>CM032229.1:99932500-100337500 GCA_019009955.1 Riptortus pedestris
GCCCCTGCGTGACACTTTTTTTTTAAAATCTACGCCACACACTCCAAATTTTAAAATACAAGAAGTATCAAGGGAGCTGACTTTATTTCTGATCATTTCCTGGTGATATTTAAGCAAAGGGAACTTCTGACTCTGAGTAGGAAAATATTTTGAGGAAATACATATCCTTAAACAACACTCATACTGGCGGATGTGGCCCTTAAGTTCAGGGACACAGAGAGCCTCTAAACCACACTACCGCCAATGGAACAACGATGATAGGAGTGCAGAAGATAGAGGAGGGAAGCTGAGAGATGCAATAAAAAAGCGTGAAGTATTAATACAAAATAAATGTAATTGAAAAGTACCCTTTGTAACCCAGCCAATGTGAGAGGGTAATTATAAGGAAAGAAAAGAGGCGTGGCTGAAATTGCTCCAATGAAGAGTATACATTAATATATACATATATACAGTAGAGATGCATATTCGGAGTTTCTTTAAGTTAGTTTAATTAATAACATATATGTTTTCTGTATTATATTCTTTCAATACATATTTCACAAAGTATATAAATAATATTTATATACTTCGTGAAATATGTATTGAACATATTTTTATGCAGAACATATTATGTTCTACATAAAAATTTCTCTTTTTTTAAAAAAAAATTAATTGCTTGTTCACTGTGTTCAGTAGTGAAGGAACTGATTTCAAAACAAATATACGGGGGAAGAATGTCAAAGCTAATTTCGTTATCCATCATTTTTGACAACATACTCCAAGGTATGCATGTGGAGGATCAAAAAGAATTTTATCTTGAAAAAAAAACTTCCAGGAAGAACAGGATTATCCATTATGCTTCGGATTAAATGATCCAATACTGAAAAAGAAAGAACAAAACTGAACGAGTACATTTCCTGTAAAAATTAAAAGAAAATGATGACACTTTTCCGAAGTCTGTTTTCCTGAGACAAGTAAATTGTAGGAAAATTAGATCGATCATTGTGTGAGTCAAATTAATTTTTATATATATTCATCTAGTAAGAACAAACTGTTATGACATTAGAAGGCATTTTTGAAAATTCGTGTCCGAAGTAATTTCCCTCAAGGAAATCTGCTGAATATAATGCATGTTTCTTATATAAATGAATATTCTTATTATAATACTAAATGGTTATGTAATGAATTGGGTTTACCTATTTCTTGGCCGGTAGAGAGCCGGCCGTAGCCAGCGCAGCTGGAGTTATGGGTGTGGTGCACATTTCCATGGAGTCCCTGACCGCTCTCATCAGCGGTGCAAATAGTACATTCTTATTAGATTCAAGACCTTGAACCTTTATTAGATCACTCTCATTTTATTTATTTTGGAGCTGAATCAGTCTTTTTTATAGCATTCCAGTCCGTTCTTTCCGCCCATAATGTAACTGTATTTTCATGACGATATCGTTTTTTCTTTTTTTTTTTATTTCTAATACTTTTCTATTTCCTTTCCCTTTTCACTTATCACGATTTAGCCTTTGCCGATTATGTTACCTATGCCATGTTGGACGGTTTCTCTGTTTTTGGACCTACAGAGCTATGGAACTGTATTAGTGAATGAATAAGGAAGATAACATTGAAATTCAACGAGCATGTCATAAAAACAGAGCATATGACACCTATACTGGCACTTGCGACCTTTACATAGGCACAAGTATCTAAAAGCACAGAAAATACTTAAATTAAAAATAAATAAGGGACATTTCTAAGAGTTATTTGCATACAAAGAAATTCACTGTAACCCTAATTTATAAATTATTGATTATGTAAAATTAATTTTATAAAATGATCTTGAAAAAAAAAAGCCGAGATGTACTTTTTTTATATTTTATAGCGGATCATTTTTATGGTCCATTCTCTCTGCCCGTCCATCTGTTACAGTGATATAGACATGTGCCTCACAAATATACAAATATTCATGGAGTTTAGCTTAGATTTAGAAATGTATGCAGCTTATAGAGGAATTTTAATGTGAATTGGTCTTCGTTTTAGAACCAGATAATGTATGGAGATACATTACTAGTGTGACATTTCAGTACCTGGGAATTTGGCTTAATCTACGCAGCCTCTGCGTGACGGATTTATTTTTCCCTTTACTACAGAAAATTAAATATTTGAAACTTTTTTTTATTGCGTCAGAATTATTGGCACATTGTGATTAAAATCTCCCATTATATTCAGTTTTAGAATACGTTTGCTACAGGTATCTTAATTCCGGGATTCTGGTTCTCAACTCCAGCCATATCAGCATATTTATTATACAACTTACTTTATTTTAATCTTCTTCAGGCCATCTCAGGTATTTTTTCGTAGGTGGTCGGGTGCCAATTTGACATCTTGTATTTTATACAGACGACGGACGCCCAAGAATGTGTTACATTCAAATACTTTGTGTTATTGCAGATTTCTCTTATACCCATGATGCAACATTTAAATTTTTTTTAATATCCACCTGTCCTACAATGCTTTAATACGCTTTAATGGGCTCTTCACTGAATACACAAAATGGAGCTGTCGTATTTTTTTGACACAGCACCTCAATTGTACAGAGAAATAGATTCGTCATATTAATGTCCATTCCTTCACGAGTTGTGGTAATCGGTATCGTGACTGGCCTAAGAGAAATTCAAATATTGCTGCCTAATTGATTGCCTTATCTGGAGTAAACCAAGTAGAACTGGTATTTATCTATTTCAGAACTACAAACTTCAACCTAGTTCAGCCGATGGGTGTATTTATACATGTTTTTTTACAGTCAAGAGGACTGAGCAGAAAATATAATTTATATTTTACATAAATTATTCTTAAATTGATTCGGATTAAAAGAAAACTCACTAAAGTTTGTCCGAGGTTTTGTGTTGTTATTAGCGTAGTTTTTGTTATAAACGTATGCTATCAACGAATTTCCTCTAAGGTTCTGAATAAAATAAAATCCTTAGTCCCACCCTGGCTAGAAATGTGGTAACCTGTAAATAGCCCGTCCCAATTAGCCTTAGTAGCAATAAGTGGGCGTTAATAATTAAATAAATCCTCATATTTCTGTATTATTCGTAGTTAAGGAGTCAAAATAAAACTCGTCTCCCGTGATTATTACTCTCACTCCTGCAAACGGAAGAAGAGCATAATAAAGCGTTTGGACACAAAATTCATTACCTAATAAAATATACATAAATGTAAACAGTTTTTATTTAATTCTATAGAGGCACTCTCAATTCGTCCTTTATATTTTTACGATAAAAACTTTATAAGGAAGATGTTGACGAAAGTAAACTCCTACTTCTGAAGATGGTGTAAAAGTATAAATTAGCAGATTTCAATAATAATATTCATTCTCTTAAATCAAATACAATAAATTTCATTTTCATTGAACACGAAATCAAAACATGGATATTGATTTAGCCTAATCGTTATCCTAAACATTGTATGTTCTCTACATTTTATTGTTGATTATAGAAACTCCTACAATTCATGTCCTAGTCCTTTATTACTCATAAATCGGATTAGATGTTTGGATGACTTCATAGTATATAGTACTAATATTTCAAGTAGATTAAATGCTGCGTTTCACTTATATAAATTAGAGACTGTAGGAATCAAATCGCAGTTTAGGAATATTAGATTTTCTACGGCCTAGCTGATAGCATGGGCGAATCAAAATAAAATAAAAGGATATTTAGAGGCAAGTCAAATCTACTGTGTCTGACTAAATTACTTCTTTAGTTTTTTTTTTTTTTAAATCCTTGTGCGAGATTTACCGTTAAGTTCACGACTCGTAATACAGACACTTTCAAGTATATTGTACGTCACAGTTTTGTAGTGCTACACTCCTTCTATGTACTTGATTCACACAGTCTTTTCTGATTTTAGTCTTCCTCTTTGAATGCTGTAGTCTACCATGCTAATTGTTCTCGTAGAACATCTGTATTCTTATCCTTTCCTTTGTACGGTTTGCTCAAGTCCATTTCCCATTCACGATTCTTACAAAGATATTTGAAAGCGTGGTTATCTATTTTGCCTCGTTGATTCGTAACGAGAATCTCTATACTGTGCATAATTGTTCTCAGCTCTTCCATAACTTTGCTATCCATGATCCAAGTTTCACGCTTTGAAGTCTTTACATATATGCCTATATTTTGCCTTGTTTCTTCTTATTGCTGACGACTGTTTTAGCTCTTAATATACATGTATGCCCCTCCTTACAATACTTCTTACTATTTCTCATGTGCTATAATTCTTATCATGTGAGTAAAAAACCTTCTTCATATTTTGCCATTATTGTATAAATTATTTTGACACTAAACTAACTTCCTTTATTCGGCTAATTTTTAAACTATTTCGTCCTCCATATTTCAGTTGTTTGTTTGTAATTTTTAATGGATTTTAATATTCCTAAATTCACTCGTGAGTTCGAAGCCCGACTGGGGAAATTCAAATATATTTAGCAACGAACTAAATATATCCTTAATCACACACTGTCTAGAAAAGGGTGGTAACCTGTAAATAAGCCGATTCGGATGCATAACGCGGACGTTAATACATAATTTAAGTTTAAGAAATATGCAGAATTATCGGATTCTTATTGTTATATTGGAATAATAAAATTTACTTATATTCTAATTATATTAAACTCTAGCATTTGTATTCAGATAACAATCATCCTAATATCTAATATGGAAACATATTTTTATAAAGTAAATTAATGATGAGCTACTTATCTCCGAAAAAGTTCTAATGGTTTGAAAATTCTCGACTTAATGATGGAGTATTTCTTTTCTAAAACAAGGTAGGAAGTGTAAGACAAAGAGTTGTGTTTGGAACTCGTTGAATGAGCCAGCTGAATAGGGCGCCTAAAGCCGACTATAAAACGACGTACTCCAGGTCGTGGCTTAAACTTATTGTTTTCGAAAGGTCGCAAAGGATCCTTAGACACCTACAACTGTCTTCTTTGAATCCTTAAATATATGTTCTTTCAGTGGGTCTCTCTTTGATCCTCTTCTTTGTTCTTCGGGTTATCCAGGAAGAAAAACCTTCCTTAATAAACCTTTATAAACCATCCACTTTTAGTTTGAATTCAATGAGACGATAATCTACCCCACTAATGACATAATTGGGAAACAGGTCTCAATAACACGAAGTCTTCCCACCAATTTATTTACTGACACACAAGGCCTTTCGGCACTAACGTGCCATCATTAGGTGCTAAACAACAAACAACAAAGAAACAAGCTTAGGCCAAGTTATGCATCCAACAATTACATTTTGAAATATTTTAACAAAATAGAATTTCATACTATATCAGTCTTACGAAAACGTCCTAACTTAAAACTACTAGAATCTAAGTCAAACATTAAAAGAATATATTATAGTTCAATTAATTAAAATAGTTAAAGTGAATAAATACTCTAAACATTACACATGTATACCCTATGAAAAAGTTACTATAAATTAACAATTATCCTACCTTCTGCTGTATAATTGACGTTAACGCCACGGCTTTGGGGCCACTACTGGCGACTAGCAGAGATGGAGGAGGCCTACTCAACAGGACAGAACTTGGCATTTCCAATTGCACATTTAGGCAGACACCCCTCCGTCTCTCCAGCTCAATGTAGAGAGGTTCCAATTTCTGAATTAGTTTGTGGTTATGTTCCCTCGCCAATAAAGCTACCTCATGTGGGGCATTTTCGTGCTTTTCTTTCCTCAAATGCTGGAGAAACGTTGAGTCCATTCTTGACAGATGCTCCTGGCACCTTTTCTTTAATTTCCTTGAAGTCCTTCCCACATAATAAAAAGAAAACATTTTGTCTGATCGTTAGTATGATCAGACAAAATTTTCAACCGCTAGAGCGTTAATAGACAAATATATATATATATATATATATATATATATATATAAATATATATAAAATTTTGGACGGACCTGATTTTCGTCTTCTCCTGGGTAGGATCGATGGACATTTGAAGAAATTTGTTGGAAAATCCCATTATGAGTACATCCCCAATAGCTGTGTTCCTCTAAGGGAAATCTGCTGAAAATAAATAAATAGTATTTATGGATTTATTTATTCTATTACTCTTATGAATACTGTGGAGAACATTTTGTGTTACAAGGATTAGATTGGCAAATAGTTTAGATTATAGCATTGTAGTACGCCAAAGGTCAGGAAGTGACCTTACATTTCGAAATAGTCAAATGTATGCAGGATTTCTCGGGTCAAAGCTTTAGCCATATGATTATCTGACACTTCTCTCCATTACATTGACCGTAAAGTAAATGATTTTGATCATAAACTTTTGAATGGGTCTAGAAAGGCAAAATGCATTTCACTAACTTAAAACTCTTGACAGGAAGGGCCTGTTTGTATGGCATGTCCACGGCCTGTTTTTTAATTAAATGCACAATTTTACAATAATATTATAATTTTCAAAAAAACAAAAGTTTTTATTAAGTTATGTAATTTCAAAATCGGAATTTCTATATTATAAAGTGTATCTATTTATTAATGGTTTGTACATATTCTCACAAGCATTCCTACGGTACAACCAACGGTTCAGATCTAACTTAAATATGTTTGTTTTACCATATTTAAGTTATTTATTTTACTTGAATTTGTTTCACTGTATAGCTCATTTAAGCCCAGAATATGCCCAGATACAGGGAGGGGGGGGGGTTCGAGGGCTACATGAGCACATGAAACTTATTTAAACATTAACGTAAATATTATAAGTAACTAATTTATGAATCAGCATCAAGTTAAATGAATGCGTTGATGATATGTTTTATTGGTGTTAATGATTTAACGGAACGCACCATTTTATTCTGGGCTGGAGCTATTGCTTTGTCCATTTAGCGATCTATATTACCTATGCTAACAGATTATTATTCTACGAAAATGTACGTAAGAATAATAAGTATTTGTACTGTTTATTTTGGTAAGTACTAATTGGATAGAAAGAGTTCTCTTCTACAGCACCCTACCTTCTTTGTTCTTCATACTATTAATATACTCTAAAATCATTAATACAAATGCGTAGTTCCATTAATTGACTTAGGCGTAAAAGTTGTATAAGCAATCAGAAAGAAAGCAGACAGAAAGTTCATTCTGCTCGTTACGGTTGGTTGTGAAATACCTGTTGGGTCCGAATACTAGCAAAGGTAGAATAAGATGGCACAAGCTCTAGCAGAGAAATTCGAAATGATAGACAGGAAAGTCAGTTATTATCCCTATAATCTCCAAATATTATTCGAAAAACATAAAGTAAAGATGTATTAGGATGAAGCAATGACAACTGACCATATTGTGCATCATAACATACCGGATATTCTCATTATTGTTAAGATCATTAAGACTGCAGATGTTGTTGATATGCAGTACCCAATGATAAGAATATTCGAATCCTTTGCCTATAAATTAAGAAGAATTAGCTATTGAGCTTAAAGATGTATACAAGCTTAAGTCTGTCATGGTTACGGCTATTATAGTGAGTACAAATGGACTCGTGCCAAGAACAACAATAATAGGCGCCGAAAATTTAAATCTACCAGTAGATATTATAAAAGAAGCTCAGCAAGGGGTTTTCTGAGAATAAACGTCCCCTTAATAATAATATCTATCTATACACATTTAAGTTCACAAGTATAAGGAAAACTCGAGGAAGAAATATGAGTGAAATTGAAAGGAGTTATTTATTGCCAGTTCAAATATAAAACTTTTATCAGTTGCAAATCTTCTCTTAATCACTGTGTCCGTTGGATTTACCATTTAGAAGATTTCCCATGTGTTATACTCCCTTGACACGATTTTCGAAAAATATCTTCTAATTTCTATCGACTCTACCAAGGAAATTACAAAAATAAGGTCCGTTCAAAATGTTTTATATATATAGATATATATATATATATATATATATATATATGTGTGTGTGTGTGTGTGGGTTTATATATATATATATATATATATATATATATATATATATATATATATAGATATATATATGTCTGTTACCTCTAGCGGTCGAAACTATTGTTTGTCAGTAACCTAGTCCAAGGCCAGTTTTCACTCTAGAAGGGGGTTGGTTATGCAGGTAACACTGACTGATGTTCATACCTGCTCGTTTTGGTGCATTGTGCAGTGCAATTAGCGAGTCAGTGCCAAAGATCGCTCTCAACATAATTCGAGGAGCATTGCCCTTTAAGAGTGCATCCATTATAATAACGCAAGTATTTTGAATATTAGAGAGCAATAATTAGTATATTAGAAGTAAACTGCTGTATTATTATTATTTTGACTTTGATTTGTTATTATTATTATTAGCATTAAGTGGGCTCTCGTTTTTATTATTTATTATCTAAATGCGGAAGTTATTTATTATTTATTTGTCCATGTAGGGGAGTTTATTATTTCCGTATGTTCTCATATTAAAGGAATGATTTTGTTATCCCGTAATGTTCAGTTAGTGCATCCTTTTCTTTTATATGTATGAATAACTGCATTAATAACGAATGAATTCATAGTATTCATTGGCAACATGTCAATATCGATTAGCATGGAGGTAACAAACTAATTATACTCTTTAATAGTAAGTTTGAGATTTTGAGTATTTCAACCTCTTTAATTTAATGGCTATTCATTTTTCTGTAGGCAGTGTTGGGTGTTCCTCGTGGTATTGACTAACACTTCGTAGATGTTGGGAGGTGCTACTAATTGATAGTTTATTACTCTCAAATTGGTTTTATTTTATTTTTTTAATTTATTAACAGATCCCAAGAATGTGTTAGTAGTTGGGGATTGGGACTGTCGGCTGCATTTGCCATTTTTGTCGACGTACGGGAAGTGGTCACATTTTTCCCCACTGACCCAACAGCGAGGTAAGTGAGACATTACGTCATTGGCAAATCGTATTCTGCATCAGCTGAGCGTGTGAGATGACTCGCTCACGATCGGCTGCATTCGGACTTACACTATAACTATAAATAGTTAGCCCGGTTGTGAGAGGGGGCGTGGTGACGTATTGCCAGTCAGCTGATCAGGCTGTGACGTCGCGAGGGGAGGTAGTCACGCCCATTCAGCAAGCGAGAGAGGTATATATAGCGATGATGCCATCCAAGCTCCCGCATTCCTATAGCTTCGCGGTCTTTTTGTTTTGTTTATGAAGACCACACCTCCGCAGGGCTTAGAGCTCTCGTACTCTAGCGTCTCTCCCACGAGCTACACAGAGAAGGGGCACCGACTCCATTTATAAAAACTGTGCCTATAGAGCTTTAACGTCTTTGTTAAGTGGAAGCGGCTGAATGGGCCGAAATTCCAGGGCAACCCGATGTCAAAATTTATAATCCTACTAATGATATCAGAGTAAACGTTGGCATTAGTGTATTTATACTTCTCTTGAAATATTTCTGCTATTTGGCCAAATTGATGTCGCAATGGTAGAAACATTGCAAAAATTATAATTAATTACACATAATCATTGTTTTAAGTATACCATTTCATGTCCATTTTTAAAAATCTCTTCAACATTTATTATTATAACTTTTTTTTGGAACACATTTTATTTCAAAGAATTTCAGCGCTCAACCCTAATAAGGATCTCCTACATACAGCGTTCTCAACTCTGCTATCATAACAAAACAAACGCTAAGAACAATCAGTTGTGATAAACCCTAAAATCAATATCTAGCAACCTACAGGGAAATCAGGTATTGAGGTTGTACTAATGACGCAAACTTCGAAAAATGTCCTCAAATGTCCAGCCATCCTACATAGGGGATGAAGAGTATGAGGGTTTGTCTATATATATTTATCTGTCCGCCCATCTGTCTAACTATGCTCCCTTCCGGCCGTACGTCTATCTGTCTGTCTGTCCTCCCGCCCGTTTGTCCTCCCAAATGTCCGTCTGTAAGACCACATGTCTGTCAATCCGACCATGTGTCTATCCGACTGGACGTCTGCCCACCCGTCTGTTTGTCCGCTTGTCTGTCTGACCATGCGCCCCTCCTTCTGTACGTCTATCTGTCTTTCTGTCCGCCCATCTGTCTGTCCTCCTAAATGTCCGTCTGTCTGTCCGACCATGTGTCTATCCGACTGTACGCCTATCTGTCTGACCGACTGTCAGTCCTTCTGTCTGCGTGTCTGTCTGTCCTACCGGCTGGCTGGCCGCTTAGCACTATAGAATCGCAAACACGTAAATTGTCAACTGGTTGTATTTCAGTTAGCTACACTTTGTTGGAAAATGGGAAACGAATCTACCGTTCAAAAGTAGACCTAACATTATTGCTTTTTACACTTGAAATAGAATCGCGCCTTAATGTTGCACCGAGTTATTCATGCTTCAGCCTCCTCACCTCAAATAATGTATTTTGAACGGTATTCATTCATTTCCAATGCTCTACCATTGGATCATCCAACTAAATTTATCCAACTTTAATGGACCTAAATAGAATTATTTGTTTTGGTAACTCACATGAACTATGGATACATTTATACACTTTGAAGTCACTGTCAGATTATTAAGGCTTGGAAATGTTGTATAGCGTAATGCAAAGAGGTATTTCAGTGGCGTACTTTGGCTGCATAGTTAATATAATTGTTACCACTTGCTGTTTCCTGACGCCATGGGGGTGATTTTATTTCCAACGGTAACGGATTAGATTCCACGGCGTGCCGTCTAGTAACTGAGTTCATAACAAGAAGTGAAAACATGAATATGACAAGATACTGCTCAACTATTCTTATGGAACCTACTCTAAGCAATTTGAAGAACATTTTTCGATTCATTTTATTATTAGTCATTTATATCTTTAGAATGAAAATTGAGTGTACCACTAAAATGATATCAAATACACTTGAAATAAGTATACAAAATTCAAATGAAACATATGTTTATAGGACATTGCACTGTCACTATGCAGTTGGAAGTCTCCAAAGTATTAAATGCTGTTAATATGGAAATATTAGAATTTTATATATTCAGAGTATAGGCTAAGAGCCACGTTTTCTCCCATTTAATATTCTCCTGATACCTGGCATTCACCCCTTCTCATTCAAATAGGATTTCTCTTTTTAATCCCTCTGGATGCTTTCTCTTCTACTTTTTGAAACATGTGATTGGAATTCTAAGCCTAATAGCCGTGTCATTATTTTGCGTTTAATTCGATGCATTGACTTATGTTTCACATTAAATGCAAAATAATGACACAGGAACACCTCATGACTAGGACTGAACCACCTTTATGCACATTCTGCAATACACAACTAACTATCAAACACTTACTTACAGACTGCAGACTAATGACCTACAAGACCTTACCCACCAACCTATTAGAACTACTGACAACAGCCCATACATTACAAACATCATGAAACGCCTCAAAGACACACTCATTTACAACCAGATTTAATATTAAATAATTGAACATTAGACTAGAATAATATCCACTGAAGATGAAAAAAATAACCGTATTTTTACCTACAACTGTAGATTTTTTAACCTTTAAGAAAATGTGTGAATCGCGACACACCTAAATAAATAAATAAATTATGTTTCACATGTATAGAATAGGGAGTGTACAAATTGGAACAGATTCATTCCGTGCTCCAACTCAGTTGAATGTCACAGGTTAATATAATAACCTAAGTATTATAAAAAAGAATTATAATGAGTGGATGAGTTCTAGGATCTGGGCAAGGAGTGCTGGCGAAGGTGACTTCCTAGAGATAGGGAGTCCCGAAAACGATTTGCTCTACATACAGTTCTACACGTATGGACTGTCCTATACCCTTAAGGGCAGAATGCATGGATTCCTTTTATAGTGAAATTTAAAATAATTGGTAAAATTTATGCGTTTCTTTTGTGTATCCCCCCCCCCCTAAGCAGGTAGAGCAATTTCTCTGCTCTGTCTGAGAGGATTGAATTGTCTAACCAAGTTTACGATTTTGGAGATCTTCCAGGAAGCTATAAAACTTTTTATTTCATCGAAAATAAAGAAGGCTGTAAGAAGAACAGCTTAACAAGACAATTGTAGTTGAGACAATGAACTGAGATATGAAGAGCCTTTGGAGTGATGATGAATATACAAACAAACTAATTCTTGAATGAGCTATAGAAGACTGGCTCTTGCAAACAGCCTGAAAATGAACTTAACTAAAACTAGAGTTGGAATAGGAAGCTGCTTAAGAAATCACGAAAAGTGGACAACATGAACGAATATATTCACTAATATCACTTCTTCATCTAATAGGTCAAAATGTAGTAAGTATGTGTGTGTAGTAAGTATGTGTGTTCGTAGCCAAAAACATAGTTCTTCGGACAAGCATGGGTCTTCATAGGTTACCATATGATGGGTATGCATCTATTTATGAGTTATCATTATGAAAACTTATGTATTGTAAGCAGTGCATTTGTAGAACATAAGATTTACCGCCTTTCAGGTTCTACTTCCTTCCAGTTTTCCCCTTTATAGTTTTTTCTTACGTTGTAAATATACTAACATTATATATTTAATTTTGAGCAGCGTAATATTTATTTCATTTTGTATTCTCCCTTGTTTAAACATGAATCGCCATTGTAGATAATAAATAAATAAAGAATCTGCTGAGCACCACAATCTCTGAGGCCCCGCAGCAATTTGTTAAATATTTTTGATTAGATGAGCACTTAGTAATTAAATAATTATATTGGTTAGGTTGCCAAAAGTGGGAGTTATCAAATATAGGGATGAAGAAAAGTCTTCCCTCAATGAAGATTTTACTCTATTGCACTAGGCCTTTAAGCACATAAATGCCATTTTTGTAATGTACCAAATCATGCTGAAAGGCGTGATGCAATAAAGTAAAATTCCATTGTGGTAAGACTTTTTTTCATCCCAAATTTATATAGATATTTTTGGAGCATCCTATGAGGTCGTTGTGTATAGTTTTGAGCCTCTTAACAGTTGGAATAGGAAGCCTGTAATTTAAAAACGATATGAATAAAAATAACTTTAATTCTTCCATTTTCTTTCATCACATTCATACGCGCTCATATTTAGAGTTTTAGGACAGTCGGACTAACAGAATGTTATAAACTCAGAGGTATTTTTTCTCCCAGTATCATTAATCTTTTATATCGAATATTGTACAAGTCTCCTAGGTATAGTTTGGCTCGAGTCCCATTATTTGTTTATTAGGATAATCAATTATAGCACACTAAGAAATGTCATCAATCTTTAGAATATATTCATACTAGATGTAAACTAGGCACTGAAGAACAAAACCAAATCAAAATGGAAAGTGACTTGGAATGATGGCGGAATGTTGAATATCATTGGAAGGTGTCCAATATGGCTATTACTCGCACGTTTGGACGATCCCCATAGACACGTATTTTGGGGAAGAAATATATCCCTGTATCCCTTTAGATCGTGATTAATTCCCGGACGTGTCGCTGTGCCTCACGGCTGTTCATCAGGCTCTGGGGCATTGGGGTTTGATATTTCGTTTCCTTTGAATCTCCGCTCCAAAGCAGTGGAGTTGTGATTTCGATTTTCGAACTAAGGGACCTTTGAATTAAATTGGAATAATGTCATTTCCAGAAGAATCTTTTGTCCTATCCCTATCAGGATAAATTACGTCACGTTAATGTTTGAATGTGTAATGAGACTCGACACATCAATTCACTCAGCCATTCTTAATTAGTTTTCAGAATACTTGATATTCTATGAAAGCTTTTTATTCTCTTATGTCGTTTGATGTCACGAAGCATGTATAAAATATATATTATGTGTATTTTTGCTTGCAAGGACTTTATAACCTGTATTCACAATCCGCGACCTTTTTATCATGAGAGATATATGTTTGCGTTGAGGAATGTTGTTTGCAAAATCAAGATTATATCTAAGGATGAGATATCACTTGAAGGCAATGAGCTAGGGTCTATAAAAGCACATCTCCCTCTTTCTATGTATTATAATTCTACATGTTTCACGTTATTTAACTCAATGGTTCATCAGAAAATATTACCCTCACTACTAAAACTAGATTCGGCCGATGGCCTAGAGACATATTTTTTATTTTATTTTCCAGCTTCGTCTATACTGATAAGAAGACAACCTTCTCGTACTAAATACAACCAAAAATCGATATATAGTAACAATAGAATAAGTCGACATGCCCATTCAAATGAATTTGAATTAATTACAGAGTAACTTATTTTACAATATTCTAGATAATGCATATATGCAATAATATTACGAGAACGTGCCAGTAACGATAAAAATATGCAAATCAAATAATTATAAAACATTGAACATGTAAAATACTTTGTACATCCAGATTGATTCTTTCCTCTACCATTCTGCTTCCCTGGAATTTGATTCATAGCAAAAAATACTATATTTAATTTCTACCATGCTTAAGGGTGATAAACATTTGAACAGTAATTAAAAATAATATCTTTTGCTTTAAAATCAAACTGGTCAATTTTAGTTTTCAAGATTCTTTTTCAACATTTGACTAACTAACGATAATATGTGATTAATTTATTAATAACCTGAGGGAGGTAGTCTGTAGTTGGAGTGTCATTCCTGGGATGGACTGAGGTGGTGGTGGCTAACACTCAGATGCACAACGACCATTACCACCATGTTCTCTGTAAGCAGTAAGAAGTACTCAATGACTTTTTTCACTGGAGTCCAACGCCGTAAAATTAGTTAATTATAATGGTAAGTTAATTCATTTGGAAGTATACTTTTCTACAATCGTCAAGTCTAAGTGTTTAAGCTTCGTTAGCTACGAGTAATAAGGAATACGTTAATGCGTTAGATAATTATAAAAAAAAAATTCAAAATACGAATTCTTGTGAATTATTAAATTAAACCGCTTTATTATTGTAATGCTGTTTTTATTGTGGTTATATCTATTAAATGTGGGAGTTTGACCGAAAAGAGTAAGTTTCAAAAAGTGAAAGTATGAGTTAAAACATGAACAAATAGAAAATATTTAACTAAGTGAAATTAAAGAAATAGTATACAATATGAGTATTATTGCTGGAATTTATGACCTTGAATATGCAAAAAAATAAACCATTGTGGCCCATATTAGACATAAAGTAGCTATGCGGCCTTCAGTAAATTGTCAAAAATAAACTGTTATTTAGTGTACATTAGGCATTTGTTAATGTGGAAATAAGGATATTTAAAATTAAGTGTATCGGTCCTCTTTTCCGACGGATCCCCTTCTTTAGGTCAACAATGTACTTCACGCAGGGATAGCGTAAACTAAGTAGATTACCTACTTGCTGAAATGGCGTAATGATATAATCTCACTATCTATTCATTATTTATCCACTAATAAAAAGTCTATCTAAACAAAAATTGAAATTTAACCTGAACCTGAAGATGTATAGTGACTATTGATATAGCAGTCGGTAGATGCCATAATTCCTGATTGAACATCTAGTATTTGCTACGTATACTGTTTGTACTGATGCTACCTATCATGTTTTCGGTGCGATGACACCATCTTCAAGCCTGTACTGTTGCACTTACCATTACGACGAATGCCATTTCATAGAAAGCGCTTGCATAGACACGATGACCAGTCAGTATTACATATACTGACGGAACCAACCCGGAAAATGGCATTAGTAAGAATTAGGCTTTATTAAGGCTCAGGACAAAAAATAACTCGACTAATAATTGAATGATGGAGAAAGTGGGTCACAATCATATGTGAATGTTTAAGATATAAGAAAGTTTAGTCTATTCATTTTATTTATGTACATACTAATTTTTAGTTATTTGATTTTAGTTTTAATTTTGACCATTGAAAGTACATAATTATTTTCGTAATTTTATTAGTCTTTATAGTTTTTAATTATCTAGTTTCTTTATGAGATATTTTTTTTTGTTTTTGAATTTAATGTTTCCCTTTCGTCTTTGTTAATTTGTTGATTCTTGTTTTTGTCTCTTTTGTTGCGTTATGTTATTTGGTTGCGTTCTTAGTTTGTTCTGTTCCAATTGTATTGTTTAATTTTTTTTTCTGTTACTGTTTTCATTTTTTATTTTGTTTATATTCATTGTTTTTTGATGAACGATATCGCTTCACAGCGAACGCTCCACAATAAATAAATAAGTAATAATTGAGTTAGAGACGAAAAAGCTTACATCGAATCTTGTAGAGTATTGGCTATACAACGAAGATATTTCCCCCTCCCCCTACTACTAGTCTTACTGATTTCAGCCATTAACGAGCGTGAACTCCTAAAATTTACTTAGAGTTTCATGTCGATCAAAGAAAATTGCTACTGCTAAAGCGTTAGCAGAAAAATATCTATTTAGTAAAAAATACACAGACAATATATATATATATATATATATATATATATATATATATATATATATATATATATATATATATATTAGTGGACCATATTTTCTTCGTTCTCCTTGATGGGATTGATAAGAAAATTGGTTCCTAAATCACGTCAGGAGTACAATCTCAATTGCTCCGACAAGGGAAATCTGCTAAAATACAGATGTGTAAAGATTACACGTATATACATTTACAAGTAACTGCTACAGCAATCATTATAATTGACTCCTACCGGGCATAACTAGTATGAAATGGTTTCTTTACCCGGACACAGAAACACATTTGGGAGCGTTGGCGTGGGAAAGATTCTTAGGGTATTCAAGAGGTATATATTCAAGGGCAACGAGGTGACTAGAGTCAACCTGACTCTTTCTGCGCCTGACGTCATTTGGCGCTCTGTGACGTACTAGTTTTGTCAGGAGTCGTCTATAGTCGTTGATACATCACGTCCCGCGGCCGGTGACACTCCAAACTGTCTGCTCGGTCACTCCTGATGATTCAGGTAGTCTAGCGTACTACTCTTATGCAATCAAATATGAATCAGCAAGGAGCCAGAGGGTGGTCAGCATGAATGAGCCTTTTATCAACCCCATCTCATTGATAAAAGAGATCAAGTGCTTGCTACCTGTAAATACATCAATGCTATATATGCGTTATTGTTTATATTTAATTACGAGTATATAAAAGAAAGTAACTTTTTTAACTTATCTGAACTATAATTAGACATAAAATGTTTGAGTATCGATTTATTTTTCAAATAAAGATGCGTACCTACTCCGTTTTTCATCTCCCGCATGTTGATTAATAGGACAATACTGGTGTTAGTAGGCGAGTTGAATTTTAGCAAATTTGTGGACGTGTTCCAATTTGGACTGATAATAAAAATAATAAAATTTATTACCGTCCAATTTTTTGCTGCTATGGCTAATCGGGACGGGTTGTCTACAGGTTACCACCCTTTTAGAGTCAGGATGGGACTAAGGATTCTATTTAGTGTGTTCATTACTAAATAAATTCCTACTCTCCTAGGCGGGAATCGAACTCGCTATTCTAGGTTTACCATGTGAGATTAAGGCCAACGCTTTAACTCACTTGGCTAACTTGAGCACCAATTTAATTAAGTATGAAAGGTTATTTGGCTTAGGAGATCATATTATGATTTTGCAATATTTACTGTACTTTGCATTCAATGGTTATGTAAACTATTTGCAAAAATGTATCTTAAAATTGGTTTTCGTCAAAAGGAGTACTCAAATATTTGTTCGAGGATCGTAAAAATTTGAATTAGGTTTCTCATGCTGTTTCCCTATACACTTTATTTATACATTAACTAACCTATGGCGGAAGGTCAACAAAATAATGAAAACTTTAAAGGATTATTAAAAATCATTTTTATTTCTCTACTAGTTTCACGTCCAAATGACGCCTCATCAGGAGACATTCTACTAAACGTCATATGTACGCGAAACTAGTAGAGAAATACAAATAATTTTTAATAATCGTTTGAATTTTTTATTCTTTTGTTGACCATCCGTCATATGTTTGTTAAAATGAAGTTAAATACGCCATATTTTCTCAAACTATTTTGGATTAAATTGCGGAAATGATTCCCCAAAGTTGAGTAAACAAGCGTTCGGACACGCATTTGTGGCCGAGGATTTCAAAGGAGGACCTCGAATCACCTGTCACATGATCTTTGCGAGCATTCTCATGAATATGTCCACCAAAATACTGTGTAACCTATAAAAGTCCGTCACGCAGGGGCTGCGTAAACTAAGCAGATTTCCCACGTCAAGTTTTACAATAGAGAAATTTCAGAATAGAGAGTCAAACAGTTACGGGAACGGCCCGAACTAGCTCTTGACGGAAACTCACGACTAGACCCGAAGTTAGCCGTTCTCATCTCAGAAGCTGAAAACAGAAAAATGCAAATATCTCGGTTAATATTCAAGATAGAGAATAAATGTATATAACATTATTTATAGTAGATTTAATTTGCAATAAGATTGATTCTATATAATTTTTCGATCCAACGTATAGTAACGGAGATATTTCGAATTTTCGGAAATCCTCCCCTCTAAACCCCCCCTCCCACTGGTCCGATTTCAGCCATTAACGAACTTGACCTTATTTTTGCATAAAACGTTTAAATATCGAGTTTGGTAACGATCAAACGAAAATTGCGACCACTAGAGCGTTAACAGACAAATATATATATATATATATATATATATATATATATATATATATATATTATATATATATATATATAATTTTGAACGGACCTCATTTTCGTCGTCTCCTGGGTAGGATCGATGGACATTTGAAGAAATTTTTCGAAACTCGCGTCATGAGTACGACCTCAATAGCTGATTTCCCTTAAGGGAAATCTGCTAAACGCTGACACTATAAACGCAGATGGCACTCGAGAAACCAAAAGGGCTGAAAAAAGAAAACCGTCATATCGAACTAAGCGAGTTAAAAGTAGCCATTTTGAAGCAGAATTAAACCCTCGAAGGCTACAAAACTCTTAGAAAATAAATAGATTCCGTGGAGTGAGATACTCTATAAAATACGTTCATTCAAAGTAATTATCATGTTTATAAAAGAAGAAGAGTTAATATGAAAAAAATGATGGAAGAAAACCTTCCACGTTCTCAAACGTGAGACGTGCATGGTTGACTGCTTAATTGAATATCACTGTCACTCAATGTTTTGGGATGAAATCTTAATGAAGCACAGATAACAAGTACGTAATGGCATAATAACTGCCTTATTAATACCTACCGGCTACAGTACGCTTTCATGTAATTCATCAGTTCACCAAATGAAACAAAACATTCCGTCTCCCAGGGGTGCGTAAATAAAGCAGATTTCCCTCGTGTCTGACAGTTTGCTGTTCTACGGTGACAGATTAACTATTTTTCATGAAATAAGAAACCTATGCAAACAGGACTTGACATCTAAACTCGTAATTAGGGGTTTATTAACAAGTTGCTTTAAGTGAAAATCGCATTATTAGGAGTGTGGGTACACAGAACTTTAAAAACTAATATTAAGAAAATATCTCGGTTAATATTCGAGTATGCAATGGATAGAACACCAAATGTAGATTATTACATTTGTAATAAGACTGATAATGTAACATTGTATAGCTTAATAATAAAGAAGTTTTTTTGAATTTTTATTTCCTCGCCTTATTCCGATGTCAATAATGGACGAACTTGATCTTTCTTTTTTACATGAACGCTGATATTGGGTTTGGTGACGATTTAAGATATCGGTAAAATGACGACCTTTAGAGTGGTAAAAGACAAATATATATATATATATATATATATATATATATATATATATATATACATAAGATTCACAAATATTATATATATGTTATTATATATTTCTTAAAATTACATATACATATATTACGATATATATATTTTATATATACACTAGCGAACCCGATAGACGTCCTGCATGATATTTCAAGCGATTAGGATATTAAATAAAGTATGAAATTAAAAACAAATAATATAATAATTTCATTATTCTTTATTTTGAAATAACTTCACTTTTTCTAAAAACAATTCGTTATAATATTAGAAAGAAATGTTGAGGATATCAATATTTCTCTGCAAATTACTTGCTTCACACATTGTTATAAAAAAAAATGTTTAAAACAAAAGCTACTTTTAATAACACAAAAAACAACTTTTGGGTTGTTTGATTGCCTAAAACAAATAGAAAATGAAATATCACGAATTTTTTATTCAGGCCTCCCTTATGACACCCGAACCTAAAAAATGTAATATAGCTTATAATCATGGAAGAATTAGTGCTAATTTTCATATAGAGTTTTGTTAAGTTGGGTTCAATCGTTAGTGCCCAATAAAATTGTTGGCTCCCATTTTAATTTTTTAGTGTATATCTTGTTTATAATGTTTTATACAACAAAAGTGAATATAGCAAAAGTTACTCTAAATAACAAAATAAACAACTTTTATCGTGCGTATATTTCCCGAAAAACCATTAGGAAACGAAATATCGCTATTTTAAATTTTAGGCCTCCCTTAAAACCCCCACTCCTGCTCCATCTGCCGGGCTGATTTGTGAGTCTAAGCCATTCAGGGCGTCACGCATACAAAAAAATTCATTCAAATCGGTCCAGCCGTTTAGGAGGAGTTTCGTTGACATACACACATAGAGTAGAATTATATATATATATATATATATATATATATATATATATATATATATATATATATATATATACATATAATTAAAAAGTAAATGTTTACTATTACTTAAGAAATACTTCCATTACAGTTATTTGACTATATCATGGTTTCTTCCATAGTGATTAGGACAGTCATTCTTTGTTGTATTTATTTAGTAAACACCTTTGATGGTATCCAGTGATTATGTCAGAAAGCCTGATGTAACAGAGAATAATTCTATCTCCCCATTCAAAGAGAACCACTACCTATGAATCATTGACAGTAAAGCAGAGCTCTAATTTTTTAAATCAATCTCAAGCAGAAATAATCAGGGGATCCTTTGTGTGTGTGTGTGTGTGTGTGTGTGTGTGTGTGTGTGTGAGTGAGAGCATGAGTGAGTGCGTGCGTGTGTATGTGTTTGAGACAGATAAGGACCTGTTAGTTTTATTTGAACAAAAGGTTAACTAAAGAAATGCTCTTCAGTTGAATCCCTTGCACATGCAGGTGCTAATAAATTATAAATTAAGTGAATGCAGATAAACGAGGGAAGGTTATTCTCATTTCCCAAATCCATTTCTAAAGTGAACATTTTATTAATTCTAAGCTGAAGTCCTCTCACGGGGAGTAGAACACACTAGATGTCGTCAGATAGTTATGAACTCTTACGTATTTTTCGTTTTTCATAAAAAAAAGTCTGTTCATATTGTATTAGGTTAGCTTGAAAATCTATAGGAGTGGAGGTCTCTTTTAAATAGGTCTAATCAATACAACAATCCGTTAATATTTGATTAACGAAAATACATAAACGAGAATTTTTAATATCGTTAGTCAGTAAAATTTTTCAATATGCCTTACAATAACGGTATATTTGGCCGAACTCATAGTGGGTCCAATAAGTTGGAGGAAGCACATTCGATACTAGGGCACCATCAAGAACGTTGCGCCTTGCTCCTCGTAACTCGAATAGACCTCAGAGAATTCTTGATGGGTAGTTTTATTTATATTTTCTTTTGGACAATGGTTGTTCTTAATAAAATATAGGTACTTGTTAACTGTACTGGTTTTAAATAGGACATTAACCAGGCTGTATACTATATTTTGAATTTTGATTTCCTCCCCATCTTTTGGAAAAATTATCTAGAGAACTTAGCCCTAACCAACTTGGTGGTATTAGAACCGTAGCAGTCAACGGGTATTTTTATATTGCATGGGTTATTAAATCATATTTTACCTTTAATTTCAAGTCGTATTTGAAGGAGTGCGTGCTATAAATTCACCGTAAAACCATCAGTATAATATAAGGCAGATAGCATAAGGACTCAACACTGACTTTAAATACATACTATGAACTAGTTACAGAAAGACACCGTTAAACGGACTTAATAGCGTTATAATAAACAAGCACTGACCTGACCAGTGACGCAGTATCTGAAACAGGTGTTGACGTAGGACTCCATTCAGTGATCAAGTATGCCGCAGAGATCCGCATCAATTTACTAGTGTCATCAGCGGGTGGGTAGCATGAATCACTCTATGTCGACATAGTTTTTTATATTCCAATCTCTAAGCAATCTTTTACATAATTAAGCTTTGCGTGATTCACATCATTTAACGTTTTGATCTGACGTCGTCTACTTATTAATCAAAAGTGAAGAATCCCAAAGCACGGGTGCTGCTTAAATATGCAAAATCTATATGGGCTTACAATGAAAATTGTTTAGGTGATGTTAACGAATCATAGCAATGCAATCATAAGGGGGAAAAATAAAATTCAATGATATGCCCTCTAAACAAGCCTAAAACCAGCAGATTACCTACTGCATTTATCGGTTTCATTATTCCAATATTTTGATGGGTATTTGCTAATAGCAGTGTAACTCTTTACATTTTAAATTTATTTGATTGAAACACCATCTTGTATGTTTAAGAGGAATAGTATAAGTATATAAGTTTACTGTTAACATGTGGCTGTTCTAAAATGGAGTTCTAAATTCCAATTTATCGGATGAGAAAATGCTATACAAATTTTTTGAAAGTTTCCTTATGGTAAACGATAAAGGATTCCACCAATTTTCGATATATAACAGATAAATAAAAAGTAAACTATTTTTTACAAGATTGGTTATCTGGCAGGTGGAAGTGAATTATATTGCAGGTTGGTTAAAAAAAGGCCACACTTTTACAGTAAAAGTTTATTCAAGAGACAGAGCGCTTTCGATACAGTGCATCATCGTCAGTGCCCTGTTGAAACACCAACAAAACAATGAATAACCTATCTCTATTGCAGTTTAAACAAATATTACAGAGAAGAATAGATAAAACAATATAATAAATAATTCCAAAATCTGAATAACAGCACTTTAAAAAACCTTTCACAATATCTTGAAAACATCATAAATACCTAACATAGACAACGAACTATTCAAAATAATTCAATGAAAGCAAATTCTTAATAGTATTATGATAAGAGTAAAGAAGAGAGGGGAAACCTACGTAACGTCCCGGATGTTGACCTGATGAGCCTTAGGTCCAGATTTCACACCAGCTTGCTGAGGTAAGGAGGCTACCGGCACGAACCTGAGCGGGCAACCGTCTCCTTTAATACTAATGTTCCCATTCGATGTTAAAAGATCCATTCTAATCTCCACCCTGTCAATTTTATTTCCTTTAGAATTCCTCTAAAACTATTGTTTTAGTATTGACCCTCTGCTTCGATATTTCGGTTGACGAATTCTGACTTCTAGAAAATGAAGAAAAGGCTTTGTGCAATCAGATTTTGGCTGCATTTTTTGGACCTTCTCGATCCTTGAAGCAGAGTGTGCTGAGGAAGGGTGAATCCAATTATTTTGGTAATAATTAGGGTTAACAATGACAAAGAGACCGTTGAAGCAGATAGCCGGAGTGAAGCTGAAGAGCATGTACTTACTATTATATTAAATTTACTTCAATTATAAGTAAATTAAAAGAATATTAAAAAGATAATACGACTTTAGTTTTTATGTTAACCTATTTAGGCATTTTTTATGAGTGCCTTATTTTATTCCTTCTTTTATTTTAATTTTGTATTTCGCGGGTTTGATTTTGTGGGTTTTGTTCTCATTTCCATAAACATTATAGGCTCTCGATATTAATTTCTTTATTTAGTTCTTTATAATATTATGGAGCTAAATCGCTCCATGTAATCTGAAATTAAAAAAAAAAAAGAAATGCGTCAGTCGTATAAGAGATATAGACCGAATACCAACCTTAAATAATCTCATGGTTTCGTTTCTCGAATAACAAATGGTGGGAATGTACTGTCTCTAAGCCTTTTGGGAAAAATAAATTTTAAATTGGTTGATGTGATTTTTTATGATATTTTTGGTAATACAAATAATCTTCTTTCAGCTGGCAGTCCTTTTGATGTTTGTTTCTTCATGGGTGGCCTTATTAAATTAAACTAAGTGGCCAGTGATAGTTTTCTTTTGGGCTTTCATCACGTCCAGTAGTATCCTCTTGAAATGATTACCTCCCTTGGGCCTTTCATTCACATTTCACCTGACATGCCACAAAACATTCATGATTAATTTAGTAAATTACCATTACATAGTTAACTTTTGAAAAAGTGTAACATTTCGTGTATTTTAGTACAAAATGAAGCAACTATTTGAAGCTTACATTATTCAGTTAGTCAATTTCATATTTAATTGGTTTCCATGAATTTTATTAGAATCAAGAACTTTGGCCTAATGAAAACAACTTACTGAGATAGTGTTTTTTTCTAGAACTATTTTCATGGGTTTCAATACTTTAGTAGTGCTTTTTCTCTAATGAGTAAATAGCAATCGAGAGCATGCTGAAGTTTTATGATTGATAGACATGTCCATCATCGAAGACGTTACACGATATTGATGAAGGGACAAATGTATTAACCTCTATGCCGGAGGTGTGGACCTTGAACTGACTGCCAAGTATTAATAGTTCTTTGGTCAGTATTCAATGAGTCATGGCAGATCCGGTTTCCAATATTTTCATGGGTTATAATAGTGTTAATTAACATGCTTGAGGTATTAAAAAATATTTGTGTGCCTATTTTTCTCATAGGAAAAGTTTTTATTGTGTGATTGCTATAATCTTATTTTATATCGTCGTAGACCAGCAATGTAATATACCCGTTAATGTAATTCAATATTTATTATTAATTACTTTGAATTGCTGGAGGAGTTAATCACTTATCTAATTTCGTTTTAAATGTGTAAACCACTTACAATAATGCTGAAGGTGTCAGTTGATTGATGTACCCATTTTTACTTTACAAAAGAATCTCATCATGTTCAATATTCTCCAAAGACAATTAATTTTATCTTATGAGTATGATTACTGATGAGTTCCATTAAATTCTTTTCAATTAATATTTTTCGTAATTAACTGTATGTCCATTTTTTTAATCAAAGTAAAATGTTTTACATTTCATTTTGTTATACAAAATATTATTATTATAAGAAACAGACACAACTTTGCGTAAAGCGCTTAGCTAAACGACTTCCAACATTTAGGAAAAAGTCTTCCCTAAAAGGAGTTGGTGAAACGATACCAAAATTGATAATTAACTCAACTCATATTTGTAAAACGTTTTGGGAATACATGTTTCATTGAAGCCTTTTTGTAGTTTTCAACAGACACGATATTCATATGATTACCTGAAATGTACCTAAGAGATGAGGAAAATGATGTACAGATATTTTTGTCTGTTATAGCTCTAGTGGTCGTAATTTTTGGTTGATCATTATCAAATTTGATATTTTGGTGTTTCATTATGATTAAGTTCGTTAACGGCAGAATTCAGACCAGAATGGGGTTATTCTGAATCAAATCAAAATATATTATTTTTCCTATCTGTTTGAAAATTGAATTCGCTGCAATTGTTTTACACAGTCTTACTCCAGTGTTAATTGAGATCTGTGCATTTTTTTAGTAAACGCCCTTGGGTAAATCCCCTCTCCTAGTCATTTCACATAAACATTAAACCCATATATTAGAAAGTTTCTTATTTCGAATTTAAACACGACGCATTGTTTTACTCTGAAAAAGTGGTTTTATAAAGTGGAAAAACAAAAAACTCAATAAACGTGCCGCCGAAAAATGTGACATTCATAATCTTGTTGGAAAGTTAATTCTCTGCAATTCTCTTGCTATACGTATTTTCTCTAACTCGAATATTAGCCGAAATATTTGGAATTTTTTAGTTGTCAGGCTTCTGTGACCTAGTAATGCGGTCTTCACTTGGAGAACTTGGAACATTAAACATCTCCTGATCAGCTTAAACTTAAATTCCGGTATACATGTACTTTTTATTACAGGGGAAAGAAAAATAGTTCTTAGCATGCTCGCGCTTGGGAAACCGGCTCAGTTTACGCAGCTCCTGCATGACGGGTAATTTATTTTCGTAAATCCGGTTAGGAAAATTGTTATAATGTACTGTGTTTGCTGAAATAATAACTTAAAAATTCAGTATCTTTTTTAATCATCATTTATTTTTACTAAGGTAGTATTTTTGTTACTTCTTGTATGATTGTTATATGAACGGACTATTTCTGAATTGCAGAAATTAAAAGAATGGTTGAGTTCCAGAAGCTGAATATTTATTAATTTCCTGGAGATTAATGATCAGTAATTATTATTTTTTTTTTATCAAAACCTTGTTTATTTTAAGTTCTGTCACAACGTATGACGTGGACACCGTTCACCTTTTTTTTAGAGAGACAGGGATAAGTAAATAAATCTTGTAAGATTTCACTGCGAATTTGTCTTACCTCAGCATTAGGGAATCGAGTTTTCATCACTGCCAGGCGGCCATTAATAACAGATAATTCACACCTTCTTGTTTAACCTTTTTAGGTGCAAAGCAATATATCTGTGGTGAAAAAGCTTTGGTATTACAGCTCTTCATCCATTTTGAATCATTTTTCTGTGGCCAGCATTTAAAGGAGGAAGTGAATCTTTGATAAATAAATGAGAGATAAAACAAAATGAGATTGGAGGAATGTTAAACGCTGCTCGACCTTGGAAGGAGCCATCTTCCCAAGTAAATGGCAGTAGGCTCCAACAGTAAATATCTCCTGTAAATTATTGTTTTTTACATCAAGGCCTGTGTAACAGAAGTAGTTTTTCAGTCAGCAGATTTAGATTTGACATTGGAGTATTCTAAGAATACAGCCTTAAAAAATCGGGATAATAATGTCACCAGAATTTTTAGAATTATAATATATCAATAATGGAATTTAAACTCGCGCACACACAATTCGATTAATTTATATTAATCTATAATAATCAGCTGATTGGAGCTGTCATACCTGTTACAACTTGTTACCTTATTATCGTGGCACAAGTGATACCTACTTTTTCGTGCTTGGGTCACCCCTGCGAAGAAGAGATACCGTGAAGGGAGGAACTCCATCAAATTGACCTTTAAAACATAATGAATGTCTCAGTATTCCAAATGAAATTTCAATAAACCACCCTTCAAGAACAAAGCTTTGTACCTGTTGATAAAAATTTCTTTTAAAATGAGAGGAAATGCTATTTTGTGTCGTTAAAAATGATCAAGTACTTAATAAAATGATTTCCCGAGTAAAATCAGTAACTTAACGGCTTTTTAATAAAAGTAAAAATATTTTTTGTGTATATTGAATGTAGCACATACTAAGATAAACAGGAGTATTAAAATAAATAAACAATAATTTATAGATATAAACATACATAGCAATTAGTTTTTTGTGAAGTATAACATAAGGAATGATTTCAAATTCAATAACTCAGATAACTAAATTAATATTGAGAAAACAATTTTAATGTACCCAAATACAAGACCAAATAAATTGAAATTAAACTCACAAATATTTGGATTAATATTGACGTTGAATGTAAAATGATCTCATGTAATGTGATAAAAAAAAAAGTCCGTCACGCAGGGGCTGCGTAAACTAAGCAGATTTCCCACGTGAAGTTTTACAATAGAGAAATCTGCCTAGTAATAACCTATTCTCACGAGGACGAATAGTTAGTGAAACGGCCACACTAGCGCTAGTGCGCTTGGCGGAAACTCCCAAGCATAGCCAACCACACTCACAATACAAATCCAAATATCTCGGTTAATATTAAAGATACAGAATAAATGTATAGAACAATATTTATAGTAAATTTAATTTGCAATAAGATTGGTTCTATACACTTTTTTGATCCGACGTATGGTAACGGAGATATTTCGAATTTTCGAAAATCCCCCCCTCTAAACCCCCCCTCCCACTGGTTCGATTTTAGCCATTAACGAACTTGATCTTCCTTTTTACATAAAACGATGAAATTCCGAGTTTGGTAACGATCAAACAAAAATTGCGACCGCTAGAGCGTTAACAGACAAATATATATATCTATATATATATATATATATATATATATATATATATATATATATAGATATATATATATATATATAATTTTGAACGGACCTCATTTTCGTCATCTCCTGGGTAGGATCGATGGACATTTGAAGAAATTTTTCGAAACTCGCGTCATGAGTACGACCTCAATAGCTGATTTCCCTTAAGGGAAATCTGCTAAAATAGTGATATGCAACAATTGTAAGATTCCTCTAGTGGCACTTAGGTTTAAAATTCCGTGAATTATTACTTTGC
Organism: Riptortus pedestris; assembly: GCA_019009955.1. Taxonomy (NCBI): domain Eukaryota; kingdom Metazoa; phylum Arthropoda; class Insecta; order Hemiptera; family Alydidae; genus Riptortus; species Riptortus pedestris. The sequence goes on from CM032229.1 coordinate 99,960,758, forward strand.
GAAAAAGAAATGGATGGATTGATTTGGCTGAAGTTCTGTAATAATATGTACTTAATATGTACCTGACCCGAAATCCGAATGAAACCAGAAAACACTTGAAGTTATTGATAGTGATGGCACTCGTGTGGCTAGAGTTTTACCACACGTCAGTGGCATAGGTGATAACCCGTTGATTGCGTGGGTGTCTTAATTGTTTGATATTTGTACAAAATTACGATGAGGGTGGTGACTGAACCAACGTCTTAGCAGCTACTGAGGTTGCACTCATTGCTCTATTGTATGAAAACTTGACTGGATGTTCCTTGCAACTCATATCCTTGCAATAGATTTACATAAAGCTGTGCAATTTTTTCGTAGGTAGGATATAAAGATGATAAAATATGGTTGATATTATAACGTTCTTTAGTTAAATAAATGCAAATGTTCCAAGCACAACATTATCTGTTATTTGATTGTAATATATACATATTTAAAGCTTATAAAAAAAGGATCTATGTATACTTGAGTGAACGGTAGAAGATACAATAGACTTCACAACTTTCTGGTGTTTACAGCTGGCTGGCTCCGTTTTCATGACAAGACTCACCACGTTACCATGGTTAGGTATGCCGCCGCTACAATATGCTATATTTTTAAACAATACCTTTGTGCATGCCATGCTGTACATAATTTTTTTTTCTTAAGAATATAACGGTGAGATCCGTTTTTGAATACAATAATAAAAAAATTAAGATTAACCGGAATCAGAAAGAATTTATTTATTGGTTTAAGATAAGTCCAACAGATAAGAAAAGGATTGTTACTGAAAAGTTCAGTCTTGGTTTAATTTCAACAGTAGTTTATGCCTCTTGATTCCTTCCTTTAGTCCACATCGCAATTAGAATGTCCTAAAATGAATTGGTTAGAAATGACGATGTTCTTACTGTGGCTGCAGAATAGTCTGAGTGCTGCCTGGTCGGCGTTTCAATGAGTCGCTCTGAGACTTTTCTTGTAAATTTTAGCTGATTTCCCTAAACGGATATCAGCTATTGAAGGTGTCCTCATGAAGCAATTTTTGATGAATTTCCAAAAATGTCCGTCGATCCTACCCAGGAGATGGCGAAAATGAGGTCGATTCAAAACTATATATATATATATATATATATATATATATATATATATATATATATATATTCAAAGTACCTCAGTTATTATACGCCAGATCGTAATTGTTATTTGCTGAAATCAGATGTGGAATAGAGGGGAGTTTCAGGGGGAGGGGATCGAAAATTAAAAATATCTCCGTTATTATGAGTCCTATAGTAAATTGTTATAGGGCCAATATTGTTATTCTACTGGCATTCTACAATTGTTCTTCTACGCGTTTTCTCGTAACACAAATCTTAAGTGAGTTATTCGTACTTTTTTTTCTCCCATCAGTAACCCCTCCCTTCTACTCATCAGTGTTTTTCATATAAAGTGAGATTGTGCGATAAGGTGAGATCACAAGTGTTCTATACCAGCAGGTGAGAAATCGGCTTAGTTTACGCAGCTCCTGCATGACGGACGTTTAAAATACCTTACCTTCACAGGGTCCTACTCGTACTAAAATCTCTCGGAGAGCGTACACAGACACACACACACACAGGCGTCTAAAAGAGATTAAAGAATGTACTTAAATTGAAGTGAGATAGATACATATCTTAAAAAAAAAAAACAAAAAAAAAAACGATAACGTTGGTGTTTGCACCTAAAGAAATGATTGGTCCAATATGGAATTAATTACTCCTTCCTGTGCTCAAGGGAGTAACGTTAAGAAACTTTTCTTTATGAAGTAAACTTCTTCTTTGGAAAAATGAAAAAAAAAAACCATCATGTAAAAACTACTTTTTTAAAATAAAATGGTGATGTTATTTTTCCATTTATGATTATATTTTACTCGTCGTGTTACTCGTCATTGACGGAAAAATGGAAATGGTTTTCCATGGAAATATAAGGATTGGATACACAAAATCATCCCGTTATATTCACCAATAACACAAATGTCCTGAGGCATGAAAATAGTAAAAGTGCTCTCATTCATTTCCTTTACCCGAGGTAAAAGCAATTTGACAATTTTATGATTTGAATTAGTGTTATCCCGAATCTAATTGATATATTAATGGTTTCCCTTCAAAATATAAATAATGGATAACTGAATCACTCAATAACCCGTTTTTAATATTTAAATTTCAAAAGAGTGCTTAAGGTTTATATTCAACAGAAAGTTGATAGGCTCCTGTCCGTCCACTTTTTAAGGAGTCAAAAATTATGACTATTCCCTCAATATATATGTACCAAACAATATTGTTTGTGAAACAAAACATGAACTTGTTTTACAAAAATAGCATAACACATAATCATAAAAGAAGATTCAAGAATATTCTTCAAGCTCCCAACCACAAACATAAATATTTCGAGAAAAAACGTATCATTTTCAAGAGTAAAACTCTTTAACGCTCTGCCCGAATATAACAGATCTATCAAAAAATACTCTTTGTTTAAAAGTAAATTACAGAACTTCATGAATGATGGATTTTTTTATACACAACTGAATACTTTCACAAATGATCGATTTGTATATTGACGTATGGAATTGAAATATGGGGCCATGCCTTGGTAGTGAAAAGAAATGTCAAAAAATTAGAAAGAGTGCAAAGGCTAATTGCGATAAAAATTGCTAAAGGATATCGTACTTTATCTTATGAGGCTTCATGTGTATTAGCAGACACTTTGCCAATTTACATCAAAGCTGAGCAAATGATAAGGCAACATATGTTATTGAAATTGAATGAAATCCCACATGACTTTACATTACAAAATATTACATCAAACGAAATAGAAAAAGACGTGAGACATACTTACTGGTTACACCCAAAGGACTACATTAGACCATTGGACAACTTAGACATAACGTGGACATATCATATATACACTGACGGAAGTAAAAACAAGGATGGCGTTGGGTGTGCGTACATTATTTTAAAAGACGGCATTATTATACAGAGAGGACAATACAGACTATCACCACTATGTACAAACAATCAAGCAGAAAACTTTGCAATTACTGAGGCACTCAAAACACTGTACGACATTTCAAGTGACAGAGAGACTAGTATAATCTATACGGACAGCAAAATTAACATAGACCGCATTTACAATAACGAAAACCATAACGAACAGACTGAACAGATCAGAAGACTAATCACACGATGTAGACAGAAGAATGTAATAGTGGAAATAACATGGATAAAGGGACACTCTGGAAATTTAGGAAATGACACAGCAGACCAACTTGCAAATACAGCTTCAAGAGACGAAACGATACCTATTACATACTCTAAACTGACTAAACAGACCATTAAAACTATTTTGATAGACGAATCTTATAAAAAATGGGACGAAAGATGGACAAACACTACTAAAGGACGACAATTACATAAGTACATACCAACTGTATACCAGAGACAAAAAATAACACTTACCAATTCTAAACAAATACAATTTATATCAGGACATGGACCTACGAAGAGTTACTTGTACAAATTTAAACTAACAAACACAAATACATGTAAATGTGACGATGAGACTGAACAGACATATGACCACCTCTTATATGACTGTACATTACTTGACGGACCAAGAACAAAACTCATCAAGTACATTACCTTACAAAACGGAACTTGGCCGACGGACAAACCGAAACTTCTACTCAAATTCAACAAGGGATTTAATGCATTTATTCAAGATTTGGACACCATTTTGTAGATATACACCTACTGTTGTACACATATGTAATGTAATGTTACATATGTTTTATTTTATTTTATTTTTTACTTTATTTTTGTTTTTATTTAATTAATTTATTGTTCTATAATATTTACATTTATTATATAAGAAATATTATAATGTAATGCTGAAATGTGTGTAGTATCCAATGGATGGAGCACACAACATGAAAATAAATTCCCACGTTAGAGGGATACTCTGCGTGGAAAACAGGTAAATGATCGATTTGTTAATAAAACTACTAAACATATGTCATAAATGTCGTTCTAAAATAAATCGTACATTGTTTCTATAAGCTGGGACAAGTTTCTCATCATTTATAAAGCTTTCTGTTTCCTGTTTTCCACGCAGAGTATCCCTCTAACATGAAAATTTATTTAAATGTTGTGTGCTTCATCCTTTGGATACTACACGCATTTCAGTAATTACATTATAATAGTTCTTATATAATAATTAGAAAAATTATTGAACAATAAATTAATTAAATAAAAACAAAAAAGTAAAAAAAAATAAATAAAATAAAACATATGTGTACAACAGTTGGTGTATATCTACAAAATGGTGTCCAAATCTTGGATAAATGTATTAAATCCCTTGTTGAATTTGAGTAAGTTTCGGTTTGTCCGTCGGCCAAGTTCCGTTTTGTAAAGTAATATACTTGATGAGTTTTGTTCTTGGTCCGTCAAGTAATGTACAGTCATATAAGAGGTGGTCACATGTCTGTTCAGTCTCATTGTGCATATATGTTGTACGTATATAGAGTTGTATTAAGATTGTTAATAAAACTAATTTATTCTATATAATCATTTAAATTGATGGTTTTTATACTATGTATTCTTAGAATTTGATCTAATTTTTTAACGAATGTATTATGTAAGTAGAAATGTAATTTAATAATTTGTAAATAATTTAATTTACATAATATTAGGAAATTGTTTATAGAAAAAAAAATGACGTATCTATTATGATAACATTTAATTGAAATAAAGACATTTCATTTCATTTATTGCCTTCAAATTAGTTATATTTATAGTTTTGCGTGGAATGTCTATTGGGCCAATATAGAGGAATTGTTTTTGAGATCAAAAAAATTCAGTTTCCCCTCAAAATAAAATGATTAAATTATCTCAGCATCTGGAGAAAACACACGATACATTTTTGTTTAGGAATTCTCTAATACGATAGAATGTATGAGGTGTAATGAATCAAATTATGAGAAGTAAATTATGGAATCGCTCATATTAGGAATACTCATTGCTTTAATACATATACGATTCCCAATTCTATTCAGGTATTTTTCTGAAACAAGAATAAAATCTAGCACCCGGAAGGCAGAAATCAAGCTTTCAAAATTAAAAATTGTAAATAACGGTTTAGGGCAAAAATGGTTATTCTAAAAATAATTTGTCCTTAACACTTTTTCGATAAAACCTATGCTCACCAAAATATTGATGAATATCTATTTTCGCGTCGTTGAAAACTCCCCCTAGCTGAAAATACGGATTTTCAGATAGCCTATGTAACCTTGGGTTAATTGACACACAGACATAATAACTCTAAGACATTTCCTGAGGTGGTTAAGAAAGTAACGGGCTAACAGGCAGACAGACAAAATTTTCAATTTTTATGCCATTGTTCTTATAATATTCTGAAATGGAAAACAAATTAACCCCCGACGAATCTAAATAGAAAACCAAGCAAACCTTAGATTTTATTTATATAGATTAAATAGTAAAATTAAACTTGGAAATATGGTGATCAAATACCAATAAAAACATTAACTCCTGTAAGTGTGAATAGAGTTCTAGAAAGTAATATTTGACAATAATAATTGTTTATTTTTTCTCCTAGAGTATCACCGACCAGAAATTTATGAAATTAATTTCTTAAGTTAATTAAAAAATTCAAGTGAATTGAAGTAATGTGATTTCCTTCAAATCACGCTGCAAAACGTTGAATGATAAGGATATCATCTATTCGACGACGTGCCGGCTCCAACGTATATACTCTCTAGCAATTGAATAGTAAGTAAATAATCTCTGCAATGTACTCCAACATTAGCCTGCTGGTGAATATCTATCATCACTGGATAGGAGACTGAACTGTTGTCGTACTAAAGTATGCTTTATCATTACAGGATTGTACTTTCGAGGCTATACCTCATACTTAGTACTCAATGACGTCACAATCACATGAGTTTATAAACAATATAAACTTGTTTATAACAACATAGTTATTATTTATTCATGCTCTCTTTATGCAACTACTGCTAACTGTGACTAGCTATCTTCAGACTGCCACCCTTTTCTAACCAGGTGAGGTTCAACGGATTTTATTGAGTGAGTTCGGCACTATGTAAAATCCTATTGCAAAGTTGGTAGCAAGCCAAGGCAAGGAGAAAGAAAAATGTTGAATTAAAAAAAAAGTTTATGTTTGGTCCCATAAGTAAGGGTAAGGGGCTGTAACGTCGGTTTCGTTTTTGCCTTTGGAGCAGATTTCCCATAAGGGAAATCAGCTATTGAGGTCGTACTCATGACGCGATTTTCGAAAAAGTTCTTCAAATGTCCATTGATCCTACCCAGAAGATGACGCAAATGAGGAGGCTCTGGCGGTCGCAATTTTTGTTTGATCGTTACCATACGTCGGATCAAATAATTTTATATGACCAATCTTATTGCAAATTGAATGTACTATAAATGTTGTAATATGCATTTATTCTTTATCTTGAATATTAACAGAGATATTTACATTTTTCAGTTTCAAGCCCTCACTTCTACTCATGTTACATAAACAATATCTCTTATGTAATAAACCACATTATTGGAAGCTTAAATACCATACATTGTTTTCAAGAGACCCTTATTATACGAGATAAATGTAACTACGTTATCGTGACCCCCAACCTTCTTGGACTACTTGATTGATTGAGATAAAAATGATTCTAATCCATTATAAATTACAGTACGAGATATAGTAAATAGTTTTCAATCAAATTAATATGTTATATTCTGATATACTTGTAATTGTTTTTCTTTCCTGTGTTATTTTACGTTTCAGATGCTTCTTGTCTAGGGGTTTCTTATTACCGTTTGTACTTATTCACTTGATATTGACGGTTATATTCTTTGACCAGTATGCAGATTTATCTATTGTTAAATATCACGAGGGAAATCTGCTTAGTTAACGCATCACCTGCGTGACGGACTTTTTATTGTAAATGAAGTTTTCGAAATAGTACCTTGTGTTTATCCGATCTATTTATTTTCCTTTTTTTCATGAATTTAAATTATATTTACTCCTGCCTACAAAATTTTCATTGGAGGTGCTAGCCGTTTGTTCTGCAGTTCAAATGAGGATAAAAGGCCGTGCCATATCGAAGGCTCTATTCGATGAGACGATAATTCAATGTAAATCCCCGGTAATAATTCACAATTGACACGAGATAATTTCCATGCTCTGCAGTCAGCAGGCCGGGGGAACTTGAAATTCAACCATAGGCATACATCATTTAGTCTACAAGGTATTTATGAGCTCTTTCTATTCATCTCGCAGCCAATTACTGATCTTATAGATGCCCCGGTGATTAATCGATGATGCAAGTAGCAATAACAAAAAGATCATCGATTATTAGAGATTTGTTTCAGTTTGAAAATTAACACATATTTACTTCTTCATTATTGACAAAGAAGATAGGTTATGAATAACATACGGGTGGAAATGAAATCATGTTTTAATCGAAATATAGAAGGTGAATTTATTAAAGTATTGCTATTTTTATTTATTCTGAGAATGCTAACATTTGGAGGACATCTAACAATATGGGTTTTTAAAGTAGGTTAAAAATCTAGGTTATTGCGCACTTAATCTTTAATTGATTAAGTGCGCAATAACCTTGTTGGGTGAATCAAAATGTTAATGTTATATTTTTAATTTTTTGTTTTTGCACATTTATAAATATACTTCATTTAGAAAAATACTTATAGTTTCTACCTACTTCTGCAGGCAACGACTTTAATGTACCACCCTCCAGCTATATTTACGCCTTCGACCGTGATTGAAAGCCAGACAAACAAAGAGATGAAATAGCGAATGCTCAAACTCACTTCACCACTAATCATAAACCAAGAAAATTCCATAAATTGTTATACAATGTTCATGCTTTTTGGCATATTCACAATAAGCTGTTATACCATGTACACTTTATTCTATGCTTAAATACCAAATATTGTTTTTATTATGCGAGATGATGACGTCATCAATCAAGATTTTTCGTTCTTATCTGTATAACGTTTATTTTTTTTATACCACACTTGATATTTAACAGTTTCTGCATACACTATGGATATTACTTTTTATGGGCTGAAGTCGAACCTAGAACTGTGGGTTTTAGAAGAGAGTGGGATCGAAAATTCAAAATTTCCCCACTATTATGAGTTGGATCGTAAACTTTTGTCGAACCAATCTTGTTAAACTACTGATGCTCTAAATTGTCGTTCTATGCTGCATTTATTTATGAATCAAATATTAAGTGAGTTATAAGTACGTTCTTGCTTCCAGTATTCAGTACCCCCCCTCCCATCATATGTGGTGAGATGAGATCACAAGTGTATTATACCAGGATTTGTGAAATTTGCCTAGTTTATGCTGCCCCTGCGTGCAGGAATATTTATGTTAAGCACTAGAAAAATACGTTTGACTTTTAAAATATTAGAAACTAGCAAAGTTACCTGGATAATATTTTTTTGGCAAGGCTTGACTTACGAAATATCGCAAATTTCTCTCAAGGGAAATCGGCTATTGAGGTTGTACTCATGACGGAATTTTCGAATTTTTTCTTTAAATGTCCATCGATCCTACCTAGTAGATGACGAAAATGAGGTCCGTTCAAAACTGTATATATATATATATATATATATATATATATATATATATATATATATATATATAGATCTATCTATCTATCTATATATTTGTCTGTTACCGCTCTAGCGGTCGCAATTTTTGTTTGATCGTTACCAAACTCGATATTTAGTCGTTTTATGTAAGAAGAAAGATCAAGATCTTTAACGGCTGAAATCAAACCAGTGGGAGTGGGGGTTTAGAGTGGAGGATTTTCGAAAATATCTCCGTTACTATACGTCGGATCGAAAAATTGTACAGAATCAATCTTATTGAAAATTAAATTTACTATAAACATTGTTATATACATTTATTCTCTCTCTCGAATATTAACCGAGATATTTGCATTTTTATGAAATCGGGACAGATAACGGATGAGAGTAAAACTTCACGTGGGAAATCTGCTTAGTTTACGCAGCCCCTGCGTGACGGACTTTTTTTAATTTCAGGCCTCCCTTACAACCCCCACTCCTGCTCGTCCCTAGAAATGTTAGGACAGCTTATTATCATGGAAGAGTTAGTGCTAATTCACATACCGAGTTTTGTTTAGTTCGGTTGAGACTTTTTTGCCAAATAAAATAGTTGACTTCCACTATAGTTTTTAGTGGAAAACTCATCTATACTTCGGTATACGACAAAAGTCTACATATCAAAAGTTACTCTAAATAACACAATAAACAACTTTTGTTATGAGTATATTTGCCGAAAAACCAATCGGAAACGAAATATATATATATATATATATATATATATATATAATGTTTATTTTTAGTGCTCTTTTTGTAGCTTTTCGTTTGATAGCTCTAAATTTGTGAAGGATAGACTGAGTTTTCTTTCGTTCTCTTTCGATTGCCCTTCTCTCCCAGCAATATCCTACTATGAATTCAATTAATTACTGCGACAAACGGAAAATATTTCATCTTTAGCATCTGCTAAAAAATAAAATAAAAGGGTTTTGTATATGTTTTTAAGCGCAAAAACGATTTAGCATGTTTTATCAGAATGTGTCTCTTTATTCTTCAACTCATGACTGCCGAACAAAAGCATATCTTATGAATTCACTAAATATATGTTTTAAACCTATATCTTACTATTTCAAAGAGATATAAATATAACAATGGTTAATTATAATATTCACTCCCTAAGATCTCCCCCTTCATGAAGATGAGGTGCGGTATGAAAGAACTCTTCTTCATGTCGCCACCCTTGATACCATGTTCTTAAGCACAAAAAAGATTTAGCATGTTTTATCAGAATGTGCCTGCTCAACTCATGGCTGCCAAACAAAAGCATATCTTATGAATATACAAAACATATGTTTTACACCTAACCTATATCTTACCATTACAAAGAGATATAAATATAAAAATCGTTCATTATAATATTCAATCCCTAACAATATAGCTCTAGCCGCCCTGTATTTAAGTAAAGGGATGGCGAGCATTGTGAAGGACTCATCTGTTTTCCTAAGCTTTCATCAGAAGTAATTAATGGAGACCTAGGACTGGGTAGATGCGGGCAAGGATTACACATTAAGATTCTAGTGGCGCGTCCAGTCGGTGGATAGCTGCCTCATCTGCCGTTCTTGTCTTTGGCAGCACGTAAACCCATCGTAAATTTACCTCGATCTGCGCTTACGCAAAATCCATTTTCATTATCACTCAGGATTAGCTTTTATAATATATGGTAATGATACGAGATGAATGCACTGATTGAAATTTTACATTCTCTTCATGTAGTGTGCATATGCGGCTTTTAATTTTGAGATTATACTATGGAAGATGATTAATGTATATTCTATAATGAAGTTATACCTTTTAATTTAATTACAGAAAATGTGTTCGACAGTGTTAATCATACTTCCTTCCTGATTTATCTTTAACTTTATATGAAATTAGCAGTGTAAAACCCCTGGTCATTAACATAACGGCTACAAGAGGGGTTTTCAGATGAAATTAGTAATAGTTTCATTTTCAAAATCCTCTTATTGCTTATTTAAGTGATTAGTATAACCCATTAGTTACTGCTAGTATCTTCAAAAATACTCGAATTTGAAAATTCATAAAATACTATTATATTTAAAAACTATGATATATACTGATACGAGTCTTTTGAAGTCTTAACAAGAGATCCAGTCATTGGTGCTGAGAGGGGTGTAAACACCCCTTTAGGCCATCACCTATCTCCTTTATTAATCTGTCAGATTTCTTTCCAGTTAAACCTCACAAGCCCTATTATTGAAGATTTAAATTTTATATTAACATTTTCACTCCAGCCTATATAAGAGACAAGAAGAAATTTAAAAAAAATGTTTAGTAAGTTTTAAATTATATGAAAAATTTCACTTCTTATGTAACCTTTGTAATGTGCAATTTTTTTTAATTTTTTTTTCTTTACATAAAGTTTTATAATTTAATATTCAGCGTTTTTTTTTTTAATTTGAGGTGTTGTATTATAAATTTAAAGTCCGTCATGCATGGACTGCGTAAAATAAGCAGAATTCCCAAGTACGAGTGTGATATACCATTGCTTTTAGATCACCAAATAATTTATATTTCTAAGCAAAAATCCAATGAGTTGAAGTAGAAGTTTACGGGAGACTAAAAACAATAAAGTACGAATAACTAGCTTAATATTCATGGTAAGGAAAATACTTATATAACAACATTATTGAAAATTAAATTTGCAATTATTGCAATTGGATTACTTCTATACAATTTTTATATCCGACCCACAGTGGTTTCAATCTAGCAATCATTGTGCAAAATATGCTAGCGCTCTTATTATTCATCGGATTTTCGCGAAAATTGATACGTAGATTCCTTAAGTGAAACTATAAGCGATCTAGTATGTATTGCGAAAAAAACAAAATGGTGGGAACAAAAGTAGTGGCGACACAATATTGGCGAAAATATTTTATTATTTAACAGTTTTAAACGAAAGAAGGCTCCAAAAAACTCCAAACAAGGGTAGTTACAACATAAATATGTATTGTTTTAACACATAATCGTGAAAACAAAATAGCGCCTTATTTTTGGTGATAAAACCTAGGAGGCTTAATATTCAATTGGTACTCCTCAAAAGAACTAACTTTTACTAGTTCCATAATTGTTTTAGTTATATATTTAATTTTTATGTATGTGCACATGAACAATAAGGAATCTTCTATCACTCCCTTATCTAATATCTTAAAGTTTTATTCTGGGTAGTGGATGTGCGCAACTAACAACAGGGCCCAAAAATAGAAGTAACCTCCGAAATAAGTCTTACATATTCATTTTTCTACTTGGCTTTCTGGTGAAAAATTGTCTAATGATCCGGATGTCTTTCTTTCTGGATTCTTTTGCCTCTTCAGACAGTTTCCCAAGAGGTAATACAGTCTCTTTAATAATTAATGGCTGAGTGGAAAAAGTTTATGAATCTTTGGCGTTAATTGTTCAAGAAGAGAAACAGTGTTCAAACAATATTCTTCAAATTTTTTTTATTGATCTCAGTTCTATATGAAAGGACAACTAATATAACAGGAAACCATCTTATTAGTTCGTGGTCCACACCAGTCGCTTAACATTGTTTTGGACGATCTGTTTTTAAGTACATACCCTTTCTTAGTTACAGTAATATCTCTTTGTGCCAGTACTCCTGGGATACTTTTATCTCCGCGGACTTCTGATTTTTTTAAGGAAAAAAAGCATTTGCCTAAAAATAAAAATAATGAAAGTATTAAAGTCCAAAATACTCGCAGATATTGTTTTTACCTAGTCTATAAGATATGACCAGAAGAAATTATAAAAATCGTATAAACACGTGCAGGGATGATATTCCACACTCCAAAGCGGCTTAATCAACAGGATTGCTCTTACACCAAGATGATGAACCGTTTGCTGATTGCAGATTGAGCACTTTCTATATGGTTTAAATTTCATAATTTGGGATTTTATATATTGCTATTCTAAAGTAATAACGTCTTTTGTGTTCATAATGAATTGAAGTCTTATGGAGTGACAGAAGCGGGTAGACCACGAAGAGGATTTTCCCACTCGGCATTGTTGTCTTTTTAAAGTCTTAGAGGAACTAAAACTATTCTATCCTCAGATTTTTCTTCTTCCCAACATAGTTTGTTCTCAGAGTGGCTTGAAGAGCCATCAAATCCCCACATAAATATCAAATTATATTCTTCTCGAAGATAGTCACCCAATGTTTCAATAATCCTACCAGCAGTACGTTCAATAAATCTTGTAGTGGAGATTCGCAGCTCCTATCTGTCGAAGCGATGCTTTTTGGATAGGTCCTCTGTTTGACTGTAACAAGTATTTTGTAACTCGGGTATATTCGGAACTTTTATTTTTTGCAGCGATTCGTGATAAATTGTATATCTTCGATAATTTAGCTTCAACGAGCAGAGGTAATGCCATTTTTTCTGGTCATTTCAACTTATGATACTCCTATAATACGTAGGCCTTTCACTCACTAATAGTTTAACGCAAGCCGATCCAGTACGGTTACCCTTTCTACGTAGTTTACTGGATACGCGCGTGCCTATGTTGCTGCTTGTTGTTTTCGAAAGGGGCTTTCTGCTCCAGCGGTCTTCTCGTCAATATTCGGTAGGTCTACGGTTACCTTCTTCAGCCAATCCATCCAAACCTTATTGCTACCCATCAGGGGCAGCAATAGTGTCGATGTATAGCCTGAAGAAGGTGGCCGTAGGGCTACTGAAAGTTGCACTATGAAGTGTGACGAGAAGACCGCTGGGGCAGAAAGCCCGTTTCGAAAACAACAAGCAGCTACTTAGGCACCAACGAATCCAGTAAAATACGTAGAAAGGGTAACCGTACTTGATCGGCTTGCGTTAAACTTTTAGCGAGTGAAAAAAAAAGTTTTGTTGACAAGCATTTTCGAGTTTAGTGCGTCATGTATTCCAGTTTAAAATATATAATATAAATACAAATGAATTTCCTAAAAACAAAAAAGTCCGTCAAGCAGAGGCTGCATAAACAAAGCAGGTTTCCCACGTGAAGTTATACAATAGAGAAATCTCCATACGGAGACCCGAACAGTAACGATCAAACAAAAATTCGAATCACCAGAGCGTTAACAGACATATATATATATATATAATTTTGAACGGACCTCATTTTCGTCGTCTCCTGGGTAGGATCGATGGACATTTGAAGAAATTTTTCGAAAATCGCGTCATGAGTACGACCTCAATAGCTGATTTCCCCGAAGGGAAATCTGCTAAAAAAGAAAAGAAAAATTAATATCCTAAAGTACCTTATCTGCTAACAGTATATTTCTTAGTAGAGATACTGAACAGTGATAGCTGAGCGTGAGTAGTGTGGCAGGAAGCGGATGTTGTCACATCTGTAGAGTATTATCAATTGCAGGCCAATTAACGCAGTTACACCAGTCCATAATACTCTCACAAATTGCCTTATCTAATTTATGAAAGTACTTTTGACATGTGCAATTTGTAGACGTTTTTTATTGGCGCCTACAGAAAAGGCATAAATACTAAAAAAATGGTAATTACGAATAAATAAATAAATGTGAAAGAATTCATATTAACTAAAATATGAATTCTTTCACATTTATTTATTTATTCGTAATTACCATTTTTTTAGTATTTATGCCTTTTCTGTACTGTTATTATTTCATTTTACATATGTACAAAAACAATAAATATTTAATTACTTTTTTTTTGTTACTTATTTTATATTGTTAGTTGGGTATCTGTGAGTAATAGCAGTAATAGCTTTCCGATCTAGGATACAATTTTTTCGGATGCGATTCGTTTCACAAATTTATTTTGAGGAATTTATGAACTCATATTCAGGATGGTGCATAAATCTATACCCTTTACATGTATGTATTCTATGAATATCAATGGCGAGTGTGTGTGTGTGTGTGTGTGTGGGGGGGGGCTCTGTTTGTATGGTACAAGCTTATTAATATACTAAAGGAATTAAAAAGTACATCAAGCGTGACCTAAACGGATTTTACAATTACTGTCATGATCTAATTTCATCACAAATTCTCTATTTTTAAGTAAAAAAAGTCCGTCACGCAGGGGCTGCGTAAACTAAGCAGATTTCCCACGTGAAGTTATACAATAGAGAAATCTCCATACGAGAGCCGAACAGTTACGGCAAAGGGCCGAACTAGCTTTTGGCGGGAAATTTAGTCATCCGTTACAGTCCAAATTTAATAAAAATGCAAATATCTCGGTTAGTATTCAAGATAGAGAAGAAATGTATAGAACAATATTTATATCAAATTTAATTTACAATAAGATTGGTTCTATACAATGTTTTGATCCGACGTATGGTAACGGAGAATTTCCGAAAATCCCGCCCTCTAAACCCCCTCCCCACTGGTCCGATTTCAGCCATTAACGAACTTGATCTGTCTTTTTGCATACAACGTTTAAATATCGAGTTTGGTAACGATCAAAAAAAAATTGCGACCGCTAGAACGTTAACAGACAAATATATACACATACACACACACACACACACACACACACACATATATATATATATATATATATATATATATATATATATATATATATATATATATATATAGTTTTGAACGGACCTCATTTTCGTCATCTCCTGGGTAGGATCGTTGGATATTTGAAGAAATTTTTCGTAAATCGCGTCATGAGTACGACTTCAATAACTGATTTCCCTTAAGGTAAATCTGCTAAAATTGTGGTAACAGACAAGTATATTATATATGTACATACACATACATTTATACATATATACATACATGCATTTAATTTTGAACGGATTTTCGTCATCTCCTAGGTAGGGTCGTGAACATTTCAGGCAATTTTTCTAAAATCGCGCCATGACTACAACCTCAATAGAACTTGGTCTTCTAGAGTCTGCCACATACGTTTTCCTTTCTCCAGTCGTGAGTGAAGTTCAAGAGATACTGTTGAATTTATCCTGGGGGTGGGAAAGGTATTGCTTCAGGCCATATCGCTCCATATTTAAAAGAAATGTTCGCTTTTGATTTTCTGACTCGATACTTGATATCGTATTAATAAGACATTATTATTAATAAAATTTAAAAGTAAATTTCCCGGCTTAGTTTCCGTTATTTTATCACAGCTGCTATTGTATCAGATATTTAGAAAGGTGTTTGAGCTTTAAATGAGTCCAATCCTTTTAGGGTTCGTTGCGTAATATGATGGGGACCATTTATTTTGTGTAGTTATATACATCAGTGTGACTAACTACCTTCCTGGTTTTTGGTGACGAGGCTAACTTCAAAAAACCAAAAATATTATATCCTTAAATTTCTGAATCTCATGCCATATGCCTTTAGTTGCGTTTAATCTATTGGATCTTCCCAATATTTCAACACGAAATTTAGTTTTCTTCAAACACATCTCATTGAGAACGAGTCAAGAAACTTTCATTGATATTGATAGAAAATTGATATCGTTTGTTTTATCATTTACAATATAAACTTACAAATAATCAAATATATATTAATTTACTGGATACACGTTTTCTTGGGCAATAGGTATTCCCACAATTTACACACACAACATATCATATCACATTATACACAGTTTACTTATATCATAAAACATATTTTTAAAGTACTTTATACTTGGTATATTTTTTTGTTAGAAAAGAAATCTTAAATACTAACAGATGATATAAGTTTTAAAGTGAGGTAAATGTATAACTATATTGAAAGGAATCTTGTAACTCAGTTTTAGCAGATTTCCCCTTAGGGAAATCAGCTATTGAGGTCGTACTCATGACGCGATTTTCGAAAACATTCTTCTATATTACGAAGCATTTTATTTTAAGCCCAAATACCAAATATTGTTCTCATTGAACTTTTACGGTTTGAGATGAATGCAAATACGTGAGTGACGTGGGAAGTCTGCTTAGTTAACGTGACGGATTTTTTCTCCGTGGTAATTCACATTCAGTCCTTGTTTCATTATTTTTTAAATCCCAATTTCATTTAATATTTCTGAGGGATTAAAATTTTCTTAGTGATATTTTGACAGTACGCTGAACTGACATTTCGAACACTAGCTAGTTGCAGTGCCTGGATGAAGGTGCAGAGTAGAAAGAATGTCAAATATATTTCGTGTAATATTCCTTATTTAGAGCAGTCAAAAAAAAAAAAAAATCGAATTAAGTTTTTTCTTTTCTTTTTAAATGAGGTAAACTTTTCGTAATGCTATGATTTCACTCATTTTTCAGCTATATTTTGTGAATGTCTCCTTAGTGAACTTTCGTGTAGGTGTACTGATCACCAGCAGTATATCAGAGAGATGTCGAGGAAGTGTGAGATCTGAAGGAGAGGTGATTAATGACAAGGAAGGGATAGGAAGAGGCAAGCTGGGTGAAGACAGCCACAAGATTAACAAGGAAGAATGCTCGTTAAGGTTTTGGCATGACTGCTTGTCTTCCCTGCCTCTGTCGACACTCCTGCCTTACTCGGACCGCTAAGGACTCAATGTTGCCATTACTACTTTTCATATTCTATTGTTATTTACTTACTTCTACATACTTCTTTGGAAGAATGAGCATTTTAGTTGAAACAGGACGATTTGATTTCACAACAACAAGCTACAGCTGATTTCACATTTTCTAGTGATGATAATCCAAGTACTTATATAAGTGTTAGATTAGTATATATTAAATTAATATTATTAATAAACGTTTATGCACATTAAGTAATATATGAAAATTAATATCATTCTTCATATCAAACCATTTGATGTTTTAGTAGCAGATATCCGTTAAATGAAGTCATCTATTAAAATTGTACTTATGCCGTGAGATATGTCTTCATACATCTATTGATTCTTCGTAGGAGAAGGCGAAAACACACAGACACACACACATATATATGTATGTATGTATATATATATATATATATATATATATATATACTAGCTAACGTACCCGGCTTCGCTCGGGAAATCATTTGAGGCGGAAAGATTCAATTTTGTTGGTGGCAATGCTTCTACGTGTACAATGCACTTCCCATCTGGGAGCGTTGTTTTCCCGTAAGGTTTAGTTGGGCGACTTTTAGAAAAAAAATTTGAGATTTGAAGAATAAATGAAAATAAGTCCTTAGGGATTTATTATTAGTCATTCCCTCTCCACTTTTTGACACACCGTATTTGACTAATTCAAAGCATAATCACGGATAGCATTTAATATAATTAAATATCATCTATAATGTACTTATTTTGTATATACAATCTGGCTAAGGTACCCAGCGATGCCCGCGAAATCATTGTTGACAGACTAATGATGGTATTTTTATAGCAAGACTTCAATGTGTACACACAACTTTAATTACACTTCCCTTCACTATGTACCTATTGTTTTTCCGAAAGGGCCTGTTAACTTTTAGGTTATCCCACAGTTAACACCGGCTACCTCTATAGGTTTAGCAAATATCTCGTGTTGACTCATTTTACGACAGAAGTGAATATAACAAAAGTTACTCTAAGTAACAAAATAAATAACTTTTGTTATGTGCACGTTTGCCGAAAATCAATAGAAAATGAAATATCGCGAATATTTATTTCAGGTATCCGTTATTTCCCCCACTCCTGCTCCTTCTTAGCAATGTTGGTTCAGATTATAATTATGGGGGAGTTATTACTTATTCACATATCTAGTTTTGTTAACTTCAGTTCAATCGTTAGTGACCAACAAATTTGTTGGTTCCCTCTTTAGTTTTTAGTGTATATCTTGTTTATAATTTGCTATACGACAAAAGTGAATATAACAAAAGTTACTTTAATTAAAAAAATAAACTACTTTTGTAATGTGCATATTTGCAGAAATAGAAAATTAAATACCGCTATTTTTAAATTCAGGCCTCCCTTACATCCCCCCACTCCTCCCCTTCCCAAGGAATGTTGGTGTGGCTTATTATAATAAAAGGGTTAGTGTTAAAACACATACCGAGTTTTATTTAGTTCGGATGAGTCTTTTGTGCCAAATAAAATTGTTCACTCCCGCTGTAGGTTTTAGCGTATATCTCGTTTATAGTTCGGTATACGAAAAAAGTGTATATGACAAAAGTTACTCTAAATAACAAAATAAACAACTTTTGTCATGTTCATATTTGTTATGTGCACGTTTGCCGAAAAACCAATAGGAAAAGAAATATCGCTTGTTTTAATTTCAGGCCTCCCTTAGAACCCCCACTTCTGTTCGTCTCAGAGATTTTTAATATAGCCTAAAGTCTAAATTGGGTTAGTATCATAACCAAGTATCATAAAATTCAGTTCAGCCGTTTATGAAAAGGTAACAAACAAACATACGTACACCAAAGAAACAAAATGCAGTTATGGTGTCTATGACATGTGAAACGAAAAGTTATAGTGAAATTTCGAGAAAAAATCAATGTACAGACAGAGGTTACAATTTTATATATATATATATATATATATATATATATATATAACAAAACAACATGCCCTCCTTATGAATGCTTCCCATCAGGGACAGGCTCCTAATCTGCCAAATGGATAATATTAAAAAATCTCTTTTTTTTTTACTCTTACTATTTTTAAAACGATTAATTCCAATTAAATTTAAAATTATCATACATATCATATAATTAAATTAAAGTGGGCCATGTAGTAGAGAGATCATTTTTATGTGGCGCTTTTATTTATACAATTGATAATTTATAATTCTCTCCGGCTGCTTGATTACTACAGTAGATCAATTCTTTAGTTCCGTTGTGAATAACCCCAGTTCTTTTCAGGATTCATTTTCAGCAGTTCTCTTGGAAATAGCATCTCTTGAACCTATGAACAAACCCTTAACACTCCATTTTTCCTATAAGTACCCACAGCAAGGTTCATAAATCCCCTTTATTTCCTTGTCTACTTCAGTCGATTGGTTGAAACTGTTTTCCAACCTCATTGTGGAATCCAGGGTGAGTCCTTCGTGCCCTTCTTGTGTGTGTCACTCACACACACACACACACACACACACACATATATATATATATATATATATATATATATATATATATATATATATAAGGAGGTTCAAATTTTATGTTTCCGCTTCCTCTCCTACGAATCTACAGTTACAGATACTGTCCTAGAATTGCTTATCTTCAGCTTTCTTGCTTAATATTTTCTAGATTGGCTGGAAAAAAATTGAATGTTAACCATGGTTTCGGACTTTTAATTGAATAATGAATGTGATTACAGGGCTCTAGTGAATATTGAATTACAGAGATGGAACAGAGACTGCCTTCTTGAGTCGTCTTATTCCATATCTGTTTCTCAAACTAAATATGGTTGAAGATGTCACTACCGTAATAAGAATAAATTCTCTTATTTATCATTAAGAAATTCATTTCATCCTATTAAATAAAATTTAAATAATTCAAAATATTTCCGTTGTTATGATTAGGGCCATGAAATAGAATTAATTTTCTCATTGTTGTTACACTACGGCTCTGCATAAACAGATTTCCCATGGGATAGACACGCTGACGATCAAACACCTTATTCTCACTTGCCGTGCAAACAGTACTTGGAACTAATGCTGGACATGATGTTTAATAGTTCCAATAATGTTTAATCAGTATAAATTGGAGTTTACTCAAGGCTAAAAGCATAAGTATTCAAATATTCCATATCATATTAGTTAATCTTGTTAAAAAATTGGAGATGTGATCAGATTGGTTATCTGACATTTTTTGATCTAACGGAGAAATTTCAAAGTTTTAATGTTATCCCCATAAATGTTCTGTTGCTGTCTCTACATAGACATGTTTTATTTCCGCGTGGTACAAGATCATACGAGTAAATAAACAACTTATGGACTGTGACTTATAACTATATTACTCAAATTCTCCACGCAGCTCCAGAATGAAGTACCTAATTTTCTTTAACTCATTGGAACAAAGTACTTATAAAAACAACCAAAATTATACTTAAATCAAAAAGAAGATTTTTTTTCAAAGTTTCTGAGAATAAAAATATTTTTCTTCTTAAATTAAGGGGGTCATAATAATAGTATATTTCGTTATTTATATTGGAAATTATAGACTTTTAATGTGAAGGTTCTAAAAATATATTGAGCATATTTTGAAGTTATATAATTAAATGTCGGAGTTAATTAGATTTTAAACATAAATCATTAAATTCATTCTAAAGAATTGTTTTCTTAAGAAATGTATTAAGCGACTAGGTGACTACGATAGAGAGTTGTAAAATGCATATTTCTTTTATAAGGGTCTGATGATATGAAGTATCATAGTCTTCACTTTGTCAGGACAACTATTTATTTTCCTTATATGTTTAATGCACAAAAGCTTTATGAGCTGTCATTCTAAATAATTTTATGCTGGAATTATCTCGATTCAAATCTAAGACAAATAATCATTTCCATTCTAGAATGTTGTAAGAGCACACTTAAAAATTATGGTGGTGTTTATCTGAATTCCTTGAGGCAGGAACCTGTTCATTTGAAGGAAACCGTGATTGCCTATAAAACGTTGGTGAAATTTCGCAATCCAGGACTTTTGATTATAAATAAGGATTAAGAAGTTACGAGATGCTTGTAACTTAATGTGCCCAGTTCTTTTGATAAGTAGCCTGCGTGACCCTGTGTTCGACAAATGTTACGTTATAGCTAGGGAGCATTTGATAATTTATGCGAATGGTAAACCTTTTGCCCATGTAAGGAGTCTCCCACACTTGTTAAATATAAATATCGTTCCCATTGGGGATTAATCTTCCCTCATATTCTCAAATAAAAAGGGGAATACTCGTTTTGGAAAATAATTTTTAATGGATAATAATCTAGAATTTTCAAATTATCTGTGGATAAGGTGGTTGTTGTTGTACAAAAGGCAGCCTCTTTACTTGTGACGGGAGCTTAATGACGTCTTCTAACTTGATAAAATAATTTGATTAAAATTAAAAATATTAATGCAAATACACAACACTTTGTGTTATACCTACGAAGAGAAACTTTGATGCGATAATGTAGGAAGAGAAAATTTGAATTTCATAAATTTTCTTTAACCAATTGTATAAGACTTTGAAGCATTAAGTGGAGGTTACAAATTAATAAATAAAGCTACTGTTAGGTTTAGCGTCACTTTTATTTACTGGTTTAAATGTTTATTATTGGAATTGTATATTAGTATATTCAAATAGTCAACAAAAAAAAAAACGAATTTTAAGGGCGAACGCCCAGGACATGATACGTTTCTCCTGCTGTTTATCATTTTCCATTTCTCCCTCATGTTTTCACAAGTATTTTTAATTTTCATTGTCACAAGTTACCATTTCTTCTGTTTATTGAGATTTATGTAACATAGGATCCTGCTTGTTGAGGTATAATCATGTTGTTTAGCAGATTTCCCTTAAGGGAAATAAGCTATTGGCGTTGTACTCATGGTGCGATTTTCGAAACCACTCTTCAAATGTTCTTCGATAGTACCTAGTAAATGACGAAAATGAAGGTCCGTTCAAAATTCTCTCCCTCTCTCTCTCTCTCTCTCTCTCTCTCTCTCTCTCTATATATATATATATATATATATATATATATATATATATATAAATGCCTATGAATGTTGTTATATACATATTTTCTATAATATGAATGTTAACCGAAATATTTGGAATTTTTAGTTTTAAGCATCAGTAGACCACCATTCCTACTCATCTCATATTAACAATAAGCTGTTATAATATGAACCTCTTAAGTCTTAGCTGAAATAACAAATATTGTTTTCATGAGACCTTTTATTTATTAAGGGAGATAAATACGAATTCGTTGTACGATGAAGTCATCAATTGAGACATTACCTTTTTGTCTCGAAAATGCTTATGTGATCTACAGCATACTCGAGATTTAACTGTTTCAGTCAATACTAGAGATCATATCTGTTATTGGCAGAAATCGCACCAGGAATAAGGGGGGGGGGGTTAGATGTAGGGAAGTCGAAAATTCAAATATCTCCATTATGAGTCGAATAGAAAAATGCTAAAGATTCAATCATGTTAAAATATTGATGCTCTACAATTACTGTTCTATAATTTTTTTCGAAAATCGAATATTATGCGATTAGTTCACACTTTCTGGTGTTGTCAGAATATTTGGTAGGAACCATGTGGGAAGTCTGCTTAGTTTCGCAGCCCCTGCGTGACTTTTTTTAATTTACAGTTCTTCATTAGTCTTACAAGTGCATTGGAATAAATTTGCTCAGCGAGTTTAGCCATCGCTAGGTTTAGCTCTCTTAAATTTAAATAGGTCCTACAAAATGGGACACATGGGGCACACGCCTAAGAGTGTGCAACTTTCGAATGAGTTATAATAATGTAGATAATACCAAGGTGGATGTGGTACCAATGGGAAAACACCTGTTCGCCATGGGCGAGACATTTGTTAAAGTCTGTAAATGACAGAGGAAATAGGTAGCGCGCAGGCGTACCTATGCCCGCCAATTAGAACCAATCAGATTCAAATGCTGGCTAGTAGTTATCATGCCGCCTTGCTATCAGCTGTTCGGTGGTGATTAGGCCCGTGCTTGCCATTCGTCATGATCGGCGATTGTAGCTCGGCGATTCGGACGCCCTGATAGAGAGTGCAGATGTAGAGATACCAGCCACCCATTGAGGTTAATTGGATACTTGTATAATAAGCAAATATTGCACCATTTTATAAATACATACATTAGTATGACTAGGGAATGAAATGTAAATAAGGTAAGATGTTCGCGTATTGGAGAAACGTGATATCTTTTAACGGGAACGTGTGACGAAGATCATATTACTAACTAGTTAATTCAATACTATATCATTATTCTATTCCTAATAGCTACTTGGCTGTATTTACACTTACGTAATTTGGAGCAAGGTAATTTATAAACATATAGTAGGATTAGTTTAAGTAATTATTTCGTCATATGCATGAATATTTCTTAAAGAAATAGATAATCACCTTCGATTACTCTAGTCCTATGAGGACATCATTCAAAAATATCATTAGAATATTATAAGCTGTATGATCACTAAAAAGATAAAAAGGAAAAAAAAATCGTCTATAACGAAAAACAGAGGTTATTATTTTTAATTGATGAGTCTTTTAATAATTAAATTCCTTCAATCATTCGGGCATCGACCCCACACCTCACTGTTTTCCAAGTGTATTGGGACAAATGTCAACTCATATTTAACCTGGGTCCCTCACATTATATCCACTTTTATATATATATATATATATATATACACTAGCGAACACGACAGACGTTGTCTTGTATGATATTTCAAGCGATTAGGAAATAAAATTTAATAATATTACTTTTAAAACAAAAGCTACTTTACTATATCTCGTTTATACTTAGGTATACGAAAAAAGTGTTTATAACAAAAGTTACTCCAAATAACAAAATAAACATAATATAACTTTTGTTATGTTTATATTTGCGGAAAAACCAATAGGAAACGAAATATCGTTATTTTTAATTTTAGGCCTCCCTTACAACCCCCACTCCTGCTCCATCTGCCGGGCTGATTTGTGAATCTAAACCATCCAGAGTGTCACCCAAACGCATAAAAAAAAATTCATTCAAATCGGTCCAGCCGTTTAGGAGGAGTTCAGTAACATACACACTTAGAATTATATATATATATATATATATATATATATATATATATATATATATATATATAGAGAGAGAGAGAGAGAGAGAGAGAGAGAGAGAGAAACACACCTGATATAAAGAGTCCCCGGACTGCAACCAAACCAACAGTAGCGGCTATGAGTAGCCTAAGGAAGGTAGCTGAAGAGCTACCGAATATTTGCACCATTAAATGTAACGATGAAACCGCTGGAGCAAGTAACATTATTCTCATTTCTCGTCTGAGGGATTCGTATAGACTGAAATGACTGTAATAAAGTAATTAATCTGTCGACTTGCATGTAAGCCCATTGCCATGACGTCTTATTCTATTTCTGATTTTCATATTCATATATCATTGCCGCACTATGAAGGAGAAGAACATCATGCATAAAGGTGATGAATTTATCCTGCTGTTAGAAAAATTGATCAAGACTTTGAAAAATTAAAAAAAAAAAAATATTATATTGGGAGACAGCCATCGCCGCCCCTCGCGTGGAAGTCAAACAAAGAGAGGGTGGAGCAGATGAAAACCACTGGTTTCCCATTATTTCCGCATTCGTTACTCGGTGTATTTACAATTTAAAACTTCTCCATCACGAACTCCATGTAAATCGGGACCGTCGTCCCTCCTGATGATCGGAGATTGCCGCTAGCGGTGGAATCTACTTTGAAATGCAGCAGCCACTGGATTAAAACTAATCGTTCCCATGCCCACCATTACACACCAAGCCGTCCTTCCATCTATTTGTAACTGTCCTAAGAGTCTTCCAGATAAGACTTGCCACTGAAATGAGGTTTTTATTTTCATACATTATAATTTTACGTTCCTTGAGTTTTTGACTATAGCCTAAGGGCTTTTTCAATACTAAAAGTTAAATTGCTTCCGTATTAAAAATTAATTCACAAGAACTCAGACATTCTGGCATAAAAATGAAAATCACTGGCCCATGACTGCCGAGCCCTTCTATACACGGCATTGGTGGGATGGTCAAGTGGTCAGCCGAATTGTGGTGACTTCACAGTCCAAAGATCTCTACTACTATATCCAAGCAGCAACTTAATTGCCTCACGGTGCTGAGTGGGACCAAAGAAGCGAATAGAAGGCCATCAAAGCTGGACGGCTGGACAGAATCTAGTGGAAAATCTCCAGCTTTTAACCCGGCACTGTTTAGGTGTTACCAACATCACCACTGCTGCCTCACGCTATATTTTAATATCAAAATAATTTTAAATCCACTAGAAGTAGTTTTATTCTTGTTATTGCTGCTTCAAGTTTGAGAGGACCATAAGTCTCCTTCCCTTGCGTATCTAATAAGCTTAAAACATCTTAAACGTACAAAAAAATCGCTTCCAGTAACATCATTCTCATTTCTTGCCTGAGGTATTCCTTTAGGCTACAATAACTTTAATAAATTAATTTATCTTTCAACTCTCAAAGCCCATTGGAAGTGAATGAGGTCTAATTCTGTCTAATGGAGAAAAGGTTTTAGTATATATCGTGTCTAGTATGTAAGACATTAGTTAACGGTTGAGATTAGTACTTTTCCGGGATACATGTATGCCTGTTCATTAAATGCCAAAAGAAATACAAAATTTTAAAATAAAAATATAATATGACCATAAGCCAGTTTATTTATTCGTTGTTTTTCTTGGAATTTTGTATGTCTTTTCTAGTGTATTTAAAATTGCACGTAACATAGTTGTAAAATGGAATAACAGTGCCTTCCGTTGGAGAATCACTTCTAAACTAATCGACTGGTTTCCCATACTATCCATTGATATCAGTATAATGTGCATTTTCATAATACAATTGACCCATATAAGACATTTAAACTGTGCTAAATACTTGATCAATTAATACTTTGTTTAATTCGATTCTTGAGTTAGAACAGTTTAAGTCAGTGTATTGTAATAATTGTATAGTGAAAGTAGAATTGATTACAAGCACCATTTTGTATCGCAGTATGAAAGTTCATAGTTTTGAGGAATGACTAGCTGCGGAAAATTGGAATTATTTACTATATTAGTAAAAGAATGGAAACTTTGTGTACAATGTAAACGGAAAAATTAATTAGATAATCATTTCACTGACCAGGCAGAACGAAAATTTGAAGAAACATCTTTCACAATCCGAGAAAGTTTTTCTTGAAACGGTGCCAAGATAAGGTAATAACAAATATTTCATCTGAGACGAACTGTTAACATTAGGTAAATATTTCCAGTTATACAGTTACCTTTAATCGGTGGCCATTTGTCAAAAGTCATTTGCTTGTTATTTATTTATAGCTAGAATGGGCATTAGAGAAGAGGACCAACAGCGGGACATGGAAATATACTAAGCTAGAGAATTGAGTAAAATGTTTTCTAGTTCCAGGGCTAACTGTTGCACACTGTCGCCTGAATATTTATGGTGAGAGGAGTTGTCATTTTTTATCATCTGTTATTTACTGCCTTCTGTATATAAGGACCTCAGCCCATTTTAGATGCCAATATACTACTGCTCTATGCTTTCTATTTATTAGTTAAGCATGTGTTAAACGGCGTTGAACAAGAATGAATATGAATATGAGTTCGCATACATTTAAATTTAAATGATAGAGTTTGAAATGCGAATGCTTATTGATATACGCGTTCTCTCATTTAAATGATACTTTTTGAGGAATCACTGTTTATTTCCAATAGTTTGTGTTTTGTTGTCATACCTGTCGGTTGAGACCGTCGTCACTTGCTGATGATCGAGTACAGCTGGCAAGCGCTTTCGATGCGATGGCACCATCTTCATGCCCGTCAAAAAGGTCCTATAGGAGTTAAAAATAAGTTATCGTACTAGGATGGTAAAAACCTGCCTTACAAAGTGAACCCGTTCATTACTCCGATAGATTCTAAGTCTCCAAGGGTTCCCGCAGGGTGAGATATTTCTTGAGCTATTTTGATTCGCGTCTATACTTTCTGTATTCAGATGTAACACTTTTTTAGAATCGCTGGAGCTTGATATTAGATGCCTCTAGTAAAGAAAATTAATGGTTTTTAGTAATTAAAAAAAGTAGCGACGATTTTTGAAGTTGTCAGCGCTTTCAGTACTGTAAACACAATTTTGCTGGTAGCTGACTTATTATGTCCCTGAATATAAACATCATTATAGCTCATTATAGTTGCATCAGGTTTTCAAATAATGACATATCTTCAATTACACGTGTCATTTACAATTGGAAGTTGTCATCCTTATGAAAGTTCCCACAGAGCTAAGTAGAGGTCGCCGCGTTCTCTTGTCAGAGCAATTAGGGGCAAACTATCGATGGTCCATCAATCTCTTTGGCGTCTGCCCTTCGTTACTGAGACATTCGTACAGGCACAGTTTATACCGCCAGTTATCATAGCTGTCAGTGCTGGGGACATGGTCATTTCCCCTCATTGCCAGGATGTCTCTACCTACTGAAAATATACTTTCTAAGTTTATTTAAAATATCGTACTGCCCGAATAATATTTGGAAGGAAATTTGTTAATAATACAACACATTAAATTCAAAGGATGTGAGAATTAATAAGATATTAATGCCCGATTCGGAGTTTAGATTCAAATACTCATTTATTTAGGAATAAGCGTTAATTGTTTCTAACTGGTCTGTGAAGTCCTGGATGTTATAATAACAATTCAAAATAAAAAAATTTTGAACCATATATATATATATATATATATATATATATATATATATATATATATATATATACATACATACACATATAATATTTAGTGAATATTTGATAATTTTTATATTGTAGTTTGTATATTTTATCTTATTTATAAATTGTATATATTACCATGTATTTATTTTTTTAAATATATATTGTATTTATAATTGTTTTCTTGCTTTAGGGATTTATTTTATTGCATTTGTTTCTAAAAATAAAATTTCTTATTCAGACATTATTTTAATGGTGGTTCTTTCTCTCTTCTGTGTTTTAGGTATGAAGACATGACCTAAATTGTGGTGCACAAAAAAAGATAATATTAAATTTTCATAATTTATGCTAGATTTTGTTTCTCTTTTTTAAATTTCTGAGTTACCTTTGAACCTTGGATCTGGTTCCCTTATTGGCAGAGGACATATTTATGAATTTTATTTATGTTATATATATATATATATATATATATATATATATATATATATATGTTAGTAAAGATGCAATATTTTTGTTGTAATTTATGCTTATGTTCGTATCCTTATAGCTTTTCAAATTCATTTAGTCATCATAATTGCGGATTACAATCGGGGAGGAAATCCAAGTTGGCACCCTTGCATACCTTCAATAGATTAGTACTATTATATTGCTTGTATTATCAATGATTCTACGCTTCAAGACTGTACTAGGAAGAGCCCATGCTCTTCACGTCACTGAAGGACCTTGACGATCTGTAGCCACATTCGGCGTAGCTAAAACTGTACGAATTAGGACTGTAGAATCGTGAAGAGGGTAACATTACGAAAGTCTTGTCCGGACCTTGGCTTCGAACTAGGAACTTTCTCTGCTGCTTCTCCTTGGCTATATCTTTTGACAGAGCATCAAATTTCGTCATTACAATCAGCCTGGAAAAAAAATGTAAGTAACGAGCAATATAAAGATTTTTAACTCATTGATTATTAGATATTTTACATTTTATTAACCCGTCTATGCACATATTAGTAAGCACCTAGTATGTTTGAGTGTTTCCCGCTCAAGTAACCCCTCAAATAATTTCTTTTACATTTAAATCTATAATTTACTTAACTAACGACTTTGACGCACCATTCAAGCTAGATACTCAAATCACATTCAATCAGTTCAATATTTCTTTAAAATAATATTGTATAAAAATTACCCAGTCTTTAATGCAATGATCAAATAATACTCTCAACGTTAAATCAATACATTTTTACTACTTACTATACACTAGCATAATAATTTACCTTTAACAAATACCTAACCCCCAAATCATAATCTGCCAGTTCAATCCGTGTCAAAACTAACAATTGTATACTAGTTTACCTGAAACTTGGTTTTAATCCCCCAACAATGCCATCTCTGAACTAAAGATTGTCTAGTAACCCTAAACTTTTGGAGCATAATCCTCAAATAATTTACTGATACAACTCAATATTAAAAAAGCACAAAAAGTTTCCTTCCTTCCGACGACTATCATTAAATAATAATCTCTCAGTTCAACTATCACTAAACTAGAGTTGTACCTATAATAAAATCCTCAGCTAATCAAGTTAATCTTCATATCATATTTTGTCATAAGTATAACTCACAGAAAGGGAAATCACCTTATGAGGTGTTCTCATGAAATCATTTATTTTTCAAAATGTTTATCGATCCTATCTTCTGGAATATAAAAAGGAGGTATGTTTAAAATTCGGTGTTTATGAATAAAGTATATATATATATATGTTTTAACTTACCTCAATTATGTTTACCTTTGTGCAAATATATATAATGAATGTTTAGAAAATGAAGGAAATGTTCAATTATAAATATGTACCATATATTGTAACGGTTCAAAAATATTATATAATCAATCTTGTTGACATTGTAATGAATATGAACAGTTGGGCTATATGCTATCTCTAAATAAAGAATTAACAGTCATTTGTATATTACAGGTTTCCATCTAGCAGAAAACCTTAACTCCTATTCACCCATTAAGGAATATATCACACTAAACACATGGTAGCCTGTTCATATTTAATTTTTTTTTAAACTTGGGAATATGACTAAGAGAGACATTTTAAAAAGATAGTGGAAAATATGCGTAATAAAATAATGGTAAAATAAATAAAATAAGGGTTGGAGTTATTCCAGAGTACATTTTTCTCTAGAGTTTTGCAGGAATATTTTTTCTGATAAGAAGAAAATGCAATCAATGAGAAAATGTGATAACCAATTATTATCTCAAACATAAAGTATATTCCTCCAGTTATTTTCTATCACTAGACCTCCTACTTAAACTTACAAATTGTTCATAATTTATAAAATTATTCTGGAAATCCCAATTGGCCTTAATACACTATAATTAATAGTAATATTTATTTTTCTAATAATTTTCTGTTACTAAATCACATATATAAACTTACAACCTGCCTATAGATTAACATAACTATAAAGGTTTATTCGCATAAAAAGTGTTGTCTAAAAACTTGCTTTATAAATATTATCAACTGAAAACAATGTTTCCAATTATATAACCTGAAATGAATACCGTAATAATAAAAACTTTGTCATCTTCATGAATAAAGTGTACTAAAAAGCCAAACATTACTTATTTGAAATGCGTATTGCATTGTTACTGCTTCTCAAAAAAATTTATATATTTGTATTCTACTCGAAGAACTTTTAATAAGGATACAAAACACTTATGCAATGATTGGTATGTTTTTTTTTTTTTAATAATCAAGCTCATTTTGGGGAATTAACAATAAGTCATCATGAATAGCAATCTCATTCAGTTTGTTTATCTGTTGCAGGGGTACCTGTTGATATTTGATGATTGATGGCGAACCACCTTTTGGTACTCGAAGAATGACAGATATCGAAGTATCCGATGATGCCATCCGTGAAGCAGCTCAAGAACTCACAAGCACTGCTGGTTTCCACTTCAATTCGCGGGGTATCACTCTCACGCACATGCGCGCGCGTGCGGTTGCTTTCAGTTTTTTCCTCGTTGACACAGTTTAAAGTGGTGCCGTTACAATCTGAACGACTTTTAGCATTAAACATGCCAAAAAAATATCTTAACGAAGATAAAGTATGTTATGATTTTAATTATCTCTGACTTTTCTTATTTTTTTAATCAGTTTAATTCACTTCCTCTCAATAGTATTCTATCGAAAACTATACCTGCACAAACTAGGATACAACTGAAAATCTATATGAAATTTCATCTAAACCCTATATCCCTTTTAATTTCAGCCATTAACAAAATTAATCTTCAGTTTTAAATATCGAGTTTCATGATGACATAATAAGATTTGGGACTGCTAGAGCGTTGACAGACAAATATATATATATATATATATATATATATATATATATATATATATATATATATATAGAGAGAGAGAGAGAGAGAGAGAGAGAGAGAGAAAGAGAAAGAGATGTTTTTCTTCCTAAAAACGTCAGTTTTATTAGCAGATTTCCCTTAAGGGAAATCAGCTATTGAGGTCGTACTCATGACGCGAGTTTCGAAAATTTTTTTCAAATGTCCATCGATCCTACCCAGGAGATGACGAAAATGAGGTCCGTTCAAAATTATATATATATATATATATATATATATATATATATATATCTATATATATATAAAATTGTAACCTCTGTCTGTACATTGATTTTTTTCGCGAAATTTCACGATAACTTTTCGTTTCACATGTCATAAACACCATATCTGCATTTTGTTTCTTTCGTGTATGTTTGTTTGTTTGTTTGTTTGTTTGTTTGTTTGTTTGTTTGTTTGTTTGTTTGTTTGTTTGTTTGTTACCTTTTCACGAACAAACGGCTGAACCGAATTTTATGAAACTTGGTATGTATATTACTACTAACCCAACTTAGACTTTAGGCTATATTAATTTTCTCTGAGACGAACAGGAGTGGGGGTTATAAGGGAAGCCTGAAATTAAAAATAGCGATATTTCGTTTTCTATTGGTTTTTCGGCAAATTTGCACATAACAAAAGTTGTTTCTATTGTTATTTAGAGTAACTTTTGTTATATACACTTTTGTCGTATACCGAAGTTTAAATGCGTTATACGCTAAAAATTATACCGGGAGTCAACAATATTATTTGGCACAAAAGAATCAACCGAACTAAATAAAACTAGGTATGTGTATTAGCAGTGAGGCCTTCATTATAATAAGCCATACCAACATTTCTATGGACGGGCAGGAGTGGGGGTTATAAGGGAAGCCTGAAATTAAAAATAGCGATATTTCGTTTCCTATTGGTTTTTCCGCAAATATAAACATAACAAAAGTTGTCTATTTTTTTATTTGGAGTAACTTTTGCTATATACACTTTTGTCGTATACCTAAGTATAAATGAGTTATACGTTAAAACTGTAGCGGGCACTAACGGCTGAACCGAACTAAACAAAACTCGGTATGTCAATTAGCATTAATTCTTCCATGATTATAAGTTATATTAAAATTTTTAGGTTCAAACGGGAGGGGGGTTATAAGGGAGGCCTGAAATAAAAATTCACCATATTTACATGTATAAGAGACGGGAAAATATCGAAGACTGTGAAGCCTTATCGAACAAATAATTCTATTATTAGCAAATCCACGGGAAAGACGGGTATCAATCCTAAACACTGGGACGGATAAATGTCAAAATATTGTGCAATGTAAAGCCTGCTAAAAAATACCATCACCATTCAGCCTCAAATGAATTCCCGGGCGAAGCCGGGTATCTGAGCTAGTCTATCTATCTATATATATATAAAATTGTAACCTCTGTCTGTACATTGATTTTTTTCGCGAAATTTCACGATAACTTTTCGTTTCACATGTCATAGACACCATAACTGCATTTTGTTTCTTTGGTGTCTGTTTGTTTGTTTGTTTGTTTATTTGTTTGTTTGTTTGTTTGTTACCTTTTCACGCATAAACGGCTGAACCGAATTTTATGAAACTTGGTATGTATATTACTACTAACCCAACTTAGACTTTAGGCTATATTAATATCCTCTGAGACGAACAGGAGTGGGGGTTATAAGGGAAGGCAGAAATTAAAAATAGCGATATTTCGTTTCCTATTGGTTTTTCGGCAATTATGAACATAACAAAAGTTGTTTATTTTGTGATTTAGAGTAACTTTTGTTATATACACCTTTTTCGTATACTGAATTATAAACGAGATATACGCTAAAACCTATAGCGGAAGTTAACAATTTTATTTGGGACAAAAGACCCAACCGAAATAAATAAAACTCGGTATATGTATTAGTATTAACGCTTTCATTGTAACAAGCTATACCAACATTTCTAGGGACGGGCAGGAGTGGGGGTTATAAGGGAAGCCAGAAATTAAAAATAGTGATATTTCGTTTCCTATTGGGGTTTAGGCCAATATGAACATAACAAAAGTTGTTTATTTTGTTATTTGGAGAAACTTTTGTCATATACACTATCGTCGTATCCGAAGTATAAAGACGTTATACGCTAAAAATGATAGCGGGACTCAACAATTTTATTTGGCACAAAGGACTCAACCGAACTAAATAAAACACTCGGTATGTGTATTAGCACTAACACCTTCCTTATAATAAGCCATACCAACATTTCGGGACGGGCAGGAGTGGGGGTTATAAGGGTGGTCTGAAATTAAAAATAGTGGTATTTCCTTTCCTATTGGGATTTCGGCAAATATGCAGATAACAAAAGTTGTTTAATTTGTTATTTAGAGAAATTTGCTCAACAATTCTTTGGAACTACCAGGTACCTCACCGGGAAAAATTAATTCAAATGTATGTTAATATTTTGTGCTTAATAATTTAAATCTATGCATAATGCTCAGAAAACGGGAAATATGACAATTTGGAGGACAGTGAAAACTTACATAAAAAATAAATTGTATTAGTAACAAATGCCAACAACGGGTATTAACCCTAATCACTGGGACGGGTAAATATTGTGCAAAGTAAAGCCTTTCTAAAAAAATACCATCACCATTCAGCCTCAAATCAATTCCCGGGCGAAGCCGGGTATCTGAGCTAGTATATATATATATATATATATATATATATATATATATATATATATATATATCTAAAATTGTAACCTCTGTCTGTACATTGATTTTTTTCGCGACATTTCACGATAACTTTTCGTTTTACATGTCATAGACACCATAACTGCATTTTGTTTGTTATGCTGTTTGTTTGTTTGTTTATTTGTTACCTTTTCACGCATAAACGGCTGAACCGAATTTTATGAAACTTGGTATGTATATTACTACTAGCCCAACTTAGACTTTAGGCTATATTAATATTCTCTAAGACGAACAGGAGTGGGGGTTATAAGGGAAGCCTGAAATTAAAAATAGCGATATTTCGTTTCCTATTGCTTTTTCAGCAAATATGCACATAATAAAAGTTGTTTATTTTGTAGTTTAGAGTAACTTTTGTTATATGCACTTTTGCCGTATACAGGAGTATAAATGAGTTATACGCTATAAACTAAAGCGGGAGTCCACAATTTTATTTGGCACTAAAGACTCAACCGAATTAAACCAAAGTCGGTATGTGAATTAGTACTAACTCCTTCATTATAATAAGCTATACTAACATTTCTAGGGACTGGCAGGAGTGGGGGTTATAAGGAAGGCCTGAAATTAATAATAGTGATATTTCGTTTCCTATTACATTTTCGGCAAATATGCACATAACAAAAGTTGTTTATTTTTTTATTTAGAGAAATTTGCTCAACACTTCTTTTTAATATGAACTACCAGGTACCTCACTTGAAAAAATTAATTCAAATGCATGTCAATATTTTCTCCTTAATAATTCAAATCTATGCATAATGCACAGGAGACGGGAAATATGACAATATGCAAGACAGTGAAGTCTTACATAAAAAAATAATTTTATTATTAACAAATGCCAACAACGGGTATTAACGCTAAACACTGGTACGGGTAAATGTCAAAATATTGTGCAAAGTAAAGCCTTGCCAAAAATATACCATCACCATTCAGCCTCAAATGAATTCCCGAGCGAAGCCGGGTATCTGAGCTAGTATATATATATATTTGTCTGTTAACGCTCTAGCGGTCGCAATTTTTGTTTGATCGTTACGAAACTCGATATTTAACTGTTTTTTGTAAAAGACAGATCAAATTCGTTAATTGCTGAAATCGTACCAGAGGGAGGGGGGTTTAGAGGCGGGATTTTCAAACATTCGGAATATCTCCGTTATTATGCATCGGTTCGAAATATTGTATAGAACCAATCGTATTGCAAATTAAATTTACTATAAATATTGTTATATACACTTATTCTCTATCTTGAATATTAACCGAGATATTTGCATTTTTATGAAGTCTGTGGTCGGGTGTTGTTCGGGTTAGATCGGCTATTTTCGTAAGTCTCGGCTCTGGCGGAAGTTTCTAACCTAACCTTTCGTTTCTAACCTTACCTAACCTTCTTTGCTTTGTGAGATTTATGCAAATACGTTCTGTTCATCCGCCCCCCCCCCTTCTTTAGTTCTTGGACTTCTAAAATTTGAGTTATTAAAATATAAATTATTCTTACAATTCAGAAGCCGTTTCAGTTGGGAGTTTATTAAAATCAACTGAAAGATTTCTCATTACCGTTTGTATTTACTTATAGTGGTGTTGTGTTACCAGTGTGCAGATTTCTCTATTGCTAAACTTCACATAGGAAATCTGCTTAGTTTACGCAGCCTCTGCGTGATGGACTTTTTAAATCCCCGTTCCAAGCTCTCTTGCAAGCTACTTATCAATGGGTTTCTCTCTTTTAATTTTGCAAATTCAAATTTTAGTTAATTACTGTGCACATTCTTTAACATAAAACCCTTATTATTATTCTCTTACCCCAAATTATGTCAAACATCTATCTGCTAAACCAGCATTGGCAAATTTATGACATTTTCCCATCCATCATTTGAAACCATTTTACTAAATTTCATTAAAAATACATCTCTATTGGTTACATAACATCAGGCTAATGATTAAGAAGAGTTGACTAGTCAATGTTTATAATCTATATTGAGGAGGACAATTGCTATTAATTTTGTTATACGCATGAGAACTAATTTTTAGACGTAATTAAACTCCTAAACTATATTTTTAATAAATTCAATATTAGATCTTCATTCCATTTTCGTAAATTAATAATGAACTTTTATGATGAGGATCATTATGAATAAACGTATTACAACATTTGTTTACTAGAATAGTATAAAGAAAGTTGAATTCATTCCTATGAGTTAATCGTGCATTATTTAGCCTCTACTTATTGAATCCCTATTTTTATTTTTGTGAATACGGGAAATCAAATTTAAAATCAAGACATCATGTTTCATGTAATTGGGTCTATGGATATTACGAGCATTCATTATTATAAAGGGAATCTCTTAAAAAAGTTAAGAGTTACTGTTGTTTTACGTTTACAGAAAAGCGGAAATATAAACTTGTTCACAACTTTCAATACATTGTTGCATTCATTCTAATTATTGAATTTCGTCAAGGGGACATTACTTGCGAGCTATACCTGTTTGGAACAAAGTAAAAAATTGATAAAAACTCACAATAGGTAATATGATCCTGAGATTTGCTTGAAGGTCTTAGGAATTGTGAGCGGTATCAGTGGGCTTAACATCAGATACTTTCCCATGCGAGCCGAACTCTGCAATAGCAGCCCTATTTCGAAAACTCGGAATATGCGTGGTTCAAACCCTAATTAATTTGACTGCGAAATGGTTTCTCCTTCGATATCCCGAGGCGAAAGCCCCACTAATGGAATGATAATTGGCACCTGGGGAT
The DNA here is from genome assembly GCA_019009955.1 of Riptortus pedestris. Classification (NCBI taxonomy): domain Eukaryota; kingdom Metazoa; phylum Arthropoda; class Insecta; order Hemiptera; family Alydidae; genus Riptortus; species Riptortus pedestris. The sequence goes on from CM032229.1 coordinate 99,997,674, forward strand.
AAATCAGGGGAAGATCTAATGTCATAATTTGTTTTCCGAACAATTTGGAGCCTGTAATTTAGGCGGGTTTACTGATGGTGGCTGCAGATATAGCTCCAAAACCCCCCTCATTAAAAGCGTATTTATCAATGGCCCCCTGACCTTTTTCTGCATTTGGACAGTGTTTTACCGTCTGTAAACAAACACTTAGGCTAATGCTTACTTGTCGCCGAAGCGGGTACCTTTAAGAAGCAGCGATTAATTACTCCACGACGGACCTTCCCCATAAGGAACAGGCAGGACCCAACAAGGTTCTGGAACAAGGTTACAACAACCACTATATTATTCCGGGAAAATATGCTGTATTTCATCACTAAATGGTGATTTATTTATTAGCCTCTGGATGGGAATCCATTTATTTATAATTGAAGTATAATATACAATATATTAACCCATTAGCTTCGTTCGCTTTATGACTGTGAAAAATTATATAGTGTTATTTATCGATTAACACCTTCTTTTTGCCCAGGGTTAAGTGCCGGTCCATCCGTAACGCTTCTCGTTGTGCTTAGTGTAGTAAACATTCTTGATGGACTTGGTAGTTTAATAAAAAGTTACTGGTTCCATGTATTGTCACAATTGTATAATGGCTGTTTAATAATTTCACTTGTTCAAACGAGTGTGGTACCAACATTTATTTAAATTATTTACTTCAAAAATAAAAAGGATTCATTTGTTCGAATATAACTATTGGCATGATTTAATAAAAAGTTCAATAACACTAGAAAATCTAGAGAAGTACACCTTAATATAAAAGAGAAAAAAGAACACACACAAAAAAACATTACATGAGGCTACCAACAGAAATGGGAAAAGGCGTATAAATTTGATGGCCTTTTTTTTTACACATTTAAGACGAATAAAAGAAGAAAAGAAATCGGAACTTAAATTGCTTTGCATCAATTGTATGCTTGCCCTAAAAGGGTTACAAAAAAAAGTCAGGGAGCCTTTGGCTCTTGTCCGTTCTATTGTATTACCTAATCTATTATTATTTTCTTTAAATCCGCAACACCGGTGTTTTCCACAATTTATAGTCAAATAAAAAGATTTGGCTTAAGCTTACACACTTAGTTATATAAAATCGTAGTAATCATATATTACTCATATTATGAATGTTAAAGAAAATAGAAACTTAAATTTATTTACCAAATTTATATTTTTAAACTTCCAACAAATATTTCGAAATAGTCAGCACCACGTATGTATACTTTGTGAGGCAAAATAAATAATAACTCTTGGCTCTCGACTTAATATTAAAACAAATTATTCAGTGATTTAATAAATCAATAAATGTATTTTAATTATATATATATAATATATATTTATATATATATATATAATATATATATATATATATATATATATATATATATATATATATATATATATTCACTTAACAAAAACACAAATAAAATGTCTTAAATTTAAAAATAGGGTTTGGCGAAAAAATACTTGATAATATCAAAAAGTCAGGGATCACCAGAAATGGGTTGATTTGCTGAATTGAATGTACCTTTAGTGTAACACTTATGGGTAAACATATAGAGTTTTGGAGAGAGTAATACTCAATATTCTGAAATCAACTGCTCTGGGATATATTTATATTTACAATGGTTACCTCTGATTACCAAGGTTTGCCTAAATTTGTGATGATACACAGACAGTTCTGAAATTGTTACAACTGTCATTCATTAGGCCTGCTGATGAAGTGTCTCAGCAACACCAAAACTACAGTTATAAGCAAACGACCTATTCCTTCTACCTGCAAATGAAGATAACTTTCTTTGAAAGAGGATCGTGTAAAGTGTCCAGACAGCATGTATGATTTAGTACCCCAGTTGAAGTACTTCAATAATCTTTTTATTCTGCTATTTTTTTTTTCAAGACCTACTTCAAAGGCAATAAGTTAACAGTTGGTCGCAAGTCCTCGTGCATTACTATCATGAAAACAATCTAATAGGATTTCGTGTTGCACGCCATCTCCTCAGTATAATACTAAAATAAATTATTTCAACACTGTCTGACAAGATCATTTATACAGTAAATAGATTTATAATCATTTCCTTTTTACTTTGATTCATGTACGCGACATTTTATTCTTCATACTTCAACAAAATGATTTCACCATAGACCATGTAAGTACACGTGAAACTCGATACTTACCAGGTCATTGACTGATTTATGGAATAGAACTCACGGTCTAAGCTTGGGAATATGAGACACTAAGAAATAGATAATTGGTTTGTTATACATTTTTACTTTAGCATACAAATTTAGTTTCAAGAATTAAACATGTAAAAGATCTGTTTTTCAAACTAATTGACATAACTACTCTGTAATGGTCAATCCTTTTTGGATAATATAATCGTGGTAGACATCTTCAGAATTGTAAAACTAAGGAAAATATACAAACTAAGAGGAGTATATATATATATATATATATATATATATTGTTTATATATAATGGTGGGATTATACAATCTCGTTCTTTCAAATTGAGAGGAATAAAGTTGTATTAAAAAACAATCCAGCATAGCTGAAGATACCACGACTCTTCTGTGCTCTGTTGGGGGGTCAAAGAGTTTCTTTATGAAGCACTTTTCCAGTCAAAGCTATTTTCATTATTAACCGTTTCACTGGATGATATATAGCACTGCTTAAGATTAAAAGCGTAAGACGTAAAGATAAATGGCCGTTTTATATTGAGTTTATTTATGTTTTCTAAAATATATAACTTTTATTATGAAGTAAATTCATATAGGAAGGACCAAATATGCTTAGAGAATAATAAAAATAATGTTTATTAATGATGTTAATGTAGGGCAATAGTTTCCAGTAACATCCATTGAAACTCGACCAGATACAAAAATGATTTAATGCAATGTATGTAATCATAAAATGAATACTGTCGACTGATAGGCCTGAAATAGGTGGTGCGATAGAGGTTACACAAAGCGATCTTAGAGTAAAATAATGGCGTTGCTGTTGTGAACTCTAAATGACTAAGAACAATGTTGAATGTCACCATTTAATAAACTATGGCCAGATGGTTCTTTCAATGAAGAAATAAATAACACCCAGCCTTAGCATGAAATAATACCAAAAGAAAACTGATAAGATGGTGCAGAAGAAGCAACAGATGTTTAATTTAGATGTCTTGCAAGCAACGAGTTAAACGTTTTAAAAGAACAATAAATTATTTCGAATTTCAGCTTACTCTTATTGGACGAGTTATTCCTTGAACTTAGATTCTAACCCCTTAACAAGTTCTGAACTGATAGCTCCAGTTATTTTTGGATTCTTGCAAAATGCGAAAGATTATGGTTAGTAGTTTGGACAACAATTTTCTACGACACTTTTTTTTTTTTGGGCTATATTTACAGAGAATTAAGAGGGTTTATTCCAGAATTAAAATCCATCATTTGATGTTGAATGAACAAATGTTAAAGCCAAAAATCATTGAAATTAATTAAAATTCAATTAAATAGTCTTTCACATATCACTGACTTCCCATTTAATGTGTGCAATTTAACCTAACACAATTTTACCTAAACGCCTCGTCGATCTTCTCTTCTTCCTAGCAAAGCGGCGATACATGACATTTCAATCTCTCCTGAATATTAAAATCATTTCGTTCAATCTCATTAATATTCTCAAAACCTAAGACAGCGGCTAAAGACTAAGTAGCAAAGAGATTTTCTTTGAGAGTGACATACGAAATAAATTAAAATGTCATTCTTCTTCATTTGCATACAGATGAGTTTATAAATTCAGATGAATGTTTGTGATAATGTAAATATTGTCTGTGGACAATTTCCCACCTGTGTCAATTTCCAAGCCAATTAATATTCTGCTTGCATTCAATCTGCTTTTAATATTTCTATATTGGTGCAATTAAAAAATAAACAAAAAACCCACTAAAGGTATAAATAAATCAACTATATCACCACAATTTTTACTCTAGATAAACGAATTTTATGAAGTTCACTATTTGAACTTATTTAAGACATGAATGAATGATCTAAAAAGAGGGGCTTTGGTGTTCTTAGGCCCCATTACAGTCTCCACATTTTAGCAGATTTCCCTTAGGGGAAATCAGCTATTGAGGTCGTACTCATGACGCGAGTTTCGAAAAATTTCTTCAAATGTCCATCGATCCTACCCAGGAGATGACGAAAATGAGGTCCGTTCAAAATTATATATATATATATATATATATATATATATATATATATATATATATACATATATATATTTATATATTTGTCTGTTAACGCTCTCAATTAACTGTTAACGGTCGCAATTTTTGCTTTATCATTACCAAACTCGATATTTAAACGTTTCTAAATAAAGATCAAGTTCGTTAATGACTGAAATAGGAACAGTGGGAGGGGGGGGAGTTTAGAGGGAAGGATTTTCGAAATGTCTCCGTTACTATACGTCAGATCAAAACATTGCATAGAATCAATCTTATTGCAAATTAAATTTACTATAAATAATGTTATATACATGTATTCTGTATCTTGAATATTAACCGAGATATTTGCATTTTTATGTTTTCAGCTTCAGAGATGAGATCGGCTAACTTCGGGTCTAGTCGTGAGTTTCCGTCAAGAGCTAGTTCGGGCCGTTCCTGTAACTATTTGGCTCTCTATTCTGAAATGTCTCTATTGTAAAACTTCACGTGGGAAATCTGCTTAGTTTACGCAGCCCCTGCGTGACGGACTTTTTTATAAATTAAGCCTAACCTTATTCCTAGAATTCATATAATTAACCGTGGAAAATACTCTGAGTTAAAAAACAAAACAAAAAACCTATCGTATTAGTACCTCGGCCCCGTACAAACTTCTACATTTATCCAAGTACCTCTCTAAATTTCCAAAGCACTTGAATGATGATGATTTCCCATAGATGCCGTCGTCCCATATTCGATTTCTTTTCTGTTTTAGTAAGAACCCTCTAAATAAAGGATACCTGAACTTTTAAATAGGCGTGTGGTGTTTTTTAAATTAATGTGAAAATTATATTAATACATGTAGAGGAGTTAGACTTTAGTTAATGCTACAATCATAAGCATAATAACTCGGTTAATATTCCAATTAGACAAAAATGTGTCTAACGTAAGAAGACATTATACTCTATGTAAGTTTATTCGGTATTCAACATTTTAAATTCCAAACGTAATGTTGGAGTCATTTACCTTTTGTTCTTCGTGTATTCTCTCTCACTTCCCGGTCCATTTTTGCCCAATCACGAATTTGGTTATTAATTTTATACGAAACGTTTAAAATTAAAATTAATTAAAATAATCGGAATTATAACACCAATTATTGATTTCGGCTAAGGAAAATCAGCCAAAAAAGATGTGCCCGTCTCCAAAATCAGTTGAAAATGCGCCCCTATAGTTGAATGGTTGGCTTAAATATCTCTGCCGTGACAGATATTTGTGAAATATCATTTTCACGTTTTCGCTCATCGATTAAATCAACAGCGAGCTAAGGTCTGTCTCTATAAGTGTACTTATGTAAGTTAGAACTGGGTAATCCCGGCAAACTATATATTTTTTAAACAGTGCCATTATGGGTCTCAAGTTTGGCTTTCTCCCTAAACGTCCTTGCATCCTGGTATAATCGAAAAACTGCAGGCAGGTGAGAATGATATAAACACGTTAGTGAGCGTCATAGCATTACTATAAAAGCGTCTCACGCAGAGCTGTAAGGTAGGCCTGGAGCAGACAGGTATACATCAGTTTGAGGTGGCCTCAACTACTACTTATAAGAACACCAAGAGGTTTGACTATTGAGTGCGTTTTAGCAGATTTCCCGCAAGGAAAATCAGCTATTGAGGTGGTACAAATGACGCGATTTTAAAAACTTCTTCAAATGTACATCGATCCTACCCAGGAGATGACGTTAATGAGATCCGCTCAAAATTATATATATATATATATATATATATATATGTCTGTTAACGCTCTAGCGGTCGCAATTTTTGATTGATATTCATTTATTCTGTAACTAGAATAATTATTGAGATATTTTGATTTTTCAGGCTTCCAGGCTTTTTTTCACTTCTACTAGTGTTACATAAGCAATACTCTGTTATATAATACACCACATTATTCGAATCTTAAGTACCAAATATTGTTTTCCAGAGTCCTTTTTTATACGAAATAGATGTAAATATGTTCTTGTGCCCTCGTCTTAAATTCTTGAACTACTAAAATTTGATTGATTGAGATACAAATTATTCTGATTCATTTTAAATTACAGTGTATGATATAGTACATAGTTTTCAATAAAATTAATATGTTATATTCTGATATGTTTCGGGTATTGTTTTTCTCTCCGGTAAGGCGTTGGCAGACCTGTTCGTTTACATTTAGGACGCTTCCCGTCGAGATGGGAAAGATTTCTTATTACCGTTTGTATTTATTCACTCAATATTCACGGTGGTAGGTTTATTATTAAACTTCACGAGAGAAATATGCTTAGTTTACGCAGCCCTGCTTGTCGAACTCTCTGGTATATCACAGCAGTAAGATTTCATTATTTTATTCTCTCATTATAAATCTGGTAAAAGATATTTTTACTAGCTGGAAAGGGATCAATTCGCTTGTATATCGTTTCTGTCCAGAGCTCCAAAACGCCTTGTCAAAGCGATTGTAAAGGTCCTGGGGAGGTAATTTTCGTCTTTTGAATAGGAATAAGACAGTTATTAAAAACCTGAACATTGAAAAAGTTAACTAACCGCAAAATGACTATAATTTCAATGTAACAGGTATTTCAGTGTTTGAGCTTCTTTTCTAATGGTGAGATAAATTAATGATGTGTGTAATGGCGGGCTTGTTACACTAATTAGGTCTTCCTGTATTCCCAAGTCTGCGTTTAGGAACCATTAATTACACTCTCCTTAATAATAGTACTTTAGGCTAATGTGAAACACGAGGGAGGTTTCACCTCGTTCTGCAGGATAACAGCGCTTAAGTCAATTACCTGAAATATAATTGTAGGACGGTAATTTCTCATGCTATCGCCAATCTAATTTTATATATAAAGAGCCTTCTTTGTTCGTTGTTTATAGTATATAAACATTTCTTGATCAATCTGGGATGGACGATATCACAGCAACCCGTACACTCAGTGAACTTCTAATTCCATACAGCATCCAATATTTCAGACTTCATTGAAATTTCGCCAATAATGATAAACATACATTCCTGGCGATATAACATTGTTGTAGGAGAGGGCTGAAAGGGAGACAAAAAAAAAACGGAAATCCTTCATATTCTCGACTCAATATTTTTATTTGTTCTTTAAAGTTTCATGACAAGGGTCACCAATAAATAAAAAAAAAAAAATTGATGTCGGCGCCAACTCTATTTATATTACCCTACATGTTTCGTGGATTACATACCACCTCTTCAGGGGCCATCCATATTCAAAAAATAATATAAATTTAAAAATATAATAACATTGATTTGATAAAAAACAATGATATTATGTGCTAGTTACTGCATTAATAAGTGCCAACATTCATGTTATATTTATTAAATTTAATGATTAATTACAGATTGCTACTTACATTTCTGAAAAAAAATTATTGGTGACTCTTGCCATGAAACTTTGAAGAACATAAAAAAACTGTAAATCGTACGCGTGATGTTCAAAAAATTAAAGAATTAGGTTTTTAGATACTTTTGTCATAAACGAAAGAGATCTTATACAATTGTTTTGTGTCTCTATTAGAAACTGAGAACTTCGTACTTTCGTGGCCCTCTAAACCCCCTTCCCACTTCCGTCCACCTCAAGCAATTTAGCTGGTTAACGGTGTAGAACTACGTATTTCAAAAACTACTATATAACAAATTTAAACGATCAACACTCAGTTCACGCGCACGCACATACGCACACAGAGAGAGAAAAACACACCCTTCCTCCCACGCTCACATATACATTTGTAAGATTTTATTTTGTTTTGTACAACTATGGACATAAAAATGAAATATTATCTTTGTTTAAGGCTTCGATCATTACATGTTGCTAGTAATAGGTAATTCCTTATTGAATGAATTCTAGACTAAAATCAGTTTTGAATCCTTATTTATTATAGTTTTTATTATTTCTAGCTCTGACGATGACAAAATGCTGAAAGTGCTACGACTTACAAATAAAACTGTAAGGGCCACACAATTTGGTTCTTGATAAACCTGATTAAAAATTAAACTGGATGACATTATAATAATTAAACAATAAAAGAAGGAATTAAATATACCTGTAAGTTAATGAAACACTAATAAAGGCAAACTCACACGGCCCTTAGAAACCGCGAGCAGGGCAAATGCTGATGTTGTATTTTGCTTATTCGTTATTTATAACACTTTTGAATACAAGTTACAGTGTGAGCAACATGCTATTGCAAATTTTGTACAAATGTATTATTAAAGTGATAGAAATCACAAATATATGCTTCAAAATCGTTGACGGATTAAGAAATCTAGTATCGATCAGTGCTAATTTAGCTTATGACGTTGGGTTTCCTCAACGTTGTGAAATCGCTTTGCCTAGCTGGGCTGTGTATGCGTTATTCCCAATTATACGATTGTGCTAATTATTTCATATTTGGCTACAAAAGTGCCGCTCAATTCCGATCATTTGAATAATATTAGTGGTTCCATGGCTGACTGTGAGTGGCCTAAATCTTGAATAATTTCGTTTCTTCATATCGACATGAGGAAATAGAATTCCGCTATACCTTTGCACGAAAGATTATCCTAGAGTTGACATATGATGTTGCTTCACGAAATACCAAAAGAGGCTTGCGCACACATTAACTTTATAGTTAAATTCGTAATTAATATCGAAATTTATTTCTAAATTTTAAAATGTACTCTATTGATTTACTTTTACGAAATACATTTTAAGATATTCTTTATTTTATTGATTTTCAGGACTTAGAACACCATCCAAAATATATATATATATATATATATTTATAATTGTAATCTCTGTCTGTACATTGATTTTTTCGCGAAATTTCACCTTGCTTTTTGTTTCACATACCTTTGACACGATATCTGCAATTTGTGGCTTTGATATTTGTTTTTTACCTTTTCACGCCTAAACTACTGAACCGAATTTTGATATGATATATATGGCTACTACTCCAACTTAGACTTTAGGCCATACTAATATTCTTTGAGACAAACAAGAGTGGGGGTTATAAGGAAGGACTGCAATTAAAGATAGCGATATTTCGTTTCCTATTGGTTTTTCGGCAAATATAAACTTAACAAAATTTGTTTATTTTATTTAACGTCACTTTTTTTATATACACTTTCGTCGTATTACGAAGTATAAACCAGATATATTCTAAAAACTGAAGCGGGAGTCAACAGTTTTATTTGGTACTAACGATTGAACTGAACTCAACGAAACTCCGTATGTGGGATATATTGATACTTCTTTAATTATAAGCTATATTAACATGTTTAGGAACGAACAGGAGGTGGGTTTTAAGGGAGGCCTGAAATTAAAAATTTAGGTTCCTATTGGTTTTTCGGCAAATATGCACATTACAAAAGTTGTTTATTTTGTGATTTAGAGTAACATTTGTTTATATACACTTTTGTCGTATCCCGAAGTATAAACCAGATATACGCTAAAACCTATTGCGGCGTGAACAATTTTGAAAGACTAAACTAAACTTAACAAATCTCAGTATGTGGGATAGCATTAATGCTTCTATATTTATAAGCTATATAAATATTTTTAGAAACGAACATGATTGGGGGTTATAAAGGAAACCTGACATGGAAAATCGCAATATTTCGGTTCCTATTAGGTTTTTGGCAAACATGCACATAAAAAAAAATAGTTTTTTTTTTATTTGCAGGAACTTTTTTTTGATAAACGCTTTCGTCGTATTTCAAAGTATAAACGAGATATACACTAAAAACTATAGCGGGAGTCAACAATTTTATTGGGCACAAAAGCCGACCACGAACTGTCCGCCGAACTAATCAAAAATCGGTATGTGAATTAGTAATCAACTCCCCCATCAAAATAACCTATATTACCTTTTCTAGGGGTGAGCAGAAGTGGGGGTTATAAGGGAAGCCTAAAATGTTAAAACTAACATACTCCAAGAATGGCAACAGGACTGGTTATTAACAGACAACAAACTGAGACAAATTATTACTACAGTTAAGACATGGATTGATAAATTTGAAGCATTTACACGGAAAGACGAAGTAGTCCTTACGAGACTACGTATAGGTCATTCTGTCATACCTATGGTTACCTATTTGAAAAGAAAAGAATGCCTAACTGCAATGTATGTTATGCTCCGCTTACAATAAAACACATACTAACAGACTGCAAGATACGTGATCATCTAAAGATCCCTCGTGAATTACACGACGTACTTACTGAAGGTAGCCCACACATTCCCATAATACTATATGTCATTACATGACATTAACATATACTCACACATTTAGAAGTATTACATTTTAAAATCCTTTTTAATCCTTCTTAAATTAAATATTTTAAACTCCAGCTAAACTGTTTTACTGTATGTGTATGTGTGTGTGTGTGTGTGTGTGTGTGTGTGTGTGTGTGTGTGTGTGTGTGTGTGTGTGTGTGTGTGTGTGTGTGTGTGTGCGTGTTTGTATGTGTGATAAAGAAAGTGAGAGCATATGATTGTAAATATTTTAGATATTAGAAAATTTAATCTATTCATTTTATTCATACTGATTTATATTTATTTGATTTTAGTCTTGTTTTTAACCATTGAAAGTATATAATTGTTTACGTAATTTTATTAGTCTTTACAGTTTTTAATTATCTAGTTTCCTTAAAAGATTTTTTGTTTTTGAATTTAATGTTTTTTTTTATTTGTTGATTTGTTTTTTTTTGTCTCTTTGGTAAATTTTTTTATTTGGTTGCGTTCTGTTATTTAGTTACGTTTTGTTATTTGTCTGCGTTCTGTTATTTGGTCTTTTATTTAGTTGCCTTTTGTTATTTGTTTGCGTTCTTAGTTTGTATTGTTTAATTTTTTCTTGTTACTATTTTCAGTTTTGCATTTAGTTTATATACATTGTTATTTTTGCTGGTTCTTTTTTGATGAGCAATATCGCCTCACTGCGAACGCTCCAAAATAAATAAAATAAAAAAAAGTAAAATGAAAAATCGCGCTTTTTCATTTTGTATTGGTTTTTTCGTAAACATGCACATAATATAAAGTGTTTATTATAACGAAGAACGACATGTACTCTGAAAACTATAGTGGGTGTTAACAATTTTATCAGTACTCATTTAAGTGTTTTTAATATAGGCATACTATACGTATATAATATAGACTCCCCGAGCAACGCACTCATGATTTCCCAAGCGAAGCCGGATGGGTACCTTAGCTAGTATATATATATATATAAAATGAATGATGTTTTTTAGGCCAGACTATGGATGTATAAAGTTGTTGATTTTTTTTTCGGTTACAACTGCACTGTCAGATTTTGTTTATGGTAATATTAGCAACGCTTACCATGTGATGAAATGGTAGCAAAGTCCAGATGGTACCATAAATGAAACCAAAACTCATATGAATAGTATAAAGTGAATGTATGAAGTCTGTGATCCTTGGTGGGGACATTTTTATTGATGATAGAATACAGAAAATTAATTTTTCAGATTAAAACAAACAACTACCTGGTGACAGGGAGACATGGTATTTTATGAGTTGGTTAGTAATCTAAGATTTCGAAATAGAAGCATAATGAAATTTTTTATTTATAATACTCCTCATTATTGTTATGCAAAGCCACATGTATTTGTAGTTTATTTAATTGTTTATTCATGATTTTCCTGAGCATAATTAGCTTAAAGACGATAGTAACTATTTGACTTTTCCTCATGGTTTTAAAAGGTGGGTAAGGAATTCATTGGATGAATATTTGCTTAATATCAGGGCCTAAATCCACTTGGCAGTTCGCAGACTATCCAATCTACCCCGTTTAGGACTTGTCCATCTCCTCGCCTTTCCAGCTATAATATTTTCCTAAAATTAACCTTTTGGCATTACAAAATGCAATTTTAACAATTCCAAAACTACCTTAAATCGAAATATGACATTCCTTACCACATAAAAATGGTATCCCACCACTATTTATAACTCTAAAGAAAAAGCCTAAGCATTTGAATAAGAAACTGATCAACATTTATAGAAATGTACCAGGACACTAGTGAACTATAATCATGAATAAAACCTGCCTCATCCAAAAACAATGACAATAAAAAATTAAAATATTATTCCTTAATTAGTGTTCCGTTGCTCAGCGATGGCCTTCTTTGAAGTCATCAACGAATCCATTAAATTCGTCAACTTACGCGGGCATAGTAAATATGATATTCATGTGGTAGATGTCTTCATGAATTAAAAGATTATGTAATACAAGTAATTATTAATTTTACAATATTTATTTATTTAGGTGTGTCACAATTTTAGAAATTCATACTGACTCATATCATAAAAATAAAAGTTGGTATTGTCTTATAAAAAAAAGTTAAAATATCTACAGTCGTAGGTAAAAGCACGGTTACGTTTTCTCCAATGGATATTAATGGGAGTAGAAATCTAGTGTTGAATTTGTTTGAAAAGTTGTGCCTCATGGAGGTATTTCATGATTGTCGAGATGTATGGGCTGTTGTCGTATAGTAGTTCTGATAGGTTGGTGGGTACGTTCTTGTCGGTTATAAGTCTGCAGTCTGTAAGTAAGTGTTTGATAGTTAGTTGTGTATTGCAGTGTACATAAAAGAGGATCAGTCCTAGTCATGAGGTGTATGTGAATTATCCCTGAATGGCCGTGCCTCAAACGAGCAAGGACTACTTCTCTTCTAGTATTCTGATTACTTGACAGCCATTCACGAATAGTCTATTTTATTTCACCTAGTTTTGTGTGTGACGCCATTCCACTTCCCATTTTACACTGGACCTCTCTTTTAATAAGTTTAATGGCATCGTGTGCTGTAATATGATTTGTGTGTAATGTTTCAAGTTTTGTCTCTAATTTTGCATATTTGTCAATCATGATGTCTGCATGTCCTGATATCCAATGAATAATTATTACTCAATTCATTTGTGTTTGTAAGTTAGTAAAATTTCACAATAGACGTATTGCTTTCATGCATCCAGCTGCACAAATACATTCCTGTACAGTACAATATTTATTTGATGTCTACAGGCAACGATCGCTTCATACATAAGAGTGGTTTTGTCTTCTGAAGTCATTCATTTTGTGATTTAAGGCAAACTTGTATTTTTATACTTCGAAACATAGATTAACAGTTTTCGACACTAGAAGGCATGTGCAAGTTTAGAACAGCTAATCTAGAGTCTCCAAAAAATGATCTATTATATTAACACATGTGTAGCTCTACGACATTCCATAACTGTCGGATCTTTATCTGGCTGCGTATGTTGATTGAGTGAGCTACGTGCATGTTATTGTTCTTCTTTGAAAAATGTGTTATTTAAATTATAAACCCTGGCGGTCTTTTGCAAAGCCATTTATCAATGCATTTTTTAATAATGTTTTCACTTCATAGTAGACACTGTCCAATTTTCCCTACCCTTTGTATGGTGTGTAGAGTAAGCACATGTGTAGAGCGGGTGTAAAGTACATATCTTTTTAAGTAAATGAAGTCATCTCGTAGACTTTCACGGTCAAGGTTATGATTATCAAGGTCTTGACCGTGTCATGCTATTTTCTAGTCACTCTGCTCCAACTGTCTCAACTTTATACTTTCACATCCGATATATCTAATCTGACATCCAACAATTTCATCATTGTATTTGATATTCTGTATATTTTTTAATTTTAAATAATAATGTAGTTACATGAATAATCTTATTTTCCGCAAACCGCAACTCGTAATAAAACTATCTTCATATTAGGGGAATTACCTTTATGAATGAATTTGTTGCAATGGGTTGAAATGACACTAAATCAGTTTGCCAACGTTTCGGTAAAATATATTACCTTCGTCAAGACTAGCGGAATATTGTTATATAAATATTGTTATAAAATCTGAATACATTAATATACTTAAAATGCTAAAATAAAAAAAACTATTTCTGGAAGGAGAGTGTCTACGGCTCTCCTTCCAGAAATAGTTTTGTAATGAAAACAGATTGTCGATTCGTCAGTCTGATTTCACTACTGTACTGTATTATATTTATATTGTTGGTCGGGAATATTGGTTTTTGGATAGTGTTAAAGCTATTTTGGTCATTTTTTACGAATTAAATCGTGGATGAGAGATGGGCGGAACTCTTTGAATACCTTTTTGGTACATTTACATTTTGGTGATTTGAGTGCAAAGCGTGAAAAAAGATTTAACAAAAATCCTTCAAATAGGGTGATTTGGTATACTTTAGTAACCCAGTTAGTAAGTTATATTGGCACAATATGCCTTTTGATGAATAGTACTTCTAATAAAAAAAAATATACTAGCAGTTTGTGTGTATTGCACAGCACTTCAAGTGAAATTCCATGTCTTCAGTGCTTTACGTACCAGCTAATCAGTCACAACAATAAGAAATGATATGACAAATGGACTTTTACAACCTTCTGTAAAACAGACTTAAATTGATTTTATATATTTTAATTTTATAAACGCTATAGAAAACAAAAATTTTTCTTCTTCTTTTAAATTCTACTTTTTGGCATTTGCGACACAAAATACAATAAGAAACTGAAATTATTAATTTTGAAAAAACAGTAAATTAACAAAACTGAAAACATTTTCCTTGTGTCGGGTATAGAGGAATGGATTTTATTCAAAAATACTATATATTTTTGACTCTACATCACCCCACATGAAATAATAACAAATACTACTCATATGACTTTTGTTGTAAATGCATTTCATTTATAGTTTAATCCTAGGATGATAATTAGTCTATGATGTACGCTCCTTGAAATGTAAGAGGTAATTGTTTACAGTACCCACGCTTTTCTGAGAAATCTTCCACAAGGCTATTCTAAATAATGGCGGGGCGAAGAGTTGGACGTTGAATCAATTAAGCTTTTAATTGCTCTAACGGATTTCCTACAATATTTTATTATTGGTGTGAATGATTAAGAACTTGGAAGTTTCAAGGAAGGACTTTTGTTTGTTATGAAATCAGTTGGGAACGGAAGTGAGAAGGTCAAGTATTTTAAATTTATTTTGGTCTCTTGACTTGGTGGGTCTATTAATTGGATAAATTAAAAAATCACCTTTTAATCGCAGTGAAAAGTGTACAAACCAATGAATAATGTTTTTGTTGTATGTAGAAAAACAAAATCGTTCTAGCTTGGGGGAAATGAATCTGCAAGGGGCCTTGGTTTAGCTGTGTTCATCAAATCGATTGTCTGAACTCTCACGTGGTGGTAACACTAAGAAACATGACTTGAAATGTAAGCTAGGCGTAAGATGTTTAAATTTATGAACGCTTTAAATGGAAATCACATGAGTAACTATATAATTACAAGTACAAACTTCTATAAAATAGATTAAGAACAAGTTTCGAGCTAGCCGGAAAGTTTCTATTATTGGAAAATATCCAAAAAAAGATGTTATAATTAGTGGCTATTTGAAGAATGTTTACAAAAATCGTGTCCCAATCTCAACCTGCTATTACTAACCTAATACGAGTAGCTTCCTTAAGTGAAATTCGTTATAACTAGAATTAATGTATAACTGGGGACTAAAATAATTTAAAGTACTCATCTCGTTTGGACTAGGAAATGTTTCGGATGTCATAATTAATCTCTCCTATTATCTGTTTTGAAGATCAAAACAATGCCTTCCGCGAATTTGAATGGGGCTTTATACTGTCACTATCGATCTGCAGTTTTGAATACATAAAAAGTTGTTCACGGACGGGTTGCGTAAACTAAGCAGATTTCCCACGAACTGGAATAACACACTGTAATCTCAGCTCACAACATACTCCTCTTTTATATAAAAAAAAAAACCGATGAATAGGAGGGGGGACTGAATGCTGAAAAAAAGAGTGTACGACGAACTTGCTTAAAATTTGAAGAAATGCATAGAACAACAATTATATAACAATTCATCAATAGTTTAACATGATTGGTTCCATAATATTTTACAATTCCACTCATAACAACGGAAATAATTTGAATTTCCTCATTCCTCTCCTACTATACCGCCCTACTCCATGTCCGATTTCTGCCAACAACAAATATGATTTTTAGTTTGGAAAAGGTGGCTCGGAAGTAATAAATAAATAAAGCCTTTATTTGTATATGCATAAATATTACAGGACATGAAGATACAACACATTTTTTCCCATATTCTAGTACAAATTTAGCTTAAAGTTCAGGCCTTTTGAGTTCATTATGATTTTAGTGTGCAAAGATATGCTAATTTATTGGCTAAATAGTGTGCTTCTCCAAGTCTCCTCCATTTTCAACTTTCAACTCTCTGCCCTGTTGCCCCGCCACATGTTGTCCTCATTTCGAAGTCCCATAGAGTAGGTGATCTTCCTCTCTTCCTCTTGTAGTTCCGAGGATACCAGTTCATTAACGTTTTAGACCATTTATCTTTATTCTACCTCTCTAGGTATCTTGCCCTTGTCCATTTTCCCTTACTGATGACCCACGCTATGTCAGGGAATTTAGTTTATGTTTTATCTACTTTATGGACTTTTTGTCTCTCTTAGTGATGTGTAGTGCTCCATTCCCCTGACTACAACTCTTGAGTTTTCTAATTGTGGTTCTGTTTACTTGCCATGTTTCACACACGTAGGTCATCGTAGGTAAGACTGTCGCATAATTTCTTTTTTATCTAAGTGGTGGCTTTTGATCTGTACAGCTGCTTGTATCTGAAAAGGGCTTCTCTACACAGCCACGTACCTCATGCTAATCTGGAAGTTATTGTCTTGAAGCGTAGTCAGCTGACCAGATCCTGCACAACTTGTTTTTTTGTTATGCAATCTTTTTCCTAGTAACTGTCGGAATTTAATATCATGTATTTGCATTTGTTCTAGTTTAACTTTAGTCCAATTTCTATCCCTTGTTGAATTAGTTCTCCCAGCATATTCTGAACATCTTCAGTATTTTTGCCATAAGAACCACGTTGTCTGCATATTCCAAATGGTTTTCCACTCTCCATTAATATTTATACCTTTTCCTTTCCTATCCATGATGCTCATTAGATGTTGCAAAACAGCTATAAATATTTTTGGAGATAGAATGTCTCCTTGTTTGACTCCTTTGGCTATTTTTAATTCTATTGCATTGTTCTGAAGCCGGAAGAATGCACGTAAATATAAGTGCATCTTCATTATTAGGTTTATTATTGTTCCGCTGATATTACTGTTTTTTATAGTGTTATGGATTGCCTTATGATTAATAGAGTCGAATTCTTTTTCGTTGTCCATGTAGTCCTTCTATTGAAGACGTAAAGGAAAATTATTTCCTTTAGCTCTATTTATCAGTAGATTTATTACAAATATATGGTCTATTGGAGAGAAACCTTTTCAAAAGCCTATCTGATGTTTGGTGATATTTAATTCCAACGATTTTTCTATTCTGCTATAAATTATTTTGCCAAAGATTTTGTACATCAACTTAAAAAATATAGTGGTCTATAGTTATCTCAGATCGTCAAGTCACCTTTCTCGTGTATTAATAGCAAGAGAGCCTTCCCCCAATCAGGAGACAATATTTTTTTCCTAATAACATGTTAAAAACGTCCGTCAGTAACTTGTTTAATGTTACACTAGCCGCTTTAATCATTGATAAAATAGTGATGCAAGTTGAAGCACTAGTTGAATATTACCCGAAGAGAAGCCTTCTTAAACCAAAAGAGTTGAATGACCCTAAAAGTAAACAAGGTATACTCGAACATTTTGTTTGCTTTATGATAGATAATTGTTATCAAATAATAATTCAATGAATGTTATGTCTTAATTTTGCATAAAACTAAATGATTTATTGTGTATTGCAGAACTTCATTTCAATATATATATACTGTAACAACAATGATCAAGATCAATTTAACAAAGAATTGGTTGCATCACTATTTTATTAGCTGTCAGAATAGACTTACTTCAACTGCACTGGGTTACTGACCTTCCTTTATTTAATTTCCAAGCTAGTTTAACACTTATAGTTTGTCCATATTTTATTGGTTGAGAGAAAATGTGATTTAAAAATATTTTGATCACTATCAGCTTTTGAGGTTGCACTCATGAAGCGATTTTCGAAAAATTTCTTCAAATGCCCATTGATTCTACCCAGGATATCCGAAAACGAGGTCAGTTCAAAATTGTATGCATATCTATATAAAGGTATATATATATATATATATATATATATATATATATATACATGCAAATAAAGTCTGTTGTTCCCTTCTTTAGGTCTTTAGTTCTTGGTTTACTAAAATTTGAGTGATTGAGATGAGAATTACTCTGATAGACACATAGTAAATAATTTACAACAAAATTAATAAATTTTCTATCTGTCGGTTTGGCTCTGAGAGAACGCTAACCTGTTTGTTTACAATTCAGACGCTTTCCGTTGGGAGGTTACTAAAATTGATTGAAAGATTTCTTATTACCGTTTGTATGTATTCACTTAATATTCAGGGTGGTGTTATGTGCTACCATTATGTAGATTTATCTATTGTAAAACTTCACCCTGGAAATCAGCTTAGTTTACGCAGCACCTGCGTAACGGACTTTCCACAGTGATGATTAGGTATTGAAGGACATTCCAATTAAATTTAATAATGATTTTTACTTTTTAGGACTACTTTAACTTGCGAAGTTTCTTAAAATTTTAAACGCTTGATTAGTCTCTATGTAATTCGTCCAAACAAATTAAAACTAACCTTTACCTGTTTTACATTTCAACAAGCAACTATTGTGTTCCAGACATATTAATAATTGTGACACTCAAATATTCTTCTCTTGTAATTTCATTTCAACTTAATTGTCAAAAAAATAGCATAATAATAATAAAACATAGTTTATCACATATGAGTTACACATAACAAAAAATATTATTTTAAAATAGAATAAGTATTTTTAAATGACATTTTTTTATTAACATACCATTTATCCTACTAAAGCTAACAGGGACGGGGTATATACAGAACATCAGCCTTTTCTGTCCAGAAAAGCATTTAATGAGTTCGTTACTAACTAAATTCCAACTGTCCAGGTGGGAGTCGGACACATGAAAAGGAAATTTAACCACGTACCTTATGACCAACACCTTAACTCACATGACTAATTTGTTATTATTATTATTATTAGTTATCACCACTTTTAGTAACTGAGACTAATTGAGACTTGTTATCTACAGGTTACCACCCTTTTCTAGCCAGGGGATGACTAAGGATTTTATTTAATGAATTCTGTCACTAATTAAATTCCTATTGCCCAGGTGGGAATCGAACTCGCCACTCTGGGTGTACCATTTGGGATTAAGGTCAACGCTTTAACTCACATGGCTAACCTGAGCCCCAAAGACTGATTTTGCCCCCATTTTTAAATGATGAACTCGAATATACAATAGTTGCTGCTAAGTGTAATTAATTCTCTTTGGGGAAAGGTCTTTTTATAAATTCTCATTTTAAAGTTTACATCCCACAAATCGCAAAACGTAGACGACATAGGTCTAAAAGTTATGATTGGCTTATAAATTGTAAGAAAATTAAAAGTAAAAATGAATTCAACTTTACCCAATTTCATAACCTTAATTCATATGCTTAATTACTTTTTTTTGCCTACAGCGTCTAGGCTGATGAGAGGTTATCCTGAAAATTATACGAGTTTAATAGGTATCTTCAGATTATAAAACTTAACTTTATTTGATGAGACATAATAATTTCTGTTCTCATTTGTGAATGGATCCCACCCTTTAACGTTAACCGTAAACTAATGCATTCATTCTGAAGGTTAATACTACTCCTAGCATCAAATTGAGTATCTAGTTATACAAAAATGGGTCTTTCAGATATCAATCACACAGACTTAAAACAAGAAGAGAATGATATTATAATTCCATAAAGGGCCTGATTCCCAGAACATTGTTTAAATTAGATCTGAAATATGCATACAATGGATTGAATAGAGAAATGTCTCCTTCTGGACCAAACTTGGTTGGCCATAAACAACTCAAACAATAGGCTA
This sequence comes from Riptortus pedestris, assembly GCA_019009955.1. Lineage (NCBI taxonomy): Eukaryota > Metazoa > Arthropoda > Insecta > Hemiptera > Alydidae > Riptortus > Riptortus pedestris. The sequence continues at coordinate 100,017,930 of CM032229.1, forward strand.
GGACACAGCGGATGTCAACTTGGAGAAGGAAGAGGAAGTCATAACACCGACAGGATTAAATTACCCTCTCACCTTTTTATATCCTTTTCCAGGTGGGAGATTTATTTTAATGGAGTATATAGTTATGTACGATTGTTTTTATTGTCTCTTTAAATCACTTTCTCTCCCCCCTCTCTTCACTCTCTCTCTCTCTCTCTCTCTCTCTCTCTCTCTCTCTCTCTCTCTCTCTCTCTCTCTCACACTCACTCACTCACTCACTCTCTCTCTATCCATCTATCCATCCATCCATCTATCCGCCCATCCGCCCATCCGTCCATTCGTCTATCTATCTAGCTATCTTTGATATATATATATATATATATATATATATATATATATATATATATATATATATATATATCAATCTATCAAAAATTTCGTTTAAAAATGACGATGAATCGATTAAAGAAAATATAGAGGCCCTCCAATTTCCCAATAAGCAAACAGATTCAACTAGGATTATCGGCAGTTTCTAAAATTGAAAGAAAATGGAATTGGTCAGACTTTAATCTCACCCTATAAACTCTCTTTACCTGTAGGTTGGGTTGGCGTATTCCTGAAAGATTTAAGACTAACTATCTTTGAGTTGTACAATACTCTTAGAGTCGATCAATGATTGATTATGATCAAGGTAATTCGGGGTTTTTCATAATTAGATTTTTTCCCCTTTTTGAAATACAAAAAAGTCCGTCACGCAGGGGCTGCGTAAACTAAGCAGATTTTTCGCGTGAAATTTAACAATAGATAAATCTACATACCAATAAAAAACACCACCATGAATATTAACTGAATAAATCCAAACGATAATAAGCATATGAAACGTAAACAAACAGTTCTGCCAATTTCTTACAGGAAAGAAAAACAATTACTGTAATATATCTGAATATAACGTATTAATTTAATTGAAAACTATTTACTATATTTAGTACTGTAATTTATAATGAATCAGAATTTGGTAACTATTAAACAATAATTGCGACCGCTAGAGCGGTAACAGACATATATGTGTATATATATATATATATATATATATATATATATATATATATATATATATATAAGTTTTGAACGGACCTAATTTTCTTCATCTCTTAGGTAGGATCGATAGACATTTGAAGAAAGATTTTGAAAATCGCGTCATGAGTATGACCTCAATAGCTCATTTCCCTTAAGGGAAATCTAATAAAACCATAATATAATTTTAAGTCCAAACGAAATTTTTATTTATCCTTTATTTTACCGACATACTCATAAAATAAAGTCATTCACGTCGAAATGAAATTTGGTGAAGTGGAAAGAGCATTAAACATCCATTGTAAACGCCCACGTCCTAAAACCCCGGCATATGTTGAGAGTCAATAAAATGTTTTATTATAGACCGAATCAAAGGCGAGAGAAAGGGTCTTAGTTTATTGGCTGTCGACTGTTCGCTATCAATAAATTCCAAGGAACGTGGTGACAGGTCTACGGAAACACACATGTGACGAAACACACGAACTGAACACATGGTGCACTTACCGCATGTCTTATGAGACAGGCAAGTGTACAAAGAATAACCTCAGCCGCTGGTCTCAGGTTGGCCACGTGAGTTGAGGTGTTAGTGTATTTGGAAGACCTAGAAATGTGGGTTCGATTCCACAGGGACAATAGTGACAAATTCACTAAAATAAATCCTCAATCCCTCCGGCTATGAAAGGGTGGTAGGTAACTTAGTCATAGGAGCTTAAAGTGGGCGTCATTAAATAGCAACAACTACATCATAATGCTGAGCTTGGAAGTTTTCCCTCTTCGTAAAGATTAAGATTTGAAAATACCATTTAGATATTAAATTATATTTGAAACCTTTAGTTGTTATATACTTCACCGATTTATTCCAGACATTCTTCATTTAATTTACTTGTGGCCCTCATTGAAAGTTTCCTAAATTTCACCTTTCCCTGTTCACCGATGCACGATTAATTATTAAATTTGTGTGTCTGAAAATTACAATGTCTAACACAAACCGCAGTTAAATACTGATCCAATAAAGAACGGTCATATAGTCGTAGATATGATTGAAGAAAATTGGTGGATAGCACAACGAGTGATGCCCAGGACAGGGGAGATCAACTACTGTGTGACTAAGCAGGCAAATGTTCAAGGGCTTACAAAATGAAATGTCCTAACTCAGACGGGGGGGGGGGGAGGGAATGTTAAGGGACAATTACATTAATGAATTACAATTATTGATTTCTTAAATCGTTCATCATTAATTAATACAGTGCTCATACTGAGAGTTATCTCTGCCGTATGTATGATTTATTAAGGAATCGGTGTGGTTTGAGAAATCTTTGTTTATTGTCTTTTTGTTTTGTTTATTTTTATTTTTTTTTTTAAATAAAACTTTGCTTAAGATAATATTCTCTAAAAACATAGTTCGTAGAAACTAATAATGTTATGAAAAACATGGGTGTCCACGTTTTATTTTATATGTAATAAATATCAGATCAGTAACAATTAGAAAAGAGGATATAGACTGTAAACTCCGTTGTATATATATATATATATATATATATATATATATATATATAATAAGTATATATATAATACGTTTTTCTTTATAAGTATACATGAATAACTGGATTGTAATAATTGTAATTTTAATAACTGTCGATTTAAAATCGATAATATCAACACGAGCTTCCATTTTTACACAGACTGTACAGATAGGATAGTTTATTTTTAAGTAAAACGAAATAAAAAATACCCTTTTTTTTTTCTTTCTTCCTCAATAAGATGTAATTTAGGTGTATGTAAGCAATCACATGCTGTCTCCAATATTAATTTATTTCTGTAAAATGCCATTTTTTTTTCGATACAAAATGACCTGCTATTAGCTTCACAATAGAGTTGAACAAACTTTTTTTCATAACAAAATAATGTTGATGTGGTGGTTTGATTAAAACTATTGCGATAGTGTGATACAGCTATAGTCTCGATAACTATTTCAATTTTCATAGAATTACGTTTCTTCTGAAGAAAGCATCTACCTGGAACTTTGTACAACGGTATTCTTATTTGTCTCCATTTTTCGGATTAATGCTCTTGTAGACCATTTGTTTTTCGGGCCCTCATTTTAGTCGTTAAGGGGAAATAACTATTGAGGTTGAATCATGACGCCATTTTCCAAACATTTCTTCAAATCTCAATCGATTACGACCCTGTCAACAGGAGACGACGAAAATGAGGATCGGGCTTGTTTAAAACTATATATATTAAATATCGATATTTATGCTTAGTATAAATATCGATATTTATGCTTAGTATAAATACCAAACTCGATATTTAAACGGTTTATGTTAAAGTAAAGATCAAGTTCGTTATTGGCTGAAATCGGACCCTTGGGAGGGGAGGGTTTAGAGTGCGGCATTTTGAACATTTCAAATACCTCCGTTATTATATGTTTGGTCAATAAACTGTATAGAACCAATATTATTCTATGTCCTATAAATGTTGTTACGCACTATTTTTCTCCATCTTGAATGTTAACTGAGATATTTGCATGTTTTGGTTATCAGTGTTTAGTAAACCCCCCATTCTAGTCATTGCATTTTAACAAAGGTAAATATATCGTGTAACGCCTTATTCCAAGCTGCTCATACCATATTCCATATTTAATCTCTTCAGCTAACACTAAAGATCATATACGTTAATGGCGGAAATCACACCAGGTACAGTGGGTATTAGAAGGGGAGGGAATCCGAAAAGTGAAAATATTTTCGTTGTTATGAGTCGGATTGAAAAATGTTATAAAGCTAATCTTGTTAAATTGTTGATGCTTTACAATTGTTCTTCTATAGATGGTTTCTTGACTTCAATATCGAGCTAGTGATTCGTACATTCTGGTTTTCAGGCTCCTACTACCACAAATCGGATTTTTATTTAGAAATAAAGATATATATGAGCTAAAAGAAAAATAGGATTAGTTTGGCAGCCCCTGCGTGGTGATCTTTAAAAATACCTCTATCACAAGTGAAATCTAAGTCAAATCTTGTGTGCCCAGCGAAAGTTTTACTGTATATCTATTTTACTCATCACTTCTTACTCAATTACAAAGCAGTCTCTATATTATCACTACAAATTGCAGTTACCGTTCAAGAATAGTCTAATGATTTAAAGTCTCCCAACGAGGTTGCCAGTGAGAGTGATATTTGTTTAAAGTTTCTGAGCATTGTCCTAGATGAAGGGCTTTAATGGCGTGTTTCCTCATAGCTATTAATATGAATAGGCGCTCGGTCGCCTCGCTAATTGGTGCGATACGAGGCAGGTTGCGTGAGCCATCTCCTATAGTAGGTGTGAAGTAAGCTAAAACCTGTATGGTGACGTGCTGGAATGCCTCTATTGGTCTATAGTAGGCCCCGGAGGTGGCAAAGTGAGCCAATCACAGCCCCCTAATGAATTACAACCGTACATTTAACTACACTTCATACATACTAATAGCTTTAATAATGAATTGTATGCAGATATATGGGCCATTATCAATCTCAAGCATTCTTTTGAGATGGATGTTTTATAATTATCGTAAACCTTAGATGAATTTTAGCTTCAGGATTGTTTCTCCGCTATATGCTCTCTATCACAAGAACTTAATTGGGTTTAGTCACAACAAGTGGTACAAAAAGTCCATGTATCAAAGTGGGTAATTAATTCAGAGAAATATTATTCAGCCTTAGGATTGCCCAGGAATGCGGGAAAGGAATGTCTAGTAAACAATGATAATAAGGAGGTGTTGCTACGTCCAAATATACGATTTAAAAATGACTATATGAGGCTTGGAATTATTGGGTAGGATATATACCACAGCTGCCCAGCGGATTTTCAGCCTCTGCAACATCTCCCCACCTCCATAGCTTTACATCATTTCCAAAGATGTCCAGTATTCTGCATATTGGAACCACCGGAGTTCCTATAAAGCATTTCTTAGGAGTCCAACTTGTCTATTATAAATGCTAAAGTCAACATAGTCCCATTACATTGAAGAAGGAAATCACCATAGCCCGACCGTATCCATCAACATTTGTACACATTGGCTTCAAAATTTAAGGTCTTTGTCCGAGCTTTTGCTTCTTGAGATATAATATTAAAAGAGGTTTATATCTTTTTTTCCTTTTTTATATAGACACTGTTAAACTATGAACATGCGTATTATATATGATAAACCTAGAGTGGCGAGATTGATTCCCGCGTGGGCAATTAGGAATTTATTTAGTGACAGACTCATTAAATAAAATCCTTTAAATCCCTTAGTCCCACCCTGGCTAGAAAAGGGTGGTAAACTGTAGAGAGCCCGTCTCAATTAGTCTTAGCTGCAAAAAGTGGGCCTTAAATAAATAATAATAATAATATATTAATATGCAGTGTTTTATATTGAATTAGAAAATTGTTTCCTTACATAAGTTTCACATTATAAAACACGTTGGTTTACTGTTATGTGTGGCGTCATCAATAGCATTTTACGTCTTCACTGGAAAACATTTATTTGATCAATATCATACTTGATATTTTGAATTGAATACAAAAAATTGGATTGAGAAATTGAACCAGAAAGAAAGATATATAGGGGGGTAATTTGAAAATTCAAAATAGATTCTCTATCATTTACATTTCTTGTACATGTTTTTGCTTTTCTAATATTAAGCGATTTATTTGTAGTTTTTTGTTTTCAGCCATCACGAAACCACTATTTCTTAGTTGAGTTGGACGTATCTTCTCTTTTTTACCGAGTCACGAAACATCTCAGGTTCAGATTACATTTCAAATCCTGTTTGCATGGGCTTCTTATTACTAGGAAATACTGGATTCATTGTGAGATGAATTCACCAGTGTGTGATTCCAGCACGTGGAGTCTGGTTAGCTCATCCAGCCCCACGGTGACGGACGTGACGTCTGTATGTATCTCGCACACTAACTAAAACACAGCTAGCCTTAAAATGTAGAAATTTCACAATTTTTGACGGTTTCAAAGTTCTTTGTACCTATTGAAGATACAAAAAAATTATATAGACATCTTTTTTTATAAGTCGAAGATCTACAAACTATGCTCTAGGACATTTTTGGTTCCAAGGCATTAGACTGGGGCATATCGTATCCGATAACTTTCAAGTGAACATATTATATGGAGTTTTCTAAATTTCATTCATTTAATTTAATAGGAATACTAGGATCAGTTGATATTTTGCAGTGGTTTTAACTTTTTTTTAAAGAGAATAAAAATGTGTCATCTGGGTGTTAATACAGCAAGTCGGAAATCTCCATAGTTTACACTTTTTCTGCGTGATGGCTTTTTGATTCCTCTCCGTTGCGTTTTTTTTCGGCCATTTTTATGACAATAAAGTTATTTTAAGATTTATAACGAGTTTTAACAGGTTTCAGAAGTATATGAAACTAATAAATTTAAAATAATTTACGAGAACATAGTCTAAATGATAAAGAAAAGTTGTTATTATAAATGTAAATATAATTTATTTAATAACCAATAAGATATTTTAATGGGCCTGATACATTTTTCATAAGGTGGAATAAAACTGAGGAAAAGCATTAAAAATTATTGTAAATACATACTTATTTTCATTTGTAATTGGCATTGAGGAAAACGCAAGATACCGACTTAGTAGTACGACCCCGGAAGTTACGATGGCGGGGTGATTTACAACCTAATAAAAACTATATTACTTCTTAAGTACGCACGCGCAGAGATAATGGGACGGAGTCTTCTTGGCGAGTCAAGGTCCTGGTCACTCAGCATTGCTTTGCAAATTCTTACATTCCCATCTATGTAGCTGGTGGTTGTGAAGCCAGTGGAAGGATTTTGATAAACAAAATCACATAAACATTCTTTTTATATAAACTGTTTAGTTTTTATTTTTCAGTAACTTATTTTTTTAAATTTATTATTTATTAGACGGTGATTAGAATAATTTACAATACATAAAGGCCTCATTAAGAATTGACAGTTCTTTTAATGACAGTGGAGCTTATTGTTTATAATTTCAGAGGTCCTCCTTATAATATTTGAAATTTCATTCATATCTAGTCTTACTCAATTGAACCTGGGAGATTGGTGGAACTGAAGAATCGAGGGATATCTTATTTCCAAGGTCTAGAACGTTTAAATATGGGGAAGTCATGATTACTGCGGTTGCTGAAATGGTCGCAGGGACCAGATGCTTCTAAGCCCTGTAAAAGGGATCGCCCTTGAATGAGTCTCTCCGGGAAGGCGGAAGTGCAATTTTTCAAAGCAACACGCAAGGACTTGTATGGAGGACTCACGATAGGTGTGGGTCAGAAATTGGAGGCTCCTTGCTACGACCTCAAGGGCATAAGACCTTAACGGCTTGTAGTTTTATAAATGTTTATTTACACACACACACACATACACACACACACACACACACACACACACACACACACACACACACACACAAACACACACACACACACACACACACACACACACACACACACACATACACACACACACATACATATGTATATATATATATATGTGTATATATATATATATATATATATATATACATATGTATGTGTGTGTGTGTGTGTGTGAATGTGATATTACTTTGGAAGACTTAAATATGAGACGTAATCAGTTTTTGTGAGCATGATACCGGCTGTTATCTCATTTCGTTTTCCATCTATTTTTATAGTAAGCTAATTTTGTTTTAATATAGTCTGATATTTATTTCCACCAAATCTTGCTGCTTGTTGTATCTTGTGTTTCATGGCGTCTCTTAGTTGTGTGTAGTTTCATATATTTAAGGCAGCATGTTCATTAATCTGTCTTCTTAGATGTGTGATATCTGTGTGGTTCTATGAAGGACGAATGTAGCTAAAGTTCGCCAAATTTCTTTATGGTACCTGTTGAGTTTTGGATATTCTTATAACGCAAAAATATTTTATTTCTATGAGACACATGTAATTCAGCTGATTCTGAGTACCATGAGATGCAAGCCTGTGCCTTCTTATCAGACTCGACGAAGTTGTTCTAGACGCAGGATGTCTCTCTCGGCCAAAGACGGGCCTTGCATTTTGGCCTAATATCATTTTCTTGAAGAGCTATTGCAGAAAATGCCAAAACATATAGAACATACTATTTACAAAAGTAGAGTGAAAGTGTAAAGTGGTTTTAAAATATTGAATTATCATTGGCTCATTATCAAATCATGAAAATATTTTATTTTATATTTTATAAATTTTTAAAATGATATGTAATGAGGCGATTTTAAAACTTTTACTATTACCTAGTGTCAAAGAATGAAAATATGTTGACATATAATATACGTATAAATATATTCGTTCACGGCACCGATGTCAACATAATTTTACTAGAATATGGTTTCGTTTAACTTTCATCTATTCGTCCCTACACAAACAATGACTTATTTCTTAGATAAACAACAATTTAATTACTACGATTTGAAACTAAGATATATTATCTAAACTCTAGAATCTTAATGAATCCTCCAATTATGTCGTTCCTGCATTGGGAACCAACTAGTGTTATGTTAGGTGAATATGACCCACCTTGAATAACTTGTACAGTTCAGTGTAACTTTGGTTATAATACATACAAAGAAGATACTGTAAGGCTAGTGCTGAGAGATAACATTGTAGCTCATAAAGTTGTATAGATTAGTCAGAAACTGAAGGAGGAAGTAGTCGTGAATACTTCATTTTGTGCATACTTGTAATCGTGACGACTCATCTGTCAATGTCTGCATCGATTATCTTCATAGGTTACAACAATACAACCTTTGACATTCATTAGTGCGAAACATCATGGCATTGTTCTCTCAAGGGGAGAAAATGTGAACAAACAGACAAACCGTAAAAACAAATACATCAAAGTGGTCTCTGCTGGAGCCTCTTTCCTTTTTAAATGTCAACTGTCCCACGTCTGGTATTTTGTAATAAACCCTTGTAGGTGCTTATTGGCCAATTATCCTTTAGCTTGATTGATAGTCGATTTGTCGGAAGCTGAGCGACTATCCTCATTACCTATTCACAAGAACGGGTGAAGATACGTGAATCGATTGGTCGATGGAGAAGGTCGAGCTGTGAAATCGACCCGCGCCCACACATGGAGCGGCCATCCGTCAAGGGTTAGGCACGCATCTCCAGCTTTGGGCTTTAAGGATTTATCACTTGGAGCGTCAAGGCTACCTATCAACCCTGTGCCATCCGAATCGGTGCCTGGGCTCCCTCCATTCTGCACGGTCTTCGGCTATTATTTCCTGAATGAATAATTTCTTTAAAAATGTACAGGGAAGGGTGGTTGGGTCCATTGGGTGATATATGAGTTAGTAAACGGGCGATCCCCTTGGGCACTAGACAGGAGTTGCTAAACAAGTGCTCTCTTCCAGTACACTTATGAAACAAGGAGTGGTGTTCATTAGTATAAATTTGAAGCCCTATAAAGTAAATGCAATAATGTACGTTGCTCCATCCAACTTCAAGGCTGGTCAAATACGAAGTCAAGCTAGACGGATCTATCAAAATTATTCAACCACTGAACAGGTGACAATGAGAGTTCAATTCATGTAGGGCATAATGACGAAATTCAAAGAAGATTTATTTTTTTATTAAGATATATGATTGTTTTACGGATGATAAAAATAATTAAAGTTATTGCACACTATTTTTTGAATGATTGTGCATGCATCTTTAGTCTTTAGCGGCCTTCTAAGTAGGATATTGTTTCCCTGTTAGGGATACCCTGGTTTTATTCTTGTTTGAGGTTATTACTGTGATCAGAAAACAAGAAATTAGCAACGAAAATATAATGTGGTTAGTTTATATCACAGGATGTCTTTTAGTGGCGTTAAATATTTCGTTGGAGATGCAATATATATATAAAATCTTATGGTACATGTTTTATTTAATTTTGAGGTAAGTGAATCTTTTAATAATATGTTGACTAGTCGGAGTTTGATGGCATTAGCTGAGAAAGTGTTTACCGTCAAGTCTTCGTCTCTTCTAGAAATCAGGTACAAGTATGTTATAGATAAATAATAATCCTTCATCTAGTAGAGCCCAGAACTTAACTTTATTGTTTTCCTGATATTCTTTTTATATTCAGTGCGTTGAATTTTTATGCCGTTTGGATCTCGCAATAAAGTAAATGTACTTTTCTTTTTTTAATTTAGATAGTAGTTTGTGAAATTAGTTATCTCATTTCATAATGGGATATCACATTCATTAAGTAAGGATTTTTCAAATCCCTGAGGGTAATAAAAGGATTTCTTGAAAGGAGTAAATAATGTTGCATGGAAAAAAAAAATGAATCGGAAAGTAAGATATTGATTAAACCATATTAATTAAAAGAATATGTACTTGTATATACAATATATGTATGTATGTATTGTTTATATAAACAGTTTATTTCTTCCGTTGCTTTTATAATTATTAAGTGACCTTATAATAATTAACTAGAAATCTTTCCCATCTTGTAGTAAGTTTCATCCACCAGTAAACCTCTCTCAGTGAAAAAACAGGTCCCTTCTGACTCTTGATAATCTTTAAAATTCACAAAATCTCAACAAATGCTAGCGTAATGGTTAAAAATGTTTTAGCATTTTTTTCGTGTATTAGTTTTGTACTCAGAAAAATATTTTATTCGTGGAAGGCGATTCACAGTGTTTTTATTGAGTTAATACAGACCTAATCTTGTATTTTTTTAAAAGTAGTCATAGTTTTATGTGGTAATTATTAATCCATCAGACTTTATGTACTCCTGCTTTTAACATCCTGGCAAAACTATATTAACATGTTACAGTCCCTTAATTTAAATTTTTCATGTACAGGCTTATAAAACGAAGTCTCACGATTTGTAGGTCTCGTAACTACGGGACTAACGCCAGAATAGGGGGTTTCGATACGTATTCGCAACGGTCTAAGGAAGGAATGAATAAATTTTAAAGAAACTTTTTTTTTTTCTACTGTAACTACTAAATTTGTCTGGAATATTTCACAGTCAGTAGTAGAATGTAAAAGAGTCATTCTGTTCTATTATGGAATTACCAATGTTAGTGCTAAATCTTGTCTCGCACAAATTTCACATTGTCCTTGATGAATGTTTATTATTTTATAGGCAATATTATAACACCGATAAGGCTTCTATCACCTTCTAATGTGAATTTGTAGAGATACTTCTGATTACCACATTTATCTGGCTTTAAATTTTTTATAGATGTGTTAGTCACTTTTGTGTTTATAGATACTGGTTATCTTGGGCCCAGTAAAATATTCATTAGGACCGTCCATAAAACTCGTTGGTGGTCGATGTTTACCAAAAATGCCATCAGCTTACAAATTGATATTATGTAAATTTTATTGATTTGGTTAAGCAATGTTGCTATTTATTTTATGTAAATTTTATTTATTTTTAATTATAAAACAGTAGCTCTTATTACATGTGATATTTCGCCTTATTTAGAAGTTAATGGATTTGGGAATTTTATTACCTAACATTTTGGGCATGCGAGACACGTTTTACGGAGGAAAAAGATATGAGAGAAACTATTTTTGATTAGGCATTAACCTCTTTTTAAATGTAACAGGCCCGAGTTGATTTAAATGCATAGACTTATAAGTTATGTCATCAATGAGAATTCGTTATCCTGAACATTTTTGCGAAGTTTGAAGTATCTATTGATTAGAAATGTATATGTACTGGAAGATTGATTACTAAGCAGTAAGTAAATTCAGCAACAAAGAGAATTTTAATTTCGTCTCGTAGGTGCTACTCAATTAGAAATTTCAGTCAATGGCAAAGATTGGCCCCTCTTGGATTACTGCTGAACAGATTTATTGTTTGGAAATAATAACGAAAATAATTCGGTTATAATGATAAATAACTAATTTTTCTCGTGTTAATGAGTGTGATGGTGGTCATAGTTATGTTTGTAGTCAATGCAAATATTAGCATTTCCCATTCTTTCCTGGAGTACCATTCTCGTATTTAATTTATTACTCACAAGAATGACTTCCTTAATTGTGGAATTCTTTTCTAAGGAACTTTCTCGTTAGTTTTGTTCTATTTGTTTGGACTTTTAAACCTCGCGTGGCTTTTCATGAAATTCGTGAAAACAATTGTCTGCCAAATTACAAATATTTACTAACATAGATTTAAGTTAACGCAATTACTGAACAATAGTATGACAACAGGAATGCGCACGAAGAAATTTAATGGTTGCGAAAGGGGTGTTATTTCCTCATTTGCCTCTCAAGTGTCTTATAATTAGGATCACTCCAAAAACCCATGGCATTCTTACTAATAACCAAGAATTCACATTAGAGCACTAATAATGATTCCTAAGAAGTAAAAAATACACAGAAAAAAGTCTACAGTTTCTTTAGTATTATTTGAATACACTTGTACTTGACAAATTGCACACAGTATACGAGTATAGTCCTTTAATCCAATTTTCATATTAATAAGTAATCTGGAGTTTAGTTGTATAATACTTGACTTATCTGTCCGTAATGAATTTGTTTTTTAGTACATTTCGCACTAGGGAAATATGCTACTGTGTTTGTGTTCTTGAAGGGATTCTTAAAATATTTTTTGAAGTATAGATCGACCTTACCTAGAAGATAATATAACTAAGGATTTTATTTAATGAGTTCCTCAGTAAATAAATTCCTATTCCCCAGGCGGGAATCGAACACTCCACTCTAGATGGCTATCCTGCCACATGGCTATCCTGAGGCCCCTAGTTGAATTTGCAATGGTCTACGATTATTGCAAATATTTTTCGAAATTTCAGAAATTAACGGAGTTATTTGTATTTTTCAGCTTTAAGTTATCCCTGACTTATACTACTCTCACATTAAATGACAATACTGTGCTATTCTAACCTTTAAAAAGAAGTGTTGTTTTCAACGGACGGTTAATATTAGTGGAAATAAATGTATGAGTTCACCATGTGACGTCTGCATTCAACATTCTATGCTCTAGAGCCTTCACCTTATTTGAACGATGTCAAATTCGACATTTAACTGTATAGTTAAACAATGTAGTGGGAGTTTACGTTCGTTAATAACCGAAATCGTACCTAACGGAGTAAAATAATATATCGTGTATATCTCCGTTATTATATGTTGGATCGAAAAATGATATGTAAACAAAATAATGTACGACACTTTATGTACTAGACATTTTTTTCTAGTTCTAATATTAACAATTTTTTTTGTATTTATTTATTGTTTTGGTTTTCAGCCTACAGTTATCCCAACTCCTGCTTATGTAATCTTCTGAGGACTTCTTTCGTCAAGAGAAGTACTAGGTAAAATGTGAAATTTTATTCTGTCATTCTAGATAGAGAGGACTTGCTTAATTTGTGCAGCACCTGTAGGACAGATTTATTTATTTTTTATTATTTTTATTTTTTAATGAATACATGGAATTTCAGTATTACTTTCACATTTAGTACTAGATAATCAAAATATTTGCATCAATTATGAGCCATGTCACAAATAACATATAACTACTTTTATAGCATAAGGTAGAGTGTTAGTATAAGTATTTAATTTATTTTATATTTATTTATTTGTTGAGTTCTGCAACTATAAACATTTCACCTTATAAAAAATGTAAATTAACAAAAATAAAGACAGAAAGAGAATTATATATGTAATGCAAATATTTGATAATATAGACGAAAAATAATAATATAAGAAATTATAAACAATTTCCAAGGCATAAAATTTGAGATTATTTTTGGATTCCTGCCTAGTTGACTTGTCTTGTTTATTCGAATTCTCTTACTCTTCTTGGAAACGTTTGATGACCTGGGACAATGTTTATTGTCTCCTCCATCATTATTTTTCTTTCGGTTTTTAAAGGGTCATTTTGATTTTTCAAACTAAGGGTTATATAGAAGTTTGTTTGTTGATTAATATCAAAAATAAACATATCATAATACCGATAGAAGTGGATTCTTCCGTTGGGTAAACTCTTTACTTTTTTCTCGAATTGGATTAATTCCATTCAAGATATAGAAATAAAACTGAATCTGTGCTGTTGATAATTATTTTCTTAGTTATGTATTTGTATGGAAGTAAACATTCTTGAGTATTTTCAAACACATCAATAGTCTGACAAAAAATTGAAAGGGTCATTGTTTCATTTTCTAAAATTTTTCAAACTTATCGAAAGCGATTTTTTGAATATACCGTTTCCTAAAACGTGCGAGTTGATAACGCCTCCTTAATATAATCCTAGTGACAGCTATCAATTATTTACACAAAGAAAAAATGTTCGCACGTCAAGCATAACCTTGGTTTTGGTATGCGTCCAAAGTATACTTTCTCATTAAAATGAATAATACATTTCAAAAGTGACAGGCGTTAGAAAGAAAAATGAGAAGCATGACCCAGACGGTTCTGAATAAGACTAGTACGTGTACAACAAGTAGAATGTTAGTTCTCCCACATATTTCGAAGGTGAGCGGAAGAAGCCTCCCACAAGTGCGAAGGAGTGCAATGTGGGTTTAGCATATGTTGACCGCCAACCCCTCATCAACACCACACTTTGTATCTTGAGCACCAACGCTGCTCTATACCTCTATATGCTTAAGGTTAAATATTTCTTTATTATTTCATATTTTTTGACGTCCACTTTTTGCTACTATGGCTGATTGGGACGGGCTTTGTACAGGTTATCACCCTTTTCTAGCCTGGGACTAAGTTTCCTTACAATTTATTTACTTTTTGTATCTATTTTATATTAATTTAGGCAGCCACTTGCAGGAGCCTCACAATAGTGAGAAAACTTTATCAGTTGAATCAACGTCCGTATAATTTTTACACAATGTAACAAGAGAAGCTAAAATATCAAATCCAAATAATAAGTGGTAGCTATTGTAAATAAATAAAGATATTATTTATCAGTTACATTTCTATAGATATTTTTTTGAGCTTCGACTATACTGATTCACTTAAAAAAATGTTTCATGTACTGAATAAGGCCGAAAAATCCGTTGTCACATTCATTGTAAACATACGGAAGCGGTATTGAAAAATGTCGGTGCTTTCTCATGTATGAGTCGGTGTATCAGCCTGGAATAGCTAATTTTAAATCTTAATGGAAGTACGTCTGCTATTCTGTTGAGCCTACTGCTTTAAGACTCTTCACAGACTGCGTGTTTCCCTGAGTATGCAATGTTTTGAGAAACAAAATGATTTTTCTATTCATTTATAATTATTGTTATAGCTTGGCCTGAGCGTTGCCTAATGTTCTCTCAAAGTTGGGAGGCTAATTTAGCTTATTCGATTGCACTTCTGTATTTGACAGGGTGACAGTAACGAGACCATCGTTATGTTTAGTTCATGGAACGAGTGGTTTAAGCGATGTTTTTTAAATTTCTACAGGCAGTAGGGGTATTCTGTAAATATTGAGTAGTTTTATAGGGAGTTAGGTAGGTTGTCTCCCATAATTTTCAGGGTACAGCGATATGAAGAACTGTTACTTTGAACAGTTCTTCAAATAAGAATTGTTGTCGACAAAAGATACTGCTTTTGTATTGTACTCTGGTGTTGAGTTTCGTTGAATTATGAGCCTCTTTTATTAAGGATGGGATCATAATCATATTACATCAGGGTTATTAGCCCTTATTTTTAACTTTTACCTAAATTCCCCAAAAGGTCATATTTAATCTTTAAATTGGAAAACATTTCAATTTAATAATAATTTCTTTTTTTTGTCAGGCGTCAATCTCAATAACATCATTAAACAAAATCATCTCCCTTTTTGATAATCTTTTAGCCAGATCGGTGAGTTTTAATCTTTGTTGGATTTTATTTCAAAATTCAAGTACATCAATCCAATTTTTACTACTGAACTCAACTAACCACCTGTCTAATTAAAATCATTAGAGATTCCTGTAAAAGAATTATTTCTGTTTTTTATTTTTTTAAATCGGGATACCTTTTAGTTTTTTTATTCAGGGTTGGATTAGGCATTTAATTCATTTACTAACTAAATTCTCTTATCCCTGTGGGAATAAAACCCTAAACTCAAGTGTATTTAGTCTACCACCTTACGATATTATAATCTATCAAAACTACTTTATAACTTATTATTATATATAATTAATTATTATAGGCAAACTCCATTCCGTTCCAAGTTTCAGAGAAATTAGAGAAATGGAGACAGAGAGAGATACAGACATACAGACAGAGCGGGAGAGTGCTTTTCACATGCGCTTATAATTCATAACTATTGTGATACTGAATGTTTTAGAATGCCGAAGGCACTCTTTCATAAAATTGACCATTAAAAGGTTAAGGTGGCAATATTTCTATACGGATTAAATGTCAAGAAGATATTATAATCTAAATGGTGTATGGAATAGTCGCATCCGGGTATTCATAATTACTTTAGTAAGGTTCATTACCTTTCATACTGAAGCTAGGCAAAGGTAAGAAAGGTTAGGAGAATGAGTTACCTTAGAAAGAACTATCTCAGAATGATTTATGTTCTCTCTATCATAGTTAAGCTCTTGAACATAAAATAAGGAATAACATCCTAAGTCCCACCCAGGGTAGAATAGAGTGGCAACCTGTAGAAAACCCGTCCCAATTATCCTGAGTTGCAAAAAGTAGACGTTAATAAGTAATAATAATAATAATAAAAATTGAGGAATTAAATTGCTCAAAAAATAAAGGAAGTTTATTTTGTTCACTCATTCTGTAAATATAATTTAACAGACTGCGGATACTTTTAGAACGTTTTAAATTTTTTTGTCGTTCATGCAACTATTTTTGTGAACTTATTTAAGGACATTAACTAAAAATAATGAAAATGTATCATCTAAGAGGATTTCAGACTTGAGAATGTCCTTGCTGTTGACAAACTACATCTGTTTCACAATTCTTTAAAGCAAATGACTATTCACCATCATTATTCATCTTTCAAACAATCGGGATATTAGATCAACACGACAGGATGTCATGGTGCAGATTAGCTTTCAAGGGAAGCTCAGTAGCTACGTGAGGTAGCCAGTGATTGTGATCACAGGTAAATCACCGTCTACTTATGACAGTTATCTGACAGGCATCGGAGTTATGGGACTGATCCTGGAACTCCCATACAGCCAAAAGGAACAAAATACCAAAGGCTACAATAGTCGTGCCCTTCGGTTGTGCAAGAGTTTAACATATGCGCGGTAGCCGGCTCTTCCTTGTCACCCCTCCTCAAGGCCCTCACGGTTAATCTCAGATAGCTGCTTTCATGGAGTTAAGATAGTATTCAATGAAAAATTATACCTCACCGCCAGCCCTCCTGTCGCTAAGTATACGAAAGCAAATGAAAACAATATGAAGTCGAGAATATGTAAGAGCAATTATTAAGGTAACGTGGTTTCCACTTTTTCCTAATCATTTATGCTCAGTCTATACATTAAAAAAGTCCGTCACGCAGGGGCTGCGTAAACTAAGCAGATTTTCCTCGTAATGTTTAACAATAGATCTACATACTGGTAACACAATAGCACCGGGAACATCAAGTGGATAAATACAAACGATAATGAGAAACCTCCAGTTGGGAAGCACCTGAAACGTAAACAAACAGGTCTGCCAACAACTTCTCACAGGAAAGAAAAACAATTACGGAAATATATCAGAATATAACATATTAATTTTATTGAAAACTATTTACTTTATCTAGTACTGTAATTTATAATGGATCAGAATAATATTTATATCAATCAAATCAAATTTTAGTTGTCCAAGAACTTAAGAAGGGGGGGGTGGGGTCACGATAACATATTTGCATTTATCTCGAATAATAAAGGTCTCTTGAAAACAATTTAAGGTATTTAATCTTTGAATAATGTGGTTTATTACATAACAGAGTATTGTTTATGCAATATGAGTAGAAGTGGGTGTTTGCTGAAGGCTGAAAAATGCAAATATGTCGGCTAATATCCAAGGTAGAGAATAAATGTGTAGAACAATATTTATAGTAAATTGAATTTCGATAAGGTTGGTTCTATACAATTGTTTTATCCGACGTATGGTAACGCAGATATTTCGAATTTTCGAAAATCCCCTCTCTAAACCCCCCTCCCACTGGTTCGATTTTAACCATTAACCAACTTGAGCCATCTTTTTGCATAAAACGTTTAAATATCATGTTTGGCAACGATCAAACAAAAATTGCGACCTCTAGAACGATAACAGACACACACACACACACACACACACACACACACACACACATATATATATATAATTTTGAACGGACCTCATTTTCGTCATCTCCTAGATACGATCGATGGACATTTGAAGAAATATTTCGGAAAGCGCGTCATGAGTACGACCTATAAGCTGATTTCCCTTAACAGAAATCTGCTAAAACAACCCAGTTAAAATAAACAGAAAAAAAGAGGTATGAATTAAACTGTGTCCGTGCGTGTGTGTAGGCATGTGTATGCATACGTACTTAACGCCAGTATATATGCTGCTGTTGTCATACCTGTCGGTGGAGACCGTCGTCACTGATGATGTACAGCTAGAAAGCGCTATCGATGCGAGAGCACTATCTTGATGCCCGTCAAAAGTTGTACTGATTGTTGTTGTTTTTATTTAATGTGTAGGTATTATAAGTCTGTTATCCTTATGAGGTCGAATAATATATAATTAACTAACGGCTGGAAAGCAGTTTAGAAAAAATAAAAAAATTATGCAGTAAATTTTCGATATAGATTAAACTAAATATATTTTTGAGTACATTGTTTTCATCGTCGCCGAAGACGGGTGATTGAGATAGAGAACAGACGGTAGATTCGTGGGCGGGGCTGGCTGCGCGGGAGCCGAAGACAAGAAGCTATCACTGGGGACAAGCGAGCAGCAGGCAGCAGCGTCCACCTAAAGCTTTAGTGAGGATTTGGCTCCCGATAAACGCTTTGGCGAATCAGAGTTAAATTCAGTCGGAAGATAAGCAGTTATTTGATCGTACGAAAGGTACCAAAGTATAGTTATTGAGTATACACAATCATTAAAAGAAAAGGCCTATTAATTGTTTGTAAAAGTCCCCATGGGAAGTATTGTCCAATCATTTATTTATTTACTATTGTCTTTTTACTGTTCAAGAGATAATTATAGTTGAGTAATTATTGTAAATAAACTAATTTGTTTTGAGAGTGCTGGTTTCGTTGTTACCTTTGAGAACAAACAACGTGGCGCCCTTAATATATTTATTTCTGCCTATTGATATGAGGCTAGTTAAATTTAACTAATAAACCCACACCCTTCTCCACTGAGCGGGGCAGTCTTGTTACCCAGTCTGAGGGGCATGTAAATGAAAACTGGTAATTTAGTCCTTTTCTCCCCCCCCCCCAAATCTAATTTTTTAAGGACCAAACAAAATTCGTGACCGTTAGACTGTGAAGAAACTTCAATATTTTCTTTTTTACATTTTCATACTATAATGTCCAAATTGTACACACTTTTTATAACCTGCCTTTTTACTTGCATAAGACTATAATTTACAATTGTATAATTGCTTGTACACTTGAATGCTATCTAAACACTTTACAGATTAAAAAAGACAACATAAATAACGTAAAGTGTTGCTTCATTAAAGAAAAGATTATTTATTGAAGGCAGTACCTGTAGGTTACTCTAGTGTTGTCAAGTCTCCAATGAGCTTTTGAAACACTTAATTCTCGTTGACATTGATTCCAGCGCACAGTGGATCTAATGCCAAAATTCATAATCATATTGATGAATTTAGGGGGGAGGTATTCATTGATCCTTGAGTATGGCTACTGTACGTAAACCATTGTTATTTTTATTTCATTTACTTTGAAATCGTATTGTCTTACCAAGTTACCAAGCTACGTTGCACATCCGGTGTACAACTTTTTTTTTTCATAAATACTAGTTCATCTTTCATGAATCGAATTTTTAAAGAATGATGAGTAACCTAAAACATTCGAGATTAAAAGACATTTATTTATTAATTAATAAATAATATATCTCCTGAGGTAATTTAATCACTAAAATCTCTAATGAGGTTGATAGCAACAGCGTTCCGATGAGTCTGTATCTAGCCAATATGAAGTCTCACGTGAATCCCTGATTCACAAGAATAGTGTTGCTTTTCAAGTGCCGTTGTTTCGTAGTTTCGGAACATGTTATATCTTCTCGTTCATGAATAGTAAGTAATAATATAAAGTTATTTGTTAATACATAATGTAATAACATATATAGGTGTATTTGTTTTATTGTTGAAAACTGGTTTACACTGTTTAATTATTTCCCTCTGGGTTAATTATTTTTGACATTACATAAGTAAGTAACTTAAAAAATAGGTAATTGTCATTGTCTTATCAGGTTTTGTTCATTTAAAGGCAATGATTTTAAACACATTTTAGTTTCTGATATCATCCATCAGTTGTTTATTTGAAGACAGAGAAACAAAAAGAATAATAGGTACCTTTTTTTTTATTTACGTCCACTTTATGCTACTTTGGCTGATTGGGAAGGGTTATCTACAGGGTCTATCTATTCTATCAATAGTTATGATATCTTTACTTGCATAAATGTTGATCGATTTTCTGTTTTGGAATGTGGTCTAGCTAAGTTTGCAATTCGCAGGGGTCATTCAAGAATAGCATAGTGAGAAAGTGACTTGATTAAAGTTGGTAACACTTAATTTACTTTCTCTATCGGTTATGCTAACAGAGTGATCAATTATTATTATTATTCATTAAGGTCCACTTTTACTACTAAAGCTAATTTGGACGGGTTATCTACAGTTTACCACATTTTAGCAGATTTCCCTTAGGGGAAATCAGCTATTGAGGTCGTACTCATGACGCGATTTTCGAAAAATTTCTTCAAATGTCCATCGATCCTACCCAGGAGATGCCGAATATATATATATATATATATATATATATATATATATATATATATATATATATGTCTGTTAACGCTCTAGCGGTCGCAATTTTTATTTGATCGTTACCAAACTCGAATTTTAATCCTTTTATGTAAAAAGAAAGATCAAGTTCGTTAATGGCTGAAATCGGACCAGTGGGCGGGGGGGGTGATTTTTGAAAATTCGAAATATCTCCGTTATTATGCGTCGGATCGAAAAATTGTAAAGAATCAATCTTGTTGCGAATTAAATTTTCTGTAAATATTGTTCTATACATTTATTCTGTATCTTGAATATTTACCGAGATATTTGTATTTTTATTGTGTGTGTGGTCGGCAGGAGTCGGTGATGTTCGGGACTTTCCGCCGAGAGCTAGGGCGGTCATTTCCGACACTACTGCCGTACTTACTACTACTGCTGTTATTAGTAGGCAAATTTCTCTATTGTAAAATCACGTGGGAAATCTGCTTAGTTATGCAGCCCCTGCGTGACTTTTTCTAGCCAGGTTGGGACCAACTATTTTATATAAATAGTTCAGGGGCTCAGGTTAGCCATGTGAATTAAAGCGTTGGTCTTAATGTTACTTTGCAAACCTATAGTGGTGGGTTCGATTCCCGCCAGAGCAAAAAGGAATCTATTTAGTGACAATCTCACCCAATAAAATCCTTGGTTTCAACCCTCGCTAGAAAAGTTTGGTAACCTGTAGATAACCCGTCCCAATTAGCGATAGTTGCAAAAAGTGGGCGGTAATAAATAATAATAATTTAATGAGCTCGTCACTAAATAAATTCCGATTGCCTAAGCGGAAATCGAACTCACCACTATAGGTTGACGATGAATCAATTATTAAATCTAATTATTTCTTTTAGCATTAATTTTGACTATGAATATCCTGTCCCCAATCGAGTAAGCAGATCTGTCACTACATAAAATTTTAGATCCCAGAGTACAGTTGGTGGCTAATTAGCAAGACAATCTGAAATCTAATTTTGCCTTATTCTACGAAGTCAAAATATGAAGTGTAACACATCTGTAATTTTTCTTTTTCATAAGTGTTTATTTATATGTGTGGACACTGGGGCTCCACTTGTGAAGTCTATTTCTGGATCTATATTTACGATAAACGAGACATTCTTTACATAAGTTTACCTTATGAGCTGAGGTATAGATTGCATAATGGCGACTAGGTTCCCTGTGACTAGGATTTCTGATTTTGGGGAATCTGCTTAATTTACACAAACTTTCCGTAAGGAACTTTTTTCAAGATAAAGAATGAGTACAGACAGTAGAAGAATAATGACTCAATTAATCAATGAATCTTTAAAAACAATGACTATACTTTTTTATTGGTTCTTATTGGTTTTGTTGGTCAGTTCCAAGAAAACATTGGTTAATTGTTCATTTTCCTGGTTGGAATAAATAAATAAATTTTTGTTTACTTTTTTGTTCTGCAGTCAAAGCAATTTCGGCAACTTCTTACCAAATATCTCTAGAATTTGCTGGATGGTAGAGGAACCAAGGATCAATAAAAAGGCCTTGTTCTGTACTATTGTTTTTAATTTTATGCAAAGTGCACTTTCGGATTCAACGCTCCATCGTCAGTGCCTGCTGACAAACAAAAACCTTAAGTCTATCTAACAATCAAAGCATGGCTAACAGTTTAAAAAAAAAAGTCAAAAAATAAAAACATTAAAACCAAAATATATCCAGGATAAAACCAATAGAAAATTTAATAAATAGTCAACCAATATAATTAAAAAGTTAAAATCGATAAGCGTATGTCAAAGATAAAAACTTAAAATCTATAAACTATAAATTAAAAAACAAAACAAATTACAGACAGGAAAACTATAATAACGTATCACTGAGGGGGAAAAACCCTGAAATACACACCTTACTAAATCTTCAACAATTATTTAGTTTTGATGAGTGGTGAAAAACGCTAAAAGAAAAATAATGAAACTTAATAAGCAACCACCCACGACGCTCTGGGCCAAAGTATGAAGTAGGAAAGAGCCTCCAGAAGATGCCAAGGCCCACAACCAGTGCCTGAAGGGAAAGAGAATTGATTTAATGAAGCAATTGAACATAAATGTGGCCTGATGCCCCATAGTTGGCGCGAAGAAATGATAGGCCTATGTTTGGAAAACCTTAAACTGGGGGCCATTAGAACTGCGCACAACTATGCTCATCGGTCATACCTCCCGAGGGACGGACCGTGTCAAACTCAATGAACCCATAAACACTGTGCTCACGGAGTCCTTCGATTAGGTACACAGACCATAACAATTACCTCCTCTCCAAGTTGTAATTCACCTTCTATATTGAGCTGCAGGCTAACATTGATAAATAATAGTAATAATTAGCCTACCAGGATAGTCTTCATATTAATTTGAGTTTATTACATTTCAACTTCATTGTTCGTCACCTAACTACTAAATAAACAAAAAGTAAGGACCATAGTATATGTAACTGCTGTCATTTCCAATTATGACTTTGATATAAGGACTCATGTTGATTTTTTTCGGAGATTCCCATAAAAAAGCATATGAAAACATGGGTTCCAAAATCCTCAATCTAATCCAAAGGGCAATAGAAATATTAATAAGTGCCATTGATAATAAGTCCTCTTTCGAACAATATTATTCTTTAATGAAATAACGACGTTGTGCTTTCAAATGAAAACAAAACTTTTAGAATTCTTGTATGAACAACGAGGAGTTCATGTACTTTATTTCTATAAGATATAGCCGCCATTCACAAATACAGAGCGTTATACAACACTTTACTCCCGAATACTTTTTTGCGTTTATTTGCTTTATTATTTCATCCAAAATCTATTAATTATAATAACTGTTAAGAATTAATTATAATAAAAAGGTAAGAAATACCAGTTCTACATGCATTTATCATACATTTATTGACCAACCAAAATAAAAATGAAGACTTTTATTTATTACAAAATCATAGTTATTTAATTTATAGTGTTTATGGACAAATATAACTAGTGATATAATAGTTTGCCTATTAGGCATTTCTTGATTCTGGAATCATACATCATCATTTTTTTTTTTACAAAAATATTTTGATTAAGTTGGCTTCATAATATTTGTTCCTTCAAAATTGAAACTCATTTTATGTGAAAATCGCATAACGCGAAAATTCTGCTAGGACATTATGGTTTGAATGGGTCTAAAATAAACACTGTTGCACTCCAATACCCCTAACTACCACATGATTAATGCAACTTGATTGTTGCCAGGCTATGGGTTATGAGAATTCCAATTCCTCAGAGGAAATTTATTATTGGTGCAGAGATCTTTCGGATTCACCAGGACATCATCGATGTAGCTCCTCTGACTGTGCCGATAATGGGGGGGGGGGGCAACGAAAATCGAAGCTTTTAAATTTGTGGGATAGAATACTTATCTCTGACTTATATTTAAATTAGTTTTCGGTCGCGGAATCCACGTTGACTAACCAATGCATCTAATAAGTACATTTTGATCAGCTATTATATTATGTAGCTGTATGGTGTAAAATTACTATTATTGGTGAATCTTCTTTCTAGAGCAAAGATTTGTAATTACTATGAGCAACAAAGAAGCTTTTGATTACGATTTATGGGCTATGACTCGCTAAATGATTGGACTAGACAATATAATGTCAAGTACTCAAACATGAACATACCTTGAGATATTTTATCCAAAACTTAAGGATATAAAAAATTATCTATATACACTACTTTTTAAAGTTACTTGCTCTAGAGGACAGCTTGGGAGGCGATATCTTGCAGAAAAGAGCAGTATCTCCAGAGAAAACCGAAGCGCCAACTATTTATTTCTCACTGCTTGAATATATGATGCATATGGGATATGAGCACTGAAAACCGCCTGAGATTGATATGATGTTTTCGTCTTTGATATACTAAAATTTATTTTCTCCCCAAGTTTGCCAAAGATAGTGGTTTCCAATTTTATTTATAAGCCTTCTCGCCCCCAGAATTTAGTTTTTAAATATGATTTAAGACGTTGGTCCTAATATACATTCTAAAGCTAGAGCCCATGGTTTATATTCAAATGTTGGACATTATACAGCGTATTATTTCCACTTAACATTTACTGGGAAGTAAGGAGATGAACTGAGTTTTCCATTTCACATCATCTATTTGTGTATTTCAGAGGTAGAACTACATCTAGGCATACATTAGAATTACTGCATCAGCCATGAGAAATCAGTTAGGTATCTGTACGCACTAATCATTAATCTATTAAAACAAATTTTTCATCAGTTTTTCAATAGAAAAAGTATCTATATTATATCTATAACTCCCTAATCAAAACAATCATCTCAAAATTAGTCACTTTTGTCTTTTAATTATCTTCTATTACTAATGTTTTTTCAAAGTATGTTGTGCACAACTAACTCTAATGACATGACCCTCCAAACCTCCCCATTTTACTTTCCTTAAAGTAAATCTGATTATGATTTAATTTTTCAGCCCCACCCTCTCCCCCAAGATTTGACTTCACATTAAAAAAATCGCAAAGGATATGGTTGGTTATGAGTAATGGAGGAAGCTGAGTATTCAAATCGAGAAGGAAATCGATTACAACGAAGGACGAGAAGCATCCTCTTCACATGTACAGATGAACACGCACACTCAGGGGTCACTCATATCCGTGTCAAGGAGAGGCCTTTCCACGCACCCTTACTATTACATCTTATTTTTATTTATTTATTTTTTTTTTCATTTTTCCTTTAGTATTTAATATGAGCATCCCAAGAGTGAACTACCTATCTGATGGAAGTGTGGGTCGGGTTCAAGAACAATAACAAGTCGTGATAGGGGATAAGCGAGTTCGAAT
The DNA here is from genome assembly GCA_019009955.1 of Riptortus pedestris. Classification (NCBI taxonomy): domain Eukaryota; kingdom Metazoa; phylum Arthropoda; class Insecta; order Hemiptera; family Alydidae; genus Riptortus; species Riptortus pedestris. The sequence continues at coordinate 100,043,784 of CM032229.1, forward strand.
ACAAAAAGGTAGATAAAAGGAACACTCTCCATATGTTAATCCACACTGATAGAAACACAGAGCGCACGCGCGTTTTATATTAAAGTGCGCATGCTCTAAGAGCTGGTTATCTGAAGATGGTACCGATGAAATGCCAGGCCTAGGTCGTGAACCTATAATGGAATGTTTGTTCAGTCCTCTTAGTACTGTGAGAGTTCTCAGACCCCTCGGTACTTGAGTTCACGTGGGGTTCTGGTCATGCGTGCGACTGAGTGTTACCTAAATTTCTTATTTCTTTCATATATGTGTGCAAGTCTCTCTACTTCCGAATATTCACTTTTACCACATGACAGTGGAACAATATTGAAGTTTTTGTCTGGATACACATACTCCTACCATAAGTCAGCCTATGCTGGCTACAGGCTATGGAGAGGTGGCTGTCTAACATTTTCGGTCGAGTGGATTTTCCTCCATTTACGTCTTCATTGGTGTGAATGGAATTTCCCTCATGATTCCTTATTTCTGGATATGGTCCGATGCAACAGGAAACCAATGCATGTTCTTGTGCCCCACTTGTTCCCTTGTTGGTTTCCAGGATACGAGTTTACTCACAGGGTGAATTACTAGGTGTAGCATTTATATGGTCTACACATACGTGTCTAAGTAACTAGTTGCCATAGAAACGAATTCGTTCATTTACCACTGCTTTGTTCTTCTTACCCATACAATAGAATTCTTCAACACTTATTTATTGAAACGCAACCTCTCAAATTCCGTTTGCAATACTTTATCTCATATATTTCACATTACTTGCTTACATTTTGGCTCATCCGTACAACCGAAACCTGCGTTATTAAAAATAATTTATTTATCCAGTAACTCAAGTTTCATTTCCAATAACAATTAATTGATACTGATCGCATTATAAACATTTTACACTACAATCTAAAGAACCAGTTAGTCCATTATTTTGAAGCTATGTGAAAGTCATCCCAGTAAGTAAACTCATCAAAGTTAGAATGTATTTACGCGTCTAATTTGCATATTGCAGGAAATTGGACAGACCATCAAAAAAACATGTATATACACCATGTATTTTAAACCAACACGATCGAAAACTTTTCAACTTCAATAGGGATTCCATATTGATTATTGGTCACGTTTAAATTGATATCAAAATATACAATAAACTGCATAATCAAAATATTCACACACCCTAAGAACACAGTTTTAGTTTTACGATTCTGAGGCAAGAATGCACGAATTATTCGTCAAAGGAAAGAGTTAATCAGAGGATTTGGGATTAAAATTCAAATTTTTGTTTTCCCCCCTTCTCCCTGGTCAGCCGTTAACGAACTTGATCTTAAGTTTTAAATGAACAATAAATAAGGTGAAGAAATATGGTTGGTAGCGATGAAAGAATAATTACGATTGCCATAACATTCACAAATTAAAGACAACACAGAAACAGAACACTCACGCTCACAAACAAACAAATATATATATATATATATATATATATATATATATATATATATATATATGTTAGTTTGAAAATATAGCCATACTGGGTCAAAGAATAATAACTTCTTTTATTTTCATTCTTTCCTGCTCTTTGATCTAGTATGGCTACATGTTCAAACAATTTAAGAAGCAGGACAATTATAGTTAAGGTGATATATATAAATATGTATATTTGAAAGGACATCATTTTCGTCACCACTTAGTATGTTGAAGATCTGAAGAAATAAGATGTATGCCGCTTTTTGAGTACAACCTCAATAAATCATTCTGCTTAAGGGCAATATTCTCTTAAGTATCATGACAGTTATTAATAAGAATGTTTATAAATACAGAATGATTGTTGTATGCGTGTCTTGGATGTGGTGCCTAGTCTGGCTTTTAAATGCTGAAGTTTAACAAGACACTGAGAGGCTAATATTTAAATTGAGTAAATTTTGATAATTTAGTGAATCTCAATGCACATGCATCGAAGCGCATCAATAATTCGATAATAATCAAACGACAGCTAATATGGCCTATTTATGGTAATGCGCCAAGCAGAGTTGGCTACACGAATGTGCGTGCTGATAGAGTGTGTTATCTGGAGACGATCCACTCCAAATGTCAGTCTGAGGTCATGAACCTTATAATGAAATATTTGTAAAGGGTTACTGAAGGTGGCGTGGGAGAGAGAGGCTATTCTGCGTGGACAAATTAAAAAATATTCCTTCCACGCCTATAGATCATTCTTTAATCCTGCTTAGAATACATTAAATGCATATAAAGTTATTTGCATAACAAAATATTAAAAATGTTTAGGCTAGTATTTGTTTTACGCCCCATTTAAAAGTGAAATATAGTGTGTTATAAATATGTAAATGATTCGTTTGTTGTATTTGTTTGACATTTTACATTTATCCTCTATAAATCATATGAACAAGACGCAGACAGAGCGTAACTTCATTAGTCCAACTTGTGGAATATTCTTTAGAAGGTGAAAATTATATCATCAAATTATACATCCGTATAATGAAGAGATGATTTATATGCTTCTGCAAGCACTAGTGATGCTTGAAAAGTTATGTGTGACATAAAAAAAAATGATTGTTGAACATACTCGAGGTCGACTAATTAATACTCCATGCCATAAAGGAATTGTCAAGCCAAACTGGAATCCCGCGTGTCATTTACATCGTCGGTAGATAATTCCACAAGCTGCTGTAAATCTTCCATCTTGTAAACAAGCAATCTCTCTGATTGATGTCTCTTGATTTCTGAAATAGCTAATCCAAGATTATGTTATTTTCAGGATACTTTTTAACACCTTGCATTTTTCTGCATATCACTAAATCAGTTAGCACATTTGAGTTAAGGACAGCTATTGAGTTCGTCTATAATATTTTCACCGATCCTACCATACAGATATCGAAAATTAGAACTCTTCCAAGGAATTTAAATATATATAACATTTAACTGTATAACCGTTACTTTTATTTGCCCGGAACCAAAATTTCTATTTATGCGATTTATATAAAACTAAAGCCTAAGTTCGACAATAGTTTTAATTGGACAAGTAGGAGAGGGGGATGGAATTAGGGAGATCATAAATCGTTAAGTTTGGTGTTACACGAACTTTCTAATCTTCGTTTCGGTTTCTGAGCGGGCAATATGAATTTATTTACGGACTCACTCGCTAAAAAACAGTCCTTAGTCCCGCATTGACCATAAATAATGAGTACTATCTATCTCGATTAGTCCTAGCAGTATAAAGTGGAAGTCAACAAAAATTAATACAAATGTACAAAGAAATGGCAATACAACATAAAACATCAGAGGTTGAATATGATTTTTGTCAAGTTGATAAAACAATTTCTTTCTTAGGAACTTTTAGTTAATACTGGCTCTCTGGCGGCAATATGTGCTGTCTGTAATAAGATGTTTTATGTATAAAGGTAGGATAAAAATTGGAGTTTAACACGCAGCATAATAAATTTGATTTTAAAAGAAGAAAGATTTGGGGAAATTCGGTAGAAAAAAGACAGTACCACACATTAGGGATGACCATGGTTAAGAGTATAAGCTGCTGGTGTAATAGAGATGCTATGGCCGAGCTTTTCATTAAATATTACTGGTACTGTGTATCCAGGATGGCTTTCTGTCTGTTACCATTGCCTCGTGGGGCAATTGTGTAGCTCCTTGTAGCTAGCTATCTTTGGTCTGTAATACGACCACAATGATCTCGGAGTGCGTCAACCTGACCACTTGACCTCCAACCACTCATAATCGACAAAACAACTCTGGCGATTAGAAGTTCATTATTATAGAAATTTTAGCTTTTGCAATAAACTCGACTTCGGCAACAAATCTCTTCATGCAGGGATTTCATACTGAATTTAAATTGCATGGAAGAGACGACAGTGCAGCGTGAAACAAAAATAGTGGCCTGAATAATTGTTTTTAATCAGAATTCTTGTGAAAACGTAAAGTATTATTAACTAATCTAGTTTTGGTGATGGAGGGAAAGAAAAAATGAACAAATTAGCTAGTTTGAAGCAAATCCATGTCTATATTTTTTTAAAAATTGGATATCTAAAATAACAAAGTTATATTTACTGTCTTCCTTACTAACTATCATTTTACATTAATAATTACTACTATTTTATTAAGAAATATGCTCCTCATCTATTTTCGATTAGTGTAACACTGGTCTACAAAAATTAACTTTTTTTCTTTCACAAGAATTAAAATAATAGATTCTAAAAGTATTTTTCGTGCCGAATTCAAATATAATTACAGTTTGTCCGCATCGGCCAGGAGTTTTGTGTGATATTCATTTGAATTTTTATAATATTCTAAAAAATCCATAACTAGCTATCTAACTCAAAATTATAACTACTGATTCTGACTTACCTAGAAAGTGGTAGATAGTGATTTTCGGGTATATTTTGCATCTGGAACGTCTCTCTTTTTAGTCCAACAGTAATCAGCCAGCATATTGGAACTCCACTTGCCTTGGTACCTCTTCTCTATCGTAGAAATTTGCTGATCAAAACGCTCACCGTGTTCATCGCTAACAGCTCCAAGGTTTTCGGGGAAGAAGTCCAAGTGAGAGTCCAAGAAGTGAATTTTTAAAGACATGTTGCATCCCATAGCTTTATAAGAATGCAGAAGATCAGCCACTTTGTCACGATAGTTTTCTGCTTTATGGTTTCCAAGAAAGTTGCAACATAAACTTTTGAAAGACTGCCAGGCTGCTCTCTCCAGTGGATTTAACAGTCCCTCGAAATGTTCATCAGCCATTAATGATCGGATTTGTGGTCCTATAAAAACTCCTTCTTTCAATTTAGCATCACTGACTTTGGGGAATTTCGATTTTAAGTACAAGAATCCATCAGAAAGTTTATCCATAGCTTTGACGAAATTTTTCATAACTCCTAACTTAATATGCAATGGAGGTAAAAATATTTTTTCAGGATTCACTAAAGGGACACATGCCACATTTTTCTGGCCAGGGATAAGAGATTCACGTTTTGGCCATGACTTTCTAACGTAGTGAGACAAAAACAGCAAAATTTGGTGAACCCAAGTTGCAAACCAAGCAATAAAGCAATGACCTTTAAATCACCACAGATATTCCATTCATATTTTCCATATTGTATTTTCTCTAAAATTAGTTTCATATTTTGATATGTCTCTTTCATAGCGGCATGCGCTACCGGTATTGATGGAAGTTCATTGCCAATATGTAGCAGCACAGCCTTCAAACTTACTTTAGAGGAGTCTATGAACAATCGCCACTCACCTGGTCGGTGTTGATGCCCAAGAGTTACCATAACTGAACAAATAATATTACAAAACACAACACCACATTCTTCAGAGAAGTATTCTTTGAAAACACTATGGCGGCTACGATAACTACTTATTCTTACATCTTTTTGGAGTAAATTCCACCCTTTGAGTCTGGAAGTTAAAACTTCAGCTTTTAGTTGAGTTGCTTGAGTAAAATAGCTACATATGAGGTAAAGGTTCCTATGACAGGTCAAAGAAAACGCTAAAATCATATTTTGAAAAGTAGCTTTCACAGAAAAACTATGCCTGATGGGGAAATTCTGACTACATATCTGAATTCAGGATGAAAAAATGCACTAGATTCACTATTCAGATTTCTTGTGAAAAAAACCTTGTCGACCAGTGTAATAGACAGAGATAATATACCCAGAGTATATTAAGCTCGAAATGAATAAAATAACAGATTTAAAATCTAAGGATGCGGTACAAAATCAACCTGTCTAAGGAGAATTATTACCAAGATAGTTCATATAAACCTTATTTTTAAACCGTGTACAACGTAGGCACTTACATTAGTCGTAGCTCTATATGTCTCCTTATTAGTTAAAGTGGCTTGTATACTGGTCCTTAAATTCTACAATGTTTTCTTTTTGCTTGGTCTATATATAATGCGTTTATATTTAGATGATATTTATCCTTCTGTTTTCTTTATCGAAAGGTCAAGCTATGTGTCCCTACAGTATGTGACCCTAAATAAAGATGCCCTAATTATGATTCTTAACCTTAGAACTCTACAGTCAAGAGTATTGAAATTTGATCTTATCTTTCTCCTGACATTATGTGGTTACATTATTTTTCAGTATGGTTAAGAATCATTGTGCACAGCCTTACATTGAAGATTATTTTAGATTTGGGTTTATTATAAATGACATGAAACCAGTCGGAAAAGAAGCCCTAGTATTCAGGATTATTGAGGGAGATGAAGAAAATATGAGAGTTTGATGTGACTACACGTCTAACTTCAGCATGGTTTACGATTTTAGAAGATTTCCCTTAAGTGAAATCAGCTATTAAGGTCGCACCCATAACGCGATTTTGGACAAATTTCTTCAAATGTCCATCTATCCTACCCAGGAGATAAGGAAATGAGGTCCGTTAAAAAAAAAAAAAAAAATATGTACATATTGTTTGCTAACGCTCTAGAGGTCGCAATTTTTGTTTCATTGTTACCAAACACGATATTTAATTTTTTATGTTAAAAGAAAGATCAAGATCGTTACTGGCAGAAATTGGACCTATGGGAGGGGGTTTAGAGGAGAAATTGTTTTAAAACTCAAAATATCTCCGTTCTTATGTGTCGGATCGAAAAATTGTATAGAATCAACCATATTTAAAATTTAATGTTCTATAAATGTTGTTATATTAATCATGATATTTGCATTTTTCAGTTCAGTTTCTGCCTTCGGCAAACCCCTTCTTCTACTCATGTTGTATAAGCAATATTCTGTTATATAATAAACCACATTATTCGAAACCTTGGATTACTAAAATTTGATTGATTGAGATAAAAATTATTCCCATTCATTGTAAATTGCAGTACTAGATATAATAAATAGGTTTCAATAAAATTAATATTTTATATACTGTTATATTTAGGTAATTGTTTTTCTTTACGATGAGAGGTCGGCAGACCTGTTTGTTTACCTTTCAGAAGCTTCTCGTCGGGAGATTATTCAAATTGACTGAACGATTTCTTATTACCGTTTGTATTTATTCACTTTATATTCCCGGCGGTGATGTGTTACCAGTATGTAGATTTGTCTATTGTTAAACTTCACGAAGGAAATCTGCTTAGTTTACGCAGCTCCTGCGTGATGGAGTTTTTTTCCTTTCCCAGGAAATTCTTAAAGACTTTTCAAAAGACTCCCAAAGGGCAACTTAACTTAATGGCAGAGCCCAGTGGGGCATGGATAAAATATAATATTATTTTTTAAAACCTTGCTTTCATCATATTTGCTTGTGTAGGCACGGGGTTTGAAAATCTGTAATATCGATCGTCGTATTAAACTATTCTTTTTCATTTGAATACGGCTAATCTATTTGAAAATATAAGAAAATTGAAAATAAAATGAGTAAATGATGATGAAGAGTTAAATATCAGTGCAGCTAATGTATAAATATGTTGTTTACATGACTGACAGGTTCTTTTCCAAGTCATTATTTCTATCAATATATTTTCAGCCTAATAGAGACAATTTAGAAGTTGCATGTGTCAGTCATCTTTCATGGCTAAATTAGTTGTCACAGATAACCTACAAAGATAATTAAGTGTAATTGCTTATAAAGCCAAGCTAGTTTATTTACCAAAGTTTGTTTCCAGTGATCTGACGCGACGAATGACCATGCAGTTCTTCTTTATCCTTTATATTGCCTCCTTTGGTATGGTGCATATATATAATAATTGTAATATAATTAATTAATGGGTGGATTTAATGTAGTGTGATGCAATTATCAATCAGACTTTAAAACATTTACGTTCACTTGAATTTCCACATCATAATTTATATGCATGTTCTTTAAAATATTGAATTTACATACAAAAATTGCAAAATTAAAGCATTTTTGCTTTTGGCCTTTCAATTCCTCCCTTTGATCGCGGTGTGTATGAATGTAAGTACTTATAGATGGAGATGAAAATCCCCATGCTAGGATTTTCCATGTAGCCTGGGCTCTCAATTTAGAATTTAAATCAATATAGAATTTAAATTAAATCTTAATTTAAGTTATTCATTATTGAAAATAATGCTTTACGTGGTCATTATTTTGCAATGGCGTGTGAACATCTGGTGCTAAGCCGAAGCAGGGATTTCTAGGGAACGACTAGATGCTAGACTCCTTACGATGGCTTCTATTGAAACGTCTAATTAAATCATTATTGCCCATTCTTCCTACACTTGATATAGGCCTTGTCGAATAGGTTTTCCAGGTACGGCAAATACTCTTTCAGTTATCAAGCCAACTTTGTAAGGGCCGATTTCTTTTATATCGTCCTGATGAACTATATAACACCTAACTACCAACAAAAATCCGTTATAGGGGTGGTAAATGACTAAAAAAGATACATAAATCATACAAAAAGTAAATGAAGTAAGTTAAAAGAGAATTAATAAAACAAAACCACATATTTCTTAACAGTTAATAATACTGATTCGTAATTACAAACGTTCATTTATAATATTTATTATGTACGGGCAATGCTTTGTTTATGATATCTGATTTAGCTCTAACGATTTCACAATACCATTTGCTTTAATCTCGTCTGATTATCTTACAACTTAAATGGAATTTTGTTTCATATTTTTTGCAGTGCTTAAGATTATTTTATAAACAGGCAATCCAGTATAAAACTATAGTTATGAAAACCCGTTTGGTGTAGTATTGACTCACCACTATCAAGTACCAGATAAAAAATAAAAACAAAAATATATGGGCGAGTTTGACATAATAATTGCATATGAAACATTATGAACGAACATAGATAATCTATTACCAATTCAAGAATACTGGGCCATGTTTATGTCCTTCCTTATCTTAGGTACTTGCTATTTAATAATATTATATTCTAATTTATTCATTTGAGCAGCCATTTTGAGCCAATTCATTTGTGTACCAATTTTAACTTCGTTTTGGACTCCAAGCTATAATGTGGATGTTAATAGGTTCTTTGTTTATTACTTTTTGACTCTGAATGTTTTAAATTATAAGTATTTTTTAAATTATTTCAGAGCTAATGTTTTATGTAGGAGCCTATACATATATTTTAAACAGGACTAGTTACAGCAATATACAATATAATTTCATCATTTAAAATTAACGCTTGCGACATTCCTAGCAAAGTCATTTTTCCAGTACCTCTAGCTGCAATATTTGAATTTTACTACTATGATTACTGTTCATTGAAGAAAATATTCCATTTAACTGCATTTTACAAATAGATTATTAAACTATCATATGCAGTAAGTTAGTTACTCCAGCAGCTGTGATCTGTATGAATGTGATTGAAAAAGATGAAAAGCGAATAATTTATTATACAGTTTTGTCTTTTAAAGAAAACAAATAACTTTGCTGAAGCTGTCTGCATTGCCCTTTAAGGACTTTACTTAATTTCGGTTTACATCACATATATTGTATGAAAGTGATCCCTATTTATTGAGCACCTTTTCAGTGATCTGTTTGATGTGACTATTCCTTATAGTCTTTCGTCATTAATACGCCGCCGTTCCGTATTACGCCTAAACATATTTTGATCTTGCCAACTAAATAATGTCAGTTCACTTTTTTAGGTGTGTTCCGTCAGGCTATGGGACAGAGAGCAAGCGCTTATGATACGTTCAACAAGCTTCACCTGACGAAACGCGACGTGATTACCAACGGTTCACATCCTGAGGGAGAAGGCATTATATACTACATCTGGACTGACTTCAATAAGGCTCTAGAGGTTCCACTTCATTATATCTGGCAGATGGGCGATGGAATCGAGTGGGCCGTGACTAAAATTTGGGGGCGGGATAACAGGACAGATGATGACAATCATTGGGCTTCAGATCATCATCGCCGTCTCCAGGACGACGATTCTGACCATTCGTCCGAAAGTCATCATGGGACAGATAAGAGCACTGGTGGGCCGACAACTGAGAAGGACAAATCTAGCAGGAGTGAAGAATCGCAACATACAAGCAACCCTACTTCTCACTCGTCTACCACACCACGTTCATCTGAAGATTAAAGAATTCCGTTTATATGAAATGTGTGTGTTATTTGTCAAAAGTTTAAAGTTTAAAATGTTAATTAACCTTTATGTTCGTACATTAAATTTAAATAACTATTCTGTTGTCTATAGTTCTTGCTATAAATAATATTGGGCATCCTTTAAAAATCAATTGTTATTTCTTTCTATAAATATGTAAATATTTAAGATTTCAAATATAATGCTGCACTCATATTATATTAGTTCCTTGGTAATTATGACAGTATTAATCAACTGACACGTTAAAGTTATATTGGATATTCCTCAAATTCCCCCGTACTTGCGCACAGCTGCTGCAGACCTGGCCCGACCCAGCATCCCATCTATGTTGGTCCTCCGCGTGAAATGTTTCGTAATTGTACTAGGAACTTGAGTACTCTACTGTACCTGGTTTCCTTCAGTATAGCCAACATAATTACATTATTAATCACGTTTTAATTAACTTTCTGTTAGTTGTCTTTATACAGATCATAATATCAAGTCAGTCGTGTTTTATTTCAACATATCGTGTGACCTCAGATAGGAATAAATTCTCGAAATTCTATTCACCTTACGAAAGCCGCTAACTACGCAGCCCTTGCGTGAAGGACATTTTCTTTTTTAAAGGCATCACTCGTTTATAGTTGTTTTCATCACCCCACCAGCATCCTTGCAGATTTTATTATCTGCTTCTATTGTGCCCCACAATTCAACTTACATTATTGTTCTAGAAGTTATGAAGATCCGTTAATCCTTTTTCTTTTGTGCGTTTATATGCTATGAATTTTTCGAATATGCAGGTTAGCAAATAATATTTAGCTAGAATTACAACTAACAGACCCAAATTAAAATTGTTTCGTGATTCTACAGATGAAGTGGTTTTGGCTAACATTCTCTGTTTTGTATATATCATAGCCAAACGACAAATTCATCTGAGCTTTTAAAATGGGCATTAAAATGTTTTTCAGCATCAGAATGTTATTCTGTATTATGATATCCAAAATTTTTACTGTCAACGACTGGTCATACGACAATGACTGTACAGAATATATTGTATATATTTATTGTTAAGCCTGAGTAAATAGAATTTTTTTTCAAAGTAAAATCATATTTATTTCAATCCTTCAAAAAGTGATAACAAAATTAGCTAAATATAAAATAAAAGGTTACGGCAATTTGGAAATAAACCTAATTGGTATGAGACTACTTCTTTTCTCGCTCTAGGGTTCTAAAACTGTTCTGAATAAAGTTCAATTTAGCCATAAGTTATAAAAAATTTGCAATATTTTTATAGTGATTCTCTTGAAAAATAACCATGATAAATTAATCTCATTAATTCGAAAGGACCCCTTGACGCTGAAAAATGGATTTGTAACATTTAGCCTTAGGAAACACTTTTAGTAGAGACTTCTTCAAATAACGGTAGAAAATTAATTAGCTTATCAATTTTGAAAATACATTGAAATGATGAGATCGGTGTCGAATCGTTTTTAAACGTTCACTGAAGGAGTTACAAGAAAAAGCACTTTACTACTGGTAGCCAGTAGTTTTTCCAAAGGGGAATCAATTACATCAGTAATCATTATATCAAAATAAAATATGCCAATGTTATAAAAACTGTTGCAATTAAAGAAAATATTAATGATATCATTAATGAGCTAGAAAGAGCTGCCGCTCTGCTGACAGTTAACGGGGCCTTCATAAGTCACCTGTTGAGAAGATTGCCTATCTCCAAGGCCTGTCTTATTAACCTACTCCTTACTTTACATTATCAGCTAAATATTTTATTTTGTCAGAGTAGTTTTGAAATAAATTCGACTTCTTTAGATGTTGTAATTCTCATTTAAAATGGACGATATCATTCAAAATTGTTTCTAAAGCTCTTGGAGTAATATCGAGCAGCCTTGAGACCAATATTAATGAAAATTGATTGTGCGATGCTCCATTGGTTTCTTTATTTTATTTCTATTTCTTCTAAGCTTGACATATAAATCGTAACCTCCTGCATTAGGACCTTTTTTAAACGATGTTTTTAGTAAATAACCACATCCTTCTCATAGAAAGGCGTTGAACGCATAGATAAAATTTTCATTCGATAGTTAACTATCAATTTACATGGTCCATAGTTCATTCCTGCATTCAGGGAATGAACTAGCCTTCACGGAACTTGCTATCTCCAGACAAATAATTCTGAGCCATGCTTCTTCACAGCAATTAGCTAAGGAAAATGCCTGAGAACGGTGTGCACCGATGACCTTAGAGCAACGTGAGTCGAATCAGTAAGCAACTACCATTTCAGTAACATTCTCAAAATAGATTATTTTAGGAAAAATAATTGGTTATCTTTATTTGTTGGGGCGTCAACAATAATGTTTGTGCTTAAGTGACTTCACAAATCCTTTGGATGTATGAATGCAGATAATCAATATATATCCTGTTTATTTTTCATTTTTGAGGGGCTGGATGTGAAGGAATTATTATCTCTGGTAAGTAATGAATAGCCTCGTTCCTCACAGTCGTTTTTTGGTTCCAACAGAGCGCTTTCAGAGCATACGTTCTATCATCAGTGCCCTCTTCACAAAGGTGTTACTGGAATCAAGGACTCCCTGTGACAGTTTATTTTTATTTAATTAAACCCTCAATTTAATTTTATATATTTACTCCCTTTTTGTTAATACGGCAAATTGGGACATATTTGTCCCCTTTTATAACTTGAGTAGGGCATCGAATTTACCTAAAAGGAAATGCAATCGATTTTTACACTGTTCATCATTTTAATGTATCGATGTTATCAACTGTACATCTCCATTTTTGTCAGTCTCCTCGGTGGTGAGGGTGAATTTTTTTATATTTATAACATGTGTACTACTGAAGAAACATCAAAGAGAACGCAAAACATGTAGAGCAAAATAAATCATTGGAAGATATTTCACATGCTGTTCATCAATGTATCTTCTGCCATTTCCCCTTCAAAGAGGATTGAATTGAGGTCACATTTGGACGATATATTATTTTTTGGGGATTTCGTATTTCATCAAATGTAGGGAGCACAATCACCAGGTTTTTGGAGCTTAAAATGAAGAGATAATAATTTTTTCGATTTGAGTTAAATATTATTTTTGAGAGAGCCTGTCCTATAATGCATTGTGTATCAACTGTACTCTTCTTTGGTTAAAGAACATGAATATTATAATTTAGAATAGTTGTAGAACACATGACGGTTAGTTGTGTTTCTTTTTTAGTAGATTTCCTTTAAGGGAAATCAGCTATTGAGGTTGTACTCATGACGAGTTTTCGAAAACTATTCTTCAAATGTACATCGATCCTACCTAGCAGATAACGAAAATTAGGTCCATTCAAAACTATGTATATATTAGTATAATCAAATTTTGTATGCATATACTTGTCTGTTACCGCTCTAGCGGTCGCAATTTTCGTTTGAACGTTACTAAACTCAATATATAAGAGGTTTTTGAAAAACTGAAGGTCAAGTTCGTAAAGGCTCAAATCGAACACAGGGGGAGGGGGGTTTAGAAGGAGGAATTTCGAAAATTTGAAATATCTCCGTTATTATAAGTCGGATTGAAAAATTGTATAGAACCAATCTTATTGCAAATATAAGTATATATAAATGTTTTAACCAAGATATTTTGATTTCTTATTTTTCAGCCTTTAGCAAACCCTCTTCATACCATATTAACAATAAGCAATTATATCATGAAACACTTTATTTGAAGCCTAAATGCCAAAGAGAGTCAGAACGCACCGTGCAGGTAGGTGACCACTATTATCTTAGCATTAGCTGATTCTTATATACGACTCTTTCACATCTACGATTCATCAGATGCTGTACTGTTTACCGGACAAGATGTCTGACAAGTTTAAAAAGGAATGCTAATTTTGAAATAAGAACGAAAGTGGGACAATATTCAAACTCCTTTCAATATATTTCTGTCAACTCAGGACTTTACAGTGTAGTTGTCTATTAAATCTGAAGCTATGGGTCAAAAAATATAATTTTATCTTCACATCCTCAGTGGAAAAATCTCAGAAGAAAAACGTGATTAGTAGTAGATGGAGATGCTTTCGTTTTTCATTTATTTATCTCTTACTTCTTTGCTTTTTAACTAACGTTAAACTCAGAAGTAGACTAGTACTAAATAAACTCCATAAATTCGCAAGAATGTGGAAATCATTGAAATGAGAACGAATTTAATCAGTGTTCCAATATATTCTAATGAAGATATCCTGTTATAAGATCTAATCCTGAACTACAAAAGTGTATCTTGTATCAAACATTTTTACTGCCGTTATGGATGCAATACACCACGAATAAGTAATTAATAACTGTATTCTTCTTCTTATTCTTAAAAGTTTAGACAATAATGAAAATAAAATTGCTTTGATGGATCATGCTATCTCCAGGAAACACACCTTCAATTTTGAAAAAGTGGCAGTAAACAAAAAAACACCTGTCATATATTCTATAAATTCTGTCTTAAATTAATCGACTTTAAATTATGACGCGAAATAATCGAGTTCAAGATTGACTTGTAAATAATCGATTTTTAGTCAGCTCACTTAACCTACCTCGGAAACCTCTTAGTATCATATGCCTCCTCTGTGAGGACAGTCGCAATGTAATGTAAAAGGTAAATGAGTACTTCAGAAATATATGTAGCAATTTATAATTATATTTAATAAATATATCATAGATGTAGGCACCTACTAATACAATATATAGCAAAAAAAGTATTAAGGGATGTGTTAAATTAATGTTATTAATCATATTTATATATTTTTCTTTTATAAGGGATAGCCCCTGAAGAGGTGGCAAATAAGCCACGAAACATGTAGGGCAGTTTCAATAAATTTTGCACAGAAAAAAATGTTTTTTATTGGAGACCCTTGACATGAAATTTGAAGAATATATAACTGTATTATGTTGATTATATTCAAAAATTAAGTTATCATGGATTAATAAAAAACAAAAAAGAAAACACCAGCTATAAATTTCATGTTTTAATATTACTGACTTATTAAGATAGTAATGCAATCAAACATATCTATCTGAGACTCGTCTTTGATATGAGATACTATTTCTCACCTGGTTCTAACAGGGTTGTAATAGATGTCAGAGCTAGTTATTAGTGGTGCTAGAACGGCGCCCAGGATATCAGCCCCGCTGCCAAGTTCCTGTGCCAGGGGTCAGGTGTGAGCGAACCCCTCTCCATGGAGCATCTTGGCACTCTGCCATATCCGCTGTATTATCATATACTCCTCCTATATAGCTCCATCGCCCACAATTACATGCACAATGCATCTTAGCTCACAAAGGTGGCTAACATTTTTAGCAGATTTCTCCCAAGGGAAATCAGCTATTGATGTCGTACTCATGTTGCAATTTTCGAAAAATTTCCTCAAATGGATATGACGAAAATGAGATCCGTTAAAATTATATATGTATATAATTTTGTCTGTTATATATATATATATATATATATATATATAAGCGTTTAATACAAAACTAAAGGTCGAGTTCGTTAATGGCTGAAATCGAACCAGTGGGAAGGGGGATTTAGAGGGGGAGAATTTCGAAATATCTCTGTTATTATACGTCAGATCGAAAATTTGTATACAACCAATTTAAAATAAAACGTACTATAAATATGGTTATATTCTTTTATACTCTATCTTCAGTATTAACGGAGATATTTGCAATTTTTAGTTTTCGTCCTTCAGTAAACCCCCACTCACATAATATAGCAATAAGCTTTTATTTTATGAATATTTAAAGCCCATATAAAAAATAATGTTCTCATTGAAGTTTTACGATTTCAGATAAATGCAAATACGTGGCACAAGTGGAAAATCTGCTTAGTTAACGCAGCCCCGGCGTGACGGACCTTTTTGGATTTTCCTCGTTGAGTTCCAAACCCTTTTAAGGAAAGACGTGAATAAGTGGCAGCTGAGAAAAGGAATTTGAATTTACTTTAATGACAGCTAATTTTTATTAATATATTTATGAAAATATTTTCCCCTACAAGTGGCTTGCAAGTTCCTGACATGGAGTTATCGATTAGTTCAGATCTTTAATAGTGCAGCATTCAGTTTAGTAATATCCCATTAGCCTCGTTACTTCAATATTCTCTATTAGAATGCCGGAAGTTGTAAGGTTATTTTTATTTAGCATTTCAATTTAAAATTTTCAAAATTATTTAGCTTTCCTAGGGCTTATTTAGGTTTCTCCGGTATTATCACCAGACAATGAAAGAACTCCATAAAGTAGTGAGGTTTGATATATATATAATGTCACAAACAGGGAGCAGCGACTTGATTACCATGTTCTCCCAACAAAAGGATTTGAAAGATCTTGTGCTAACTCGCGTGGTTGAGGTGAAGATACATTTGGGCATGAATATATGAAAAATCTATTTGCTTATCTTCTTCCTTATTAGATGTTCAATTAAATGAAAGGATTTTCAGAATATTCATGAAATTCTTAAACCTCATAACATACTGAAAAGTAGAGAAACCGATTGATCAGGGTTAATAAAAATTCTTTGTCCTGTACAACTAGTTATTTGGCTAAGTACACTTTCAAATGAGAAGCCCCATCATCAGTGCCCGTTGACTAAACAAGAAATCCATTTTTGAGGTGTTGGATGGTGATGGAATTATTATCCCAGGTAAGAAAAAAACGCCTCGTTCCTTCACAGTTGTTACGAGGAATATCAAACAAGGAATATTAAAAATGCTGAAATATTCTTATACAAAGAGTGGTCAAGAACAAAAAATAAATATTACTCTGATCAAACTCCATCGGGGTAAGAAATTAACAAAAATAAGTAAAACCCCTTTACAATCGCAAACCATTAACATTTATAAGTATTCATTTTATTTTACATGTAAATATAGTTAAATATAATTATATAGGGATGTTTTTAGTGCTAATTATGTCCTTTTGGTCGACAATTCGAACCCTTAAAAAATTATGCAGACGAATTACCATTTACCCAATTGAAACACTGTCCAGCTTCGCAAGCCCAAGCGATTTGAAGAACACATTTTTGATAGGGTCTCCTTGAAGAAGGAGCGTCCTACTGATTCGTGAATACATATGCCACGATCTCCGATTAGGAAAGAGGCCGGGTTGACCTCCGCCATACCTCGGCTCTTAACCTAAATATTAATCCGAGTTTTCTCGCCTTCGCGTAGCCGCGACCTGTTGACAGTGGGGTGAATGATAACCACTAAAGTCATATTTTCTATCATCAAGATAAACATGGCGCAATTTAATTAAATTTATAATTTTTCATTACGCAGAATTACGATTCAACGCAGTTTTACTTCAGAGATTAGAAACTTGACGGTAATTAATTGATTTTACTAACCAAGGCCAGAGATATAAAAATATAATCAAATAAATAATGCAATTTCAATATGTTTTGAAAAAAATGGATTTTTTTATAGTAAAAAAAAATTAGTATCTTTACGGGAGAATTATTTTAGGCCATACAAATTTAAAACTAGACGTGAAGAGTTTTGGGATAAAGCAATGGAATACTTTAAATTTTATGTATGGAATCATGTAAAACCTAAACGTAATTCTATCAATATATATAATAATAGACTTCAATATTTAATTAAGTTAAGTTTTGGGAACAATGATAAATAATACAAATGAAACTATTATAATAGACGTACAAATGATTATTCTATTTAAATACACTTTTCGTATATTGTAGACATACAATATTCGTCATTACTTAAACATTTATCACTAGATTTCATCCCTAAATCTGAATGAACTCTTCCTGCCAACGTTCTCAACTAATATTCATTGACGATTTTAATAATAGTTTGTTAACGTGCAAAATTTCCTGATATCATTATATCCCATAAAGTCATATAGAAGTGGGACGTAATATAATGACGCGAAAAATAATGTTGGTAGGGAAATTTATAATTTCTTTTGAAAAATACATTTTAGTAAGTACTATTCTTAATAAAGCTAGTTGATAAACAATTATTGGAAAATAGAATTCCATTTTACAAACTACAGATATCAAATTGATTATATTTGTAGGATGAAGAGGGCTGAAGAGTCATTTAGACGATTTTTTAAATTTCTTTAAATAAGGTAAAATTAAGTAATGAGATTGGAATCATACAAATTATTTTAGAACATGTTACTCATATTATTCAATTATCCCTTTGAAAAATATTTCAGCAACATTTAGTGAATTAAATTTACTCATAACCATATCGGAAAAATGGGAACTTAATGCCAGGCAATTTTTGTATTGTAATTATAATAGTAATAATTTTCGACCCATCTCTGGTTATCCACCCATATTTTATAAATCATTTAAGGCCATAAAGTTATTAATGATTTACTTCAATTTTAGGGACCCTAGAAGCAAAGCTACACATATATTACTGATAAAGCAACTTCTGTATGATACAATAGAAATAACTAGATTTGGTCATTATTCAAGACTTAACAAAACAGATCAGTGAAGGAGATACGAATCGTATGAACATGAGAGAAATAGACAAAATTTTGGTGATAACGTCAATTCAAATGAAAGTAATTATCAAAGTTCCAAATCAAATGACAAACACATTCGGTGGAAAATAATCTGTATGTAATTTCTTCACATTAGAGAAACGGTAGGCTGAAAAACAAATATAAAAGGGAGGCAAACAAAGTATATGAGACCACTCCAAAATGTAATGTATCTGCTCCTCTAATAAATTCCAACCTTAAAAAATTAAAAAAAAGTGAAATTTAAATCAAAGGAAGGGTCTGAATGGCCATTCTCGCCTAGTCCATCATCTAATAACTAGATTCTAAATAGTTATTAAAATTTGTCATCACAGTTAGGACACCATACAGAGAAACATCCACAAATACCCTAACCATTATGCTGAATGCAGGCCTTTACCAACCAATATCAAATAGATTCATGAATATTTTGATTAAGCTGAGCTGTCTTCCTTTTTTGTAATTTTAGCGCCTCTCTTATATAAGAGCTCTATTACTAAAATTGGACACAATCCTTCCTTCTTTTTTGTTTTTCGTTGAGGCACTTTTTATGAATTTATTAGACGTCTGTTGGGGAAATTAATTTCAAAGAGTGCGCATGAAATGCTGGTCTCTTTTACAGAAATATTTATTTGAAAAGTACTTTCGTCCTATTTAAAGGGACATTTTCCACCCAGAAAAAGTTTTGAATCCTCCAAGCCTCAAGTAGAACTCATTTACTCCTGATGTTAAACTCATATAAATAAATGAGTTACGTTGTTAACAGTATATATATATATATATGTGTGTATATATATATACACACATATATAAGGTTTTGTTCTTTAGGTTTTTTAACTGTTAAAAGTAAAAATAAATGTTAACATACATGTAGAAGAAAGACGTCGTGACGGCAGGTGTGTTCATCAGGACCACTGTTAGCAAATTTCCCTTATAGAAGGTTGTGTTTTCTAGTTGTCCTGATGTAGGAGTCATTCATATATATATATATATATATATATATATATATATATATATATATATATATATATGTGTTTTAGTTTCTCATTTATAATAATTTTCCACCCTTGCTAGGAAATGGTGGTAAAATGTTGATAACCCGGCCCAATTAGCCATAGTTGCTAGAAGTAGACGTTAATAATTTTTTAACTAGTATTACTCTTATTTTTATCTTTGTTACCATTATCAGCTCCCTAAAACCTTTTCTAAAAGTTTGATGACGTATAGAGACGTTAATTGCTCATGAGCTCGATACAATTTATACTCATACTCCAAAGTAAAAGAAAAAAAAAGTCGTTAGATTTGGCAGGGATTACAACTGTAGCTGGTTTTCCCGGGTATTACCTCTGCTTCGTGGAATTCAGTCTGGATTAGTATGCATCCAGCTACCAACCACCAAACTCACAAGATCCGCTGTACTTGTATATTCATTAAACTGCAATGACTCATACCATATGTTTATTTATTTGATGACAAATGTTCTTAGTAGACAATTACTTCTTCCTAATGAGCAAAAATATAAACCTTTCGCAATTCAAAATCACTTCTTCCTGAAACGTAAATAGGCCACGTACCTGGGATAACAGCAGACCAGGCAGCCATATCTCGTTGAACTCCTTGATACACTACTAACCTGGCACCAATTCATGAATATAACAATGGAGTTTTTACCATTCTAACAAGCGAGTAATCTTAACCCAGCATTGCATAATGAACATTTTTTTATCATATTATTGGGAAACCACAAATGAATGGACGCTGTCACTTTCAAGCCTTGGTGCATTGAAATGATCAATTTAATTATATATTTTTATTTTAACTATAATATTTGTGGTGGGGTTCGTTTTTTTTCACGGTCCCTTTGAAAATTAAAGGATTTGTTTCTAATTTTGAAAAAATACACTTAAAAACTCCAAGAATTCTGTTCAGGCGGCATAGGAACTCTTCTTTTGTGTTTTATATAAATATATATATATATATATATATATATATATATATATATATATATATTTAAATTATACTTAGTGGGTCGCAATCATGGCTATTAACACTCACTTAGTTGCATAATCTAGTTACTATTTTCCTTAAATAATTAAATTCTGCTATTATTTGAAGTAGAATAATATCACGATATGATATAGCAAGGAGTGGAAATCGCATGAATTCCTTTTCCTCCTAATAAATTAAATTTTTCAAAGCGTCCTGTTGCGCTTCATTTATATTATTTAATTTTAGGGAAATATTTTATCTCCGTTCCAATGCAAGGATTTAAAATATGGATCTTTATAGGTTCCCCCATACAAATCATCTGTATTTTTAATTAGGTACGGAGAAATTTCCTATTTTTTCGGTTTTCTTTTATCGAGCTTCCCATATTAGTCGGTTTCAATCATAAGAAGAGGTGCACAACTAGATGGCAGAACTAAATATATAATTTCCACAGTCTTGGCTGGTTATTTTTTAATTAAACGAGATAAGTACAACCGATTGTCTAGATGTTTCTTTGGTAGATAGTCCTTTAACATTTCTAACAGTATCTATATGAGGGCTTTAGTAAAAACATGGTACACTGTGTAAATTAAATAACTTTTAGACTCTTTGTTATAAAGAACATAATGAAGAAAATATAATAATGCCATGTGCATGCCAAATGTCAAAAATCCTTTTTATGTGAAAAGATGAAAAGAAACTGGAGAATTACTAAAACTGGAATTAACAATGTCCATACGTATTAGTCATTCACATATTTAGGAATTCTTTTTGTTTTAAATGCATACAATTCATACAACATACATTACACTATTATGTTATTAAATAAAGTCCACTTTATGTTACTATGACTATAAATTTCATGCAGAATATAAAAAGTCAGGTCATACTATTATTTAATATGGGCACATTTTATTTTCTCTAATAACTTTTTTTTTAATTTTTGTAATGATTGTTGTTCACCTTTTGAAATCTAAGCAAACTCAATATATACCTTCCATGCAGTTGATTTACGTGATTACAATAAACTGATATAGAAAGCAAAAATAAGAACTATGGAACTTAAAAACAAGAAGAGCATGAAAAGAATAAGAAGAAAATAATAAGTTAGTAGGAAAAAAATTAAATTTTCCTGAAAAATTAACTAGATACGAGTTGCCGGGATTTTTATTTCTAATCATCGTTAAATTCGTGTATACAAATATTATATAGTTAACCTGGTTTTCCTAAATACAAATATCAGGGTCATTCAATTTGATTCAACTATTAATGTCATATGGCAGATCAATGTGAAATGATAAAATAGATGGTGAGATGAGGTCATCTCATGTTGATGTCATCTTAGCTAACACATCACCTTTGTGGCGGGCGCTTTTTAATTGTGGTCGTAGCTTCTAACCCACTCAATTTATTAATTCGTTTTAAATTGATCCTGAAGTTTATGCATTGTCTTGCATCGAATAGCTAACACCTGGTTCATATGAATTGAGATAAGATTTATAACTCATGCTAATTTGGAATTTAATGCTCCTCTGGAATAAGCCCTTTGACATCATATATTTTGTATATATTACCTTTAGAA
The DNA here is from genome assembly GCA_019009955.1 of Riptortus pedestris. Lineage (NCBI taxonomy): Eukaryota > Metazoa > Arthropoda > Insecta > Hemiptera > Alydidae > Riptortus > Riptortus pedestris. Next base: position 100,065,963 of record CM032229.1, read on the forward strand.
TTCCATCTTCGCACTTTCTCTGCCAAGAATTTCACAAAGCAACTGTATTATCTATATTTCAGGTGGGAAATCCTTGAGGAAAGTTGTGCATCAACTCAGTTTAAAACAAATAGTAAAAAAAATGGTAATAATTATTGAGTATATAGCTCTCTGACTACTGTAGCTGTTATCAATAAGCTTATATATTTAAAGCAGCCAACAGTTGCTTTACTAAATATAAATCATAGGTTTTGTATAGACATGATGAGTCTCATCAGCAGAATATCTTATGATAGGACTTGACTCATAAATCGGCTATTTATTATAAATTATAACGCCTATTAAAGGACTAACGATTTGTTCGACTCTCTACGAGGTGCGGCAGTGTAAACCTAAAAGTTGGCCAGTGGCCTATGCGGTAGCTTTGATCTGCGTGCCAACGCTGTCACTCTACCAGATCCTTGTGAAATATTCTACGTGTAGTGAATCACACCACTCGCTCCTCTCTAAAACATCAGTGTACGCCTTTTTTTCTTCACTAGCATAGCATTCGCACCTCTCAGATACATGGGATTTTAGCGATATTGGGCCTTTCGGGAAGGATATTATACGAAATTTCTTGTCTTAGATGTTAATATGTTAAGCCCCCGATGTTAGTCCCTCCCCATCGCTCTTAACCAATTAGCCAATCAATATATTATGAGCCGTCTTATTCCAAGCTTAAATACCAAGCGATGTCTTCATGGAATCATTACTATGCGAGATACCTACAAATACGTTATGCGATGATGTTCTTAAATAAGGTTTTACGATGTTGACTCGCAAATGTTTACTAGATGTATACCATCCTCGACATTTAACCGATCCATTAAAAAAAAATATATATCATTCTCGTTAACGGCTGGCATCGGAGCAAAAATTGAGAGGGTCAGAGGGTGGGGGAAATTTTAAAATTTAATAAATATCCATTATTATGAGTCGGATCGAAACAAGTTACAATCCCAATCTTGTTAAACCATTTTTTATCCAGAATTGTTGCTGTATATATGCATAAGTAGCGTGTTCGCGGAAGAATCAACTCCGCGAAGAAGCAGGCGCGTGACATAGTTGACGTCATTCACCGCCTCTCATCCTTGCCCTGGACTGGGGACCTCGCTGCCAGCGTATGCCACGAGGGGGCACCGGCAGGAAAGGCCAAGGAGACTGGACAAGATGGGAGCCTAGTGCGGCTAGTGAAAGAAGCCATTATCATCGAAGTGAAAAACCCCCTCAAAATGCAAGAGTAGGCCTAAAAGGGCCCGTCGGGCGATGAAGCGGGGAGGAAACAAGGAGGGAAAGAAACCACGACAATAAAATAGTGAGTACTCACATTTATCTCAAAATTCAACGCACTTCGAAGCCAACAGGCATAAACCCCATAATGGGCCCCACCACAGCAACCAGCTCCACCACGAGTTCAAACCAACCCACAGCAGCTCCCCAATCGAACATCATTAGACATTAAAAGATTTCCTTATCATTTGTTCTTATTATCGACCACAAACATGGTCCATGTAATTATATGTATTGCACACATCCATGCCTTATAATTTGCACCACCATACCCCCTCTCACCATACAGTCCACTCTCTCAAGCTCACAAATAAGGGGCGAAGGGGCATCGCCCTATATATCCTTTAATGGGAAGCCTCTTCGATCCCCAAACATAGCGTGTTATTTGTACTTTCTGGGTTCGTCTTCAGTAAACCACCACTTCTACTCCTGGGGTTATTAGTTAAAAATAGAGAATATGTAGTGATACGAGATCACTAGATTGTCATCCAAGCACGTGGGAGATCTGCTCAGTTTACCTGGTTTCTGCGAGATGTACTTTTTTTTCTGATTCTCTTACTAATCTGAATATTTTAAGAAATAACTGATAAAGTGAGTACAGAAAAAGTGGACATAAATCGAATCCCATGGACATTGGATATACTCGTAGTTATTACAATATTTTTTACAAATAATAATAAATTATTAATTACTTCTTTCGGAAACGTCCCCGCTCAAGAAAGACGAAGAAAGTGGAAAATCCACAAAGCAAATTGGGAATTCTTCCAGCAATTGGCCGAAATAGGTGGACCTTTACCAGATAATCCAGAAGAAGCTTGTGAAATCGTCACCAAATCCATTTACAGCGCGGCCTGCCAAGCCATTCCCAAATCAAGTCAAAATCCCAAACATCGCCCTACTCCTTGGTTCAACGACGAATGTAAACAAGCAATTCGAAACAGACGAAAAGCTTACCGACAGTTTACACGAAGCATAACTCAAGCAAACTTAATTGACTACAAAAAGAAAGCGTTCTGTAGATGGGTTATTAATAAAATCAAAAAAGAGTCATGGAAAAACTATGTCTCAAATATAACCCAAAACACACCAGCAGTTGAAGTTTGGAGAAAAATCCGAGCAATAAGTGGGAAAAACAAATTTCAACCTATCTTTATCAACATTCAAAATAAACTCTGCTTAGAAAAATCTAGGATTGCAGAAGAGTTTACAAAGGTCTTCAGCCTAGAAGACTTCCAGTTTGATCAGGAATTCCTACGATACAAAGAAGAGAAAGAAAAGCAAACTCTAGACTTCTCTGACGAAAGCAATGAAACTGCAGACTACAATCGACCATTCACAATGATTGAACTCAGATCTGCACTGAACTGCACAAAAGGAAAATCTCCAGGACCTGATGAAATAACGTATGATATGATTAAAGCCTTATCTGACAAGATGCTGGCAAACCTCCTATGCTTGTACAACATAATTTGGAGAAATGGAACCTTGCCTTCTGCTTGGAGGAAATCTATAATCATACCTATCCCCAAGGCAGGAAAATCTAGCCAGGCTGCTACTAACTATCGGCCTGTATCTCTTACAAATTGTTTATGCAAGATACTTGAACGCATGATTAACAGACGCCTCACGTGGACACTAGAGCATTTAAGTCTACTAAATAACTGGCAGTGTGGGTTCCGGAAAAAGCGGTCTACAATAGATCACCTGGCCAGATTAGAAGCGGAAATTCTAAATGCATTTGCTAACAAACAGCACGCAATTGGAATATTTTTTTTATATTCATAAAGCATTTGACACAGCATGGCGCTTTTATATCTTAAATCAACTACATCAATGGGGTTATAGAGGCAACATGCCCACACTCATCCAGGAATTCCTAAAGGAAAGGTATTTCCAAGTGGCAGTTGGAAATACACTGTCCAAAGAAAGAACAATGAAATCAGGTGTCCCACAGGGAAGTATTTTGAGTACAAATCTTTTTTTGATTGCAGTGAACGAAATAACGAAATGTCTTACCAACAATGTAAAAGGCTTCCTGTTCGTTGATGACTTTGCCATTATTTGCAAATAGCAAAGCTTGGCATATATCAAAAGACAACTACAAGCTGTGACTCTTAGATTAATAGAATGGTCGAAAAAAACAGGTCTTTATTTTCCCCCGAAAAAACGAAGTGCATAATATTCTCAAGGCGCAGAAATTTAAATGATTTACCACATCTCTATCTTAAGGACACCCTAATAGAATATGTCAACCATGCTAAATTCCTAGGTATATCTCTCGACAGCAAACTGACATGGAATGTACATATAGACAACCTCAAAAAACGCGCATCTGAAAGACTTAAAATTCGTAAAGTACTTGCTAGCACATCATGGGGAGCAGATAGGAATACCATGCTAACAATATACAAAGCTCTGGTATTGTCTAAATTGGATTATGGCAGTTTTGTATACGGCTCAGCAAACTTCAATAAATTATGCAAACTAGATGCAATTCATAATGCTGGGCTACGTTTATCCATAGGAGCCTTCCGCTCTAGCCCAGCAATAAGCTTGTGTGCTGAAACCGGAATCCCACCATTGACATTCAGAAGGCAAAAACTGGCAGCTAAATACTTATCCAAACTAGTGACACAGAGAGGTCACCCGACATTTCAGAGTATATTCCACCCTCTCTACTCACGGCTATACGACCAAAACCCCACAACACCAAAACCTATTGGAATTAGGCTGAGTAACATAACAGACAAACTATTACAAAACTCAAACAGTCTTGATGAATTCGACCCAACTCCACCTTGGACTATTCAAGAAATATCTATAGATACAGGAATCACCAAACTCATAAACAAATCGTCCCAAGAGCTCAACTATTGGAAAATAAAGGAATCTTTCATTAATAAAATAGAAAAATATCAACACCCAAAGATAATATACACTGATGGTTCGAAAATTACCGAGTCTTCCTCCTGCGCCTACTACGAAGAAAATGCCTGCCAAAAATTCAAACTCAACAAATTAACCAGCATCTATTCCGCCGAACTATTCGCAATTAAATTCGCTTTATATCACTGCATTTGCAAACACTCGACTCAAGAAAAATTCCTGATTTGCACTGACTCGTTGAGTGCCCTATTGAGTATCAAAGATGTATTCACAAACAACCCAATAGTAAAAAAAATACAAATGCTCCGAGAGCTAAAAAGGGCCGTCTATTTCATGTGGATTCCAAGCCACGTGGGAATAGATGGAAACGAAAAAGCAGATTTAGCAGCCAGAGAAGCCCATCAACTCGACTCCATCACCCCAACAACAATTACATCTGCAGAACTCTACCAACCACTCAAAGAAGAAATTAATAAAAACTGGCAACACATGTGGAATGAAACCCAGAACAATAAACTAAAAACTATTAAAACCACCATCCATCCATAGAAATATTTCGACAAGAGACAACAGAAGAGATGAAGTTTTATTAGAAAGACTCCGAATTGGGCACATACGACTTAAGCATGGCTATCTCATGACAAAAGATCAACCGCCGATTTGAGAGAAATGTAACACAGAACTGACTATATATCACATATTAATGGAATACCATAAGTATACAGATATTAGAAACAAATACAATATCTCCAATAGTATAGAAGTGGCCCTTGGAGATAACCCGAAAAAACTCGATGAATTGTTTAATTTTGTAAAAAACACGAGTTTACAAAGAAATTTAAAGAGCAATTGTTTTTATCCTCGTTTATATTGTTAAAATGGTGATATGGATGAGGATACCAAGATGTGAATTATAAATATTACAGAGCGATGATAACCTGGCAGTTTTTCGCCCTTAAACCCTATACAACAACAACAACAACAACAAATAATAATAATAATGATTATGATATCATATATATATATATATATATATATATATATATATATTTATCGTTAATAAATAACATTATCATATCTTTATGATTTTACAAATTCTGAGAAATACCTTGATAGCGCATTGAGATGTGAGGGCATTAATGAAGGCCCGCATGCCCGAGATACTCATGCCATTCGAATTCCATTAGATTAATGTTTATTACCAGTGGGTGGCTAGACAGTAATTTATTATAGGGTTTGAGTCACCCCTAAATATTCCAAATACCTCCAGCCGGGAACATAATTCCCATTACTTAGCAGATTTCTATTGTGGAAAATGAGCTACTTAACCTCTACTCGTGACACAACTATCGGTACCTTTCTTTAAACCCTGGCTATGAAATGAGGAAAATAACTGAATGAAAATTGAACTTGTCTTAAAAAAATTTATTTATTGGAGGAGAATTGAATTTCTATTTAAAATTTACATAAAATCTTTTGTGGATCATGGACATTGAAGCGCACTTGTGGTAACGGTACCACTACATTAAATGTTAGAAAATGAATGTATTCATTTCATGCTAAAAACTTAAAAATAGAAGTTACGATAGCCACACATTTATAAGTTTATCAATATAAATGTACTTAAGCATAATATTCCAGAACCAAATGTTACTCAGGAAATGAAAACTGTTTGGGAGTAATCCCTAAAATGTTTAACATAATCAAGGCATATTATTTATATTATATCGAGTTTGGTAGTGGTCAACCAAAGAGAGCGTTACCAGACACATACATATATATGTGTATGTATGTATTTAGTACTGAACGCACCTCATTTTTGTCATCTGGTAAGACCAATGGAAATTTGAGGAAATTCTTCGAAATAAGCGTAATGAGTACAACCTCAATAGCTGATTTCCTATACTGGACTTCTGCTAAAACGGAAGTTATCCTACGTCATATGGATATTCGCTACATTCAGAATTTATTTATAATTGTTCACCGGATGTAGAACATTCCTGTTTTTTTGTAAATTGAGAATTTCATCGTTAATATTTAATTTAGACCATTTAATATTCCTATATATGCATTTCCTTGAGAAAGGTCGAGTGACGTATAATAGAGGCGTGATTTGGAATCCCACTAGTCTCGTTAAGCAGTTGGAAATGTGGGAGTCCAAATTGGCTGTTCGATGTTACTATGCTACTGTGACTTCTTTATTTGCGGGCGTCAAGAGTATCTAAAAATAGTAAATATCCAAAACTACTGAGCTATCCTGATATTTTATTCAGCATGAAAATGATTTCAACGTACACATTGTTGAGCCGTAATGACCATTTTGGAGGCTGATTTATTTATCAATTCGTATACGAGAATATATATATATATATATATATATATATATATATATATATATATATATAAGAATGACTGAATAATTTTATTATTAACCGATTTAAGAATTTAATGAGTTCATTATCTTAAAATTCTTGTTATACGAATTATTTTTTTTTTAGCCGATTCTTTGGAACAGAAATAAATTTCACAGTACATTTACAGAGTTTTATTTAATCTCACAATGGTAAAAGTTTTGTAATAAATCTTAAAAGTATGACAATGGTGTAAATTCCCAGTGTATATATTAGACTATTACATGACGATGTAGTACTACTTCTGGACTCATCAGTTGGATGAGGAAATAGATGAATGATGTCTAATGGTCCCAGAGAAATGTCCAGAAATAGATCCTCCTGATGATGAACCGGATCCAGAGCCGCTTGCTGATCCGCTTGCAGATCCTCCTGATGATGAACCGGATCCAGACCCGCTTGCTGATCCGCTTCCAGATCCGCCTGATGAAGAAGAACCGCTTCCAGAGCCTCCCAGAATACCTTGGATGAAACCCGATAAGTTAAAGGAACTTCCACCCCCTGAGCTTGAACTGATGCTATGCTGAAATTGTTGAACTCCATTCCTGAGGCTGGAGAGGAATGAGTGAGTTGAGGCAGCGTTTCCAGATACTCCTCCGATCATAGACTCGATGAGATTCATATCAAACTGGATCTTAGCACCGATCATTTGCAAAACAGCTTGAGGCAGGAGACCAATCATAGTGAAGAGAGCTGTTAAAAAGGCCGATATTGCTTCCAATTTAAAGTCTTCCATTTTTGCGATTTGGTGCATTGTTTGTTGGAGGCCTTGCATTGGACTATTCTGGATCTGTCCTGCTGCAAAGACACCTGCAAAAATTGAATACTTGTAATACTCAGTAAATCTGTACTCTGAAAGCTTATACATCATGTTTGGCATTTCTTATTTCGATGCAAGTTGAGAAGTGTTTAATATTTTTCTGGGTATTATTTTTAATTTAATTTAAACACTTAGTGTACAGTTTAATCTCCATGGAAACCAGTCCAGTCGTTCTTAGATATTTCAATTTTAGGAAAAATACTATAACTAAAGTTCTTACTTGTAGTTCACATAGGAAGAAAAAAGTTTAAACATATTATGAAAAGTAACATGTTCAATTATGAAATCAAATCGTTTACTACTATCTTTCTTTATTTACTTATATGTTGTTATACTTCTGAAATAATTTTGATTATACTAGGACGTAAACTCAAACCAAATCAAATATTCTCCACTGATATGTATAGATTGAAAGTCATTATATCAACATTTTACCTAGTATTCACAATATCAAATCCAAGAATGAAACAATTAGTTAATCTTAGTTATAGAATACAAATCCGACAAAAAATGTGAATGCCATTGAAAATTGGTATTAAATACCGGGCAAAATATAAAGAAATCATAATTACGAGTGCTTATTTAGAAGGAGACAGTCAAGATATTTCCTTGTATGCAGTAAATAAAGTATTGTCATCGCGAACAATTTTGGTTTCCACATTTCATTGGAAATGCCCGTTTTTCTTAAGTAAAACTTGAATTTTGTTGTCTAATGTAAAGGGAAATATCCAGAAAGAAGGATCAATCTTACCAAGCATGAGTGCTGCCAAAATGAAGAATGGTAGTTTCTTGAATACCACTGCCATGTTGACTTTGTTCTGACTGAGAGTCACTTTGTTAACCTTTATATACTACCTAAATACGATCTTATCTCTCACGTCATTAAGTTCTTGAAATGTGCCAATTATTTGGGGATAATTACTATAAACTTGTCAACCTTATTTGATCTTTTTAAACTTGAAAATTGTAAATTGACATTTACAATGAAAACATATTGAAGCAATATAATACAACTCTAAGCTTTGTCTGATTTTCTTTTTTTTTCTTTTTTTTTTTTTTTTTAACTTTTCAGACTTGCATCAACATTGAAAATTTGGTCTGTCAGCCTGTTTGTTGCTCAATCACTCAAAAACCGCTCAGAAGGTTTTTTTGAATTTTTATATTTGTGACTCAATTATCATAATGCACAACATGGGCAGGAACAAAATTTCATTTATTAGGGGGTGTTTACTTCTACGTGGAAATACATATTCACAAGATCTTCGCTTTTATCGAAAAAAATGTAAAGTATGAATTGTGTTTAGAATAATGAATTTAGACCTAAATCGTTATTTATATCAATGAATTTTGAAATATTGACTTCTATCTTCTGGGCGTAAATGACTTAAATCAAGTTTCATTAAAATGCCTGATTAGAAATGAGAAATTATTTGCATATGTGCTAAGGGATTGAGTATAGCTAATATGAGCGATAATTTACTCTTCATACTTAACCTTACACCTAAACATTCTATCGTATTACAACAAAATGCTTGAACACAAAGTGTTATCATATGCTTTCTGCGAATGCTAAGATAATAAATTCGTATTATTTTGACGGGAAACTAGATTTATTTGACCCTAAGAACAATAATAAGTTCATAAATATTAGTCCAATAGGCTATTCCATGCTTCTTTCTCAGAACCGTAAACATGATCAATGTGACAGCAATAAATTGATTATTTAATACTTCCGAGTATCCAAAATTTATAATATCGAGGGAAACCATTATTATATCAATTTATTTCACGATAACAGCAATTGTAAACATAAATACGCTTAAATACTCATATCTCGGGCAAAACAAATGAATGGCGGCATATTTTCTGTTCATGTTACATTGCATTTGCGTCATTGGCGAATAGATTTATATTTGGCCATCTATATTTCAACTCGTCAACAATGGCTAACACGGCTAGTTATAAATATTTATATAGGAATTTATAATTTTTAACCTAATACATTAACACTAAAAGTAAAGTCTGACATAACAACATTATCCCAATGCTTGCATAGAAAATAATAATATAATATAGGATGATTCAATTACAGTTGTGACTACTTTTGGCTTTAGAGTAGATCAGTTGAATGAAGTCCGTTTGTTGAGTACTACTTGTTCATTTATATACACAAAAATTGCAATATTGTACTAAAATAATAATTTAAGAGACATTTATTTTACAATTTAAAATGAACCGTATGTTTCTTATTGATGTATTTATTTAATTAATTATTACTATATTAATATTTTAACTTTGACCAAATAATTATCGCAAGTTTAAAAATGTTATTATAATAAATTAATACTCCTAAATACTTAGTAGATGTTCCATATATGAATTAAAAACAGCAAATAATTAGTAATTATATTCACCTATGAGGAATTTTCTATGCTATTGTGTGGTACACAGGTAAGAGTGCCTTCCAATTTTTTGTGACGCCTATTACCTTACATCCCTATATTGTAGTTTATTTTTTATGAACCAAAAATTGAGATGTGTATTCGGTAAGTACTGGACATACATTACAATGTATGAATGAGTTTTCAAACTCATTTATATTAAAAGGAAAGCATTCCCATACATTTTCAGTTATACATACAGAGTAAATAAATTTAACAAGTTCACTTCTTGCTTTCATTATCAAGCCTACGAAATTTATGACTACAGTGAAATTATAATGGTTTGTCGTAAACAACATATCTATAATTATTCTTCAAATTGTACGGCAAGGGTCTCTATAAATAACATTTATTTCGATGCAAACTTTATTGTAATTGCCCTACATGTTTCATGGCTTATTTGCTACTTTTTTAGGCGCTATCCATTTCTGAAGTGCTCGTTTGCCTTTTTCATTACGTTGCGACTGTCCTCACAGAGGAGGTAGATCTATAAGAATGCAATCTTGTTATTATAAAATTGGGTCTATTTTCAAATCTATATTGCTTTGTTTTATAAACCTGTTAATATTTGTCCATAGATATTCATGAGTGTTATATTTGAGGTTTCTAAAACAGTTTACCTATTTTTGTAGTTTTTGCTCAGCAATTATTCAAGGTAGTAAAGGTTAAAGACGCAACCTCAGTATTTCAAATTTAATTTAAAAATTACAAACATAGTAATTAGTAATAATTAGTAAATAAAATGTTTTCACCTAGAGGTAACATGTAATAAAGAAAGATTTTATTAACTAATATTGTCAATAAATTAAAAAGATCTAATTAAACTAATTAGTTAGCACTATTGTAAAGTGAACTATTGAAAATGGCACCTGGAATTGCGAGAAGACCACCACACACACAAAGTGCACCAGTATTGTAATCTACTAATGGGGTCCGCGGAGTCTTGGCCTTTCGTGGTTAGTAAACCCAATGTTTTTCTTTTTATTAGCTGATTTCCCTTAAAGGGATTCACCTTTGAGTTTGTATTCATCCCGCGATTTTCGAAAAGGTTTCACAAATGCCCATCAATCCTATCCAAGTTTATAACTGTTTCAAAACTTTTCTCTCTCCCCTCTATCTCTTTTTTATCTGTAATATTTTCTGTTCACGCTCTAGTGGTTACCAAATTCTTAATTTGCAGCCTGTGGGAAATCTGCTCAGTTTAAGCAGCCCTGAGTGACGGGTGTAAAAAGAAATAGATTACGGGTCATCTGAACTCGGCATCTATTCTGTATTTATCCTGCATTAAAATAAGCCTTAGATACTTAAAAATAATACTCTACTCTGGAAATGAGACTTGATTTAGTTACTTAAAATAAAAAAGTATACGATTAGAAGTGGGGGGTTACTGAATGCGGAAACAAGTTTTGTCTTATAATATTTTTCGTTTCGACTCATAATAAATGAGTTTTTTTTTCCTTTCCTTGAGATAATTCTCTTCAACAAACCCCTCCTATTCCTTTTCCGATTTTAGTCATTGACGAATATGATCTTTAGAGTTGAAAAAAAAAACAAAAAACAACAGGTAAATATCGAGCATGGTATAGATCAAATACCCCACCCCCCTCCCTGTTCTAGTTTGAGCCATTAATGAGCTTGATCTTTAGTTTTACATAGAACGGATAGAAAATTTCTAAAATGTGCGTAAGAGTACCAATTATGGTCTATGGAGTTAAATAGAGTAGAATTAGGGACCGTCATTGACCTATCACATGAAAAACGTAGTTCTTCCTAGAGACATACAGGTTATAATTAATTAATAGTCTTGTTGATGTCAAATGTGGTTAACAAACGAATGGTACTTTCACACGGTATTATGAATATTTAGAAACTCCGTCACGCAAATTCTCAGTAAGAACATTTTCCGCGTGCAGGAACGACTGATGAACAGATAAAATTATATTTTCTGTTTCCTCCGTATTAAGCTGCCCATGCAATACTTCTTGAAATATAAAATTCGACATGTGAGAAGCTTAGTGATATTGCTTTCTTAAGTGAAAACGGTATCAATAGAAGGGGGATTTATCTGAACACTCGATAGAAAAATAAACTTAAAACTCGGTTAATATTCCAAAAATATACAGAATGTATTTAATCCGTTCAAAGGGGAGGTTGCCCATTTGTTTTCAAAATTCATGATGAGTTCAGAGGCATAGTTTTATGCCGTTTTAAACAAGAACGATGAAGAAATTGAAACATCAGGAAATAGACAGACTGAATTATATAATTGAAATATAATAAAACAGTCGAATTGCAATGGTATAGCCTACGAGAACCACGCGAGAAAAGTACAACCGAAAAATCTATAAGATGAATTTCATATCTACACATATAAATGCTCATAGTTAATGTTAATAAGGCATCGTTGCGGAGCTCATGAAATAAACAAATAAAATAAAATAAATGCTTAGAAAAAAAACCACTGTTTATCTAAATTTTGTTTGTAACTCACTGATTTAACTGAAAAGAAATTTGAAACAATACTCCCCCACGGGAAATTTATAAATGTAAATAAATATGCTTTTCTTTCTCTTAATTGTGTATACACAAAACCCATAAATTCATTCAGCTGTATTAAACTCGCGATTAGGACTTAGAGCCAACTGTAATCATATCAATCCATCAAGGCGTTTATATTCAGCAAAGTCTTCTATCTCCTACTCCCATTGATCGCCGCTATCTGCTTATGTTACTAGTGATCAACCTAAGATTGGATGTCGCTTCTATAAAGAATAGAACGTTACTGTAATACTCAAAAACAGTGTGTAAAACTCCAGATTCATTAACAAAATAATTAATAACCAGAGGAAATGGATGCTCAGGTATAACATTGTAAGAGGAGAAGTGCCCGACATAGCCTATAACTATCTTTTAAGCTTCAATGACTGCCCTGGGGAGACTAGACAGTATTTGTCAGCGAGGCTATACCAACATGACCTCTCGGTACGTAAAAAAGACCGGTCTTTGGGGTCCCAAAGCCATTGGCAAACATACTATGGATAGTGGTCATCCATTCGTTCTGATTTAGTTCGAGATAATGATATAATTGAAAGATGACCGTAGCCTGTCCAAATAATTAGGTCTGTCTGATAAGTCAATTAATTACAACAGAGAATGTGAATACATCAGTCCATGTTAATTTGTAATGTATGTTTGTAATTAATAATAACAAGACATATTGAATATGAGCCCTATTCGTGCCAGGAGTGCATGAGTCTCTTTGTATGTATTTATTGTGGTGTGCGATTGTAATGATAAATGTACTATTGTTTAATATATATATATATATATGTTACCCTATTTGTTCTTAGTATATGAATGGTGTTGCAGGCTTTGAAGGTAATAAATTTTACCGAAAAGCAAGCTGATGTAGTTTTATTTCACCAATTATTTCACCAACGAGACCGACAGCCACATAAGATAAAGATAGTGAATAGTTTCATATTATTTAATTCCCAAAAGTTCAGCTTTATATACGTCTGTCCTTTTAATATTGAGCTATTGAGTTGTAGAATTTTACATTTCCGCTACATTTATTGTATTACATTCCTTGATATTGCTCAAAATAAGGAAGATGTTTAGAATTTCACCGCTTCCATACATCCTCACATCTTTTGGTTCGATTTCAATGTCCACTGAGCATCCCGAGGAATAAAGAAATGACTAGCTCTGATCTGTAGTGCCACTACCATATGGCTGGGCCAGGGTGGCACTCATGATTTTATTTAATGAATTCGCCACTAAATAAATTCATATTACCATTGCGGAAATTGAACTCGGCTCTCTCTTTACCATGTGAGTTTAAAGGCAACGCTTTTACTGACGTAGCTAACCTGTATTATATATATAGAAGATCTTTGTGTAAGGCAATATTTATTGTAATAGACAATACATTTTAAATCAAATTTATTTTTATTTTTCATACACAGTATTAATTTCATTTAGACAATATTTTTTCGCATGAAATTAGGATTTACTGCTGTTGGAGCTTTCACTCGACTCACTTGAATGGGATTTGTTGTGCTTATGCTTTTTCTTCTTATCATCCTTACGCTTTGATCCGTATGTCACTTGAATCAAAGACTGGAAGCTCGACTTAATGTAAGTTGTAGATTCCACTTCGTACATGTTCTTGACAATGTACTTTATGACTTGGGAAGAGCTCTTCTCCCGCCTGTACTTCTGATCCGAAGATTCCAGATGGAACATGAAGTCCTGGTACCTGAAGGATTGTTTCCCCTCACTTCCCGACACTCCGTTGTCAGAAAGCACAGTTACTACGACAGAACCGTATTGCACCTTCCGCTCAAGAATGTAGATCTTTTCTTCAGGGAGTGATTGGATGTCTTTCAAAACAACTCTGAAGGTTGCTCTATCGTCACCCTTTGATGGTTTGTTGTGACATTGTTCGTTAAGAAGTTGTTGAACGGCTTTAGCAGAGCAGCCTCTTTCGTGGAAGAAGTGCGAGATGATGTCAGCTATTACCGACATTTTAGCTTCGTCAGACGAAGAGTACTCACGGCCCGAATCATGGTCTCGTTTCGCCCGGGCGAGCGCTTCGCCGTGAGATGGTACAACTAAAACAAAAATTAACAAATTAATAAACATAAAATAAATAATTGAAATGAATTAGAAATGATTATATAATGTTAATATCACAACTTACAGACAAAATGGAAAATACATATTCCTAGATTGTATTACACATTTAATGGACGGTTTCTTTGAAATTTAGAAAAACCTCACTGTGACTTCTCGAACATACGCGGATGCTGCCTTTATTCTAAAAATAAGAGTCCTATTTTTGTTTAAAACATTTTAATTATATAATTCTGACTAATCCTGATTTACTAAAGAATAGATAAATAAAATAAACTTTGGAAGTAACATCTGTCATGCAGTAATAGTCTAATATACAAAAACTGTACGTTCCGATTTTACATCATACTGTTTTCAAAGTAATTAATAATCATAAACCATTCATACAAATTTCTAAAATAGGGGAATATAGGAGGCTGTGTGCAATGAATTCCATGCTACATTTGCCATTTCTATACATTCAGAATCAATAGATATGACTGGGGATAACTGTACAAGTGAAATGCTCACTAAAGTGGAGTGGGTGCCTATATATAACTATAGAGGGTGCCCTACGGGTTTTGTGTGAGACTTTAAAAATATTTTATTTATTTGTTTGTTTAGTGTAACGAAATTTGGTACAATTTACACCCTTCATCAAATAACCAAATGGTTAAAATACTCCACATTGTTGAATGTAACTCATATTTATGTTTATACTTGCTGCTGGGCGATATCACTAATGGAAAATAAAATTAGAAATAATTAAATAAAAACTATTAAAACAGAGTAATTTTTGAACGGGAAAAGAAAAGTCATCAAAAAAGATACAAAAAAAAAATCAGAACACAAATAATTAACAAAAGAGAAAAATAAAAACAACGAACGAAACAAAAGAGTCATATTAAATTAAATACAGAAAATATTTCATAATAATAAATGAAACTATGAGTCGCAATTTGTAATAAATAAGTAAGAATTTATTTAAAAGTTTCTAAAATATTACACAAGCATTCAGAATCACACACACTCACAGAAACTCACCCTCACACACGTGTGCACTCACAAGGCAGTACAAATTTTTATTTTACATTAAATTGTGTTGAAATTAAATCTTTATGGCTATTGTTCTCTGAAAATAGGAAGAATGTATGTGAGTATTATTTAATTTTGTGTAGATGTTCTTGTTTTTAATATGTTAACAAAAAATAAGGGCACCACGAAAAAGTAATACTACACTAGAAGGTAAAATTGTCAGACACAGTCATTCCGAAACTGCATGTAAATAAAGGTGTATGCTAACACTGAATGTGCCTTCGATGATGCTAATACATTCGAAAACAGGGGATAGTAATAAGAAAAATAGTCCACGCAAGAAAAATATTAGGGCCTTACAATTATTCCCAAATGCCGCATTGAATCGGGAAGTAATTAAGCTGAGAAAATCGTTTATATATATACTCTGCATATAAGTGATTATTAGCAAACTATTAATGAGATTAAGGATTATTTAGCATCATATTCCAAAGTCATCTAATGGGCAGTAGATGGTGGAGGTTAATTCCAAAAGAAACAACAAATAACACAAGCAATCGGGCCTTATGACTGAGAACTAATGAATCTGATTAATAAATACATTTTAATGGCTTTAGATTGAAAGGCTTGCTGTTTGTTTCTTTTTATTCATGGTTTAGAGTTTTTAGTACTCTCCTTAATATTTGTTTTTATATTAAATATGTCTCTACGAATTAAATGAAAACGAATGCTTTTTTTTTTTTGTTTTTTTTTTAGTGTTTATACTTATAGGAGGTGAACTGCCCTAGAAGGTAAATTAAATATATACCAACAAAATTGATTATTAAATTTCGAATAATGTTTTTAGTGTAATATTTATGTATTTGTGGAAGCACCCATTAATTACTTAACCCTACACGTTTTATTATCAATTGACATAAAGTATACTAATTAGTTTAGAAAAATGATTTCTTTATTATCCAAAACAAACAATAAAAGACATAATTATATATAATTATTACCGGTGAACACGGCACCAATGAGCAGGACAACCACTAAATCCCCGAAGAGAGATGCCATCTTTTTCTTTGGTGGGTAACTTGCGACTCCATAGTTTTTATACAAATAATTATCAAGAAGATGTCATTGTTTTCACATACACCTACGACAAGATAAATTTGTCAGCTGAAGGTTCTTGTCATTCTTGACGCTAATTTGTGGGTTAAATTATTACAATTCTTTATAATTTAAATCAATCATATTCTGGAAATACTAAACTAGATGGTTTAGGAATAAAGATCTAGAGAAGATGGGAAATTCTACTTATTCCCCAAACGACATATTAACGATATATAATTGGTGTAATTCCTGGTTATCTCATCTCCGTCCTGCCGTTTTAGATTTCTTTAAAACACCTCAAATACTAGGCTAACTCAAATAGAAAAAAACGTTCAAAGTTTGTATACTTTGCTACCTAAATGACTCATAATGTACTTACCTTGGTCTATTTAAAAAGATAATTTTGCACTAATTAGATCATGACGAAATGTATCTCTTGTCATAGCTTATCTTTCCCTGAGAAAAAATCTGCTAAATTGATTAAAAAAAAAAAAGAATGAAGACTAAATATGATATACGCATAAAGGCGTGGATAAAGTTATAAATAAAATTTAAAAGAAATACCTCTCTTCCTCAGGGGTGTAAACAGGTACTACATTTTATATATGTTTTATATTGTTCATTAAATACTTTGTGATATATATGTATGTCATATACACATTCATACTCATATACAAGTAGCCTAGCTGATATACTAATATATAAGGCTGTGACCATGTGAGGTGTATAACCATAAGGAAGGTTGCAACTAATTTGCTTTGTGTAATCATAAGAGCAATAAACAAATGTACCTTAATATTTAAGTCATTCTAAGCAAATACTCCAACAAACACCTTACGATAAAACACATACTGACAGTCTGCATCCAACGAGAAAACCTTCACATACCCAACGACGATATGACAGAAATATTAACTGACAGCAGCCAATATATTCCACGAATACTAACATATCTAAAACACATTAACATTTACAAAATATAATAGGTCTACAGCATACCTAAAAAGATTTCGGGAAAACGGATAGTCATTGTTAACATATCCCAGTTATTTTGAGTCAGATCAAAAACTTGCAGCAACACGTTTTTCTTATGTGCAATATTAAGGGTGTTAGGTGTGTTTTTTGTTTATAGCCCCCACTTCTACTCATCTAGTTATAAACTAAAATGCCGAATTTTCGTTTCATTAGACTAGATAAGATACATGCAATTATGTTATATGTAACGACTTATGATTTCACATTCTTTACTCTAAAATGTTTATTTAACCAATACAACACTGGATATTTAAAAGTTACATGCGACTCTTAAGGTTATATTCGTTAATGGCTGAAAGCGGAGCAGCAATTGGAGGGGGGGGGTAAGGAGGGATTCAAAAATACGATGGAAATCACAATAGCAGAGATATTGTCGTCTGTAGAATATATAATCTATTTTGATGATGTCATATTGGCATGCATTTTCCAGTCGACAGCTCGTTGATACCATATTTGAAATTTAAGCTGGGGACAACACGGTTTTTAATATGTCAGGTTATTAGCAGATTCCCCTTAAGGGAAATCAGGTATTGAGGTCGTACACTTGACGCGATTTTCGAAACATTTCTTCAAATGTCCATTGATCCTACCCAGGAGATGACGAAATGAGGTCCGTTCAAAATATAGACATATATATATATATATATATATATATATATATATATATATATATATATATATATATATATGTCTGTTAACGCTCTAGCGGTCGCAATTTTTGGGTTGGTTACCAAACTCTATATTTAAACGTATTATGCAAAACGATAAATCAAGTTCGTTAACGGCTGAAATCGGACCAGTGGGAGGGGGGATTTTCGAAAATCCGAAATATCTCCGTTACTATACGTCGGATCAAAAAGATGTATAGAAACATTCTTATTGAAAATTAAATTTACTATAAATATTGTTCTATACATTTATTCTCTATCTTGAATATTAACCGAGATATTTACATTTTTCTTAAATGTGGGCCGATAACTGAGGAGAGTTTCCCGCCAAAAGGTAGTTCGACCATTTCCCGTAACTGTTTGGCTCTCGTGTGGAGATTTCTCTATTGTATAACTTCACGTGGGAAATCTGCTTAATTTACGCAGCCCCTGCGTGACGGACTTTTTTTCAATATGGCTTGAGTCGAAGTTGTGGTTTAATTTGAACTGAAAACTAAAATATACAAATCCCTTTGTTAATATTCGAGATAGAGACAAATGTACTTTTAAACAATTATTAACATTTTATCCACACATATCGTTGTTTTGATTTTTCGGTAAATTCGCAACATACTAATCTAATAAAACAATAAACTACAGAGTTACAAAAGATTACAACCAGATATAGTCTCATAAACTTTGTCTTAGACGGGTATAAAAGAATTCTGGATCCAATGTTTTAGAGTTCTTCCTTACAACTTCTCAGCCCAGAATAAACTAACCTTGGAGACTTTATGGGAGAAATTAGCACCTTGTAAACTTGTTCTTAAATGTAAATTACCTTAACATTTTTTTCTCTCTAAAGATTGAGACAATATAAGAGAAACGTCTCAAAAACTTTGTCCTTTGCGTGTGCCTTAAGAGTTCAATTGATATTCTATGACCTAAACTAAAAACCAGAAAATCCATAAAACACAAGATTCGTGAAGGATAAAATTAACCTTCAGCTGGCGTACCTTCCCGGTTTCGGAATACGCAGTTTCGGGTTTTATTGGTAGCTATAAAAACGCTAAACATATACAGCTGTTAACAGTACATCTTTCTAAATGCGTCGAAATAAAGGAATATTCATATTGCATTCAATTAGACAGGGGTATTTCATTCAAGGTATCATTGTCAAGGATTAACTACAACTGATTACGTAGTCAAATACTACGATGAATCAAATGCTGCGTTTCATTAATTCTATTCTACATTTTTTCATATAATTTCAAAAATCTCATTTACTTTTTGCCCGGGAATAACATATTTTCACTCTATAACTAATAAAAATACCTTGTGTTAAACGATCCGAATGCGGTAATTAGTTTCAAAATATTTTAAAAGAGGATTACTTTATAAAAGCATGTTCCACAAAAGAGGAAATTCTTTTGGAAAAGTATTTTCTATACAATATAAGGGCTCGTGGACTTAACACGGAAAGGAAGATCTCAAATTCCATTACTACAGGATTCGACAATAGTGCTCTCCTAAAGACAAATTTGCTAATAAAAATAGTCAGTAAAGGTAACATGATTTGTACATATGCTTTATTGACTCATATATACAGAGTATTGATAGAGTCTGGCCCATGAAGAAGTATATAATGGGTATATACAATGAGTGTAAATCCTTGTGGAGCGCACCAGTGCCATGAATTTGTGTGTATGTATGTGCATATGATTTCAGTTAAGCGATCAGGAATCTTTTACACAAATGAATGAAATATCAAGAGGTATAGTCGCCGGCCTTCCCTAATATCAAAAGGAGTGTAAGAGAAATACATTGAAGTATTGACTAAAAATACAACCTAATAGCCTAAAGTTAAAAAGGCACTGAATAGTTAAATTATTTTTTATCATATTGCTCGTCTCTTAAAAAAAAATAAGGTATCGTTTATTACAGGATGTTTCATTTCAGGAATATATGTTTCTTAATTTTTTTAAAGCTAATTGGTTTGGTTAAGTGGCGAGTTCGATTCTCGCCTGGGCAAAGTAAATTATTTAGTGACGAAATTCATTAAATAACATCCTAAAATCCCACCCTGGCTAGAGACGGGTGGTATCCTGTAGATAACCCGTCCCGATTAGCCTAAGTTGCAAAATGTGGACGTTAATAAATAATAATAAAATGTAAAATCATATTTTGGGCAGTGGAAGAAATATCACCATGGATAATTATTTCACTTCCATTCTTCTGGCAGAAGACTTACTTGCGAAAAAAACCACTTTAGTTGGAACATTGAGGAAGAACAAACGAGAAATTCCGCCTTCATTTCTTGTGACCAAAAATAAACCTGTGCATACCAGCATGTTTAGTTTCACGAAATCTGAAACATTAGTCTCTTACAAAGCCAAAGCCAACAAAATAGTGCTAGTGTTATCAACTTTACATAACGACGATAATATTGATAAAACTACAGGAGTTGCAGCGAAACCCGAAATAATAACTTTCTACAATCTCACCAAAGGAGGAGTCGACATTGTAGATGAAATGAAAGCTATTTACTCTGATTCAAGGGTTAGCTGTAGATGGCCGCTAACTTTGTTTTTTTCATTTCTAAACATTGGAGGAATTTGAACTTAGTTATGTTATCAAAAACTGTGATTGGTTAACTTGAGTTCCTATTTTTTGTTCATTTGATCATTTTACTTATTGTACCTAACAATTACATTCCTATTTTATTTTATTGTCTCAAAAATTTTAAAAATTTAAACTGTATTTTTATGTTAAATTCTTCTTTCAGTTCCACATTGTAATAATTTAATTCAATATATAACTTTTTTTACGCTATTTTGTGTTTACCTATTAAACATATTATAATAACGATATTTGGTGTCTAGAAATTGGTATACGCTTGCTTAAAGCAAAAACTTTCAGGGTGAGAGAAAATCTCACGCGCGAGTTCTCGCGTTTCACAATTCCTAGCGAGTTCTCCCGGGTTAAGATTCTTGTTATACGAACTTATTATTTTTTTTTTAGCCGATTCTTTGGAACAGAAATAAATTTCACAGTACCTTTAAAGAGTTTTATTTAATCTCACAATGGTAGAAGTTTTGTAATAAATCTCAAAAGAATGACAATGGTGTAAATTCCCAGTGTGTATATTAGGCTATCACATGACGCTTTAGTACTACTTCTGGACTCATCAGTTGGATGAGGAAATGGATGAATGATGTCTAATGGTCCCAGAGAAATGTCCAGAAATAGATCCTCCTGATGATGAACCGGATCCAGAGCCGCTTGCTGATCCGCTTGCAGATCCTCCTGATGATGAACCGGATCCAGAGCCGCTTGCTGATCCGCTTGCAGATCCTCCTGATGATGAACCGGATCCAGAGCCGCTTGCTGATCCGCTTGCAGATCCACCTGATGATGAAGATCCGCTTGCTGATCCGCCTGATGAAGAAGAACCGCTTCCAGAGCCTCCCAGAATACCTTGGATGAAACCCGATAAGTTAAAGGAACTTCCACCCCCTGAGCTTGAACTGATGCTATGCTGAAATTGTTGAACACCATTCCTGAGGCTGGAGAGGAATGAGTGAGTTGAGGCAGCGTTTCCAGATACTCCTCCGATCATAGACTCGATGAGATTCATATCAAACTGGATCTTAGCACCGATCATTTGCAAAACAGCTTGAGGCAGGAGACCAATCATTGTGAAGAGAGCTGTTAAGAAGGCCGATATTGCTTCCAATTTAAAGTCTTCCATTTTAGCGATTTGGTGCATTGTTTGTTGGAGGCCTTGCATTGGACTATTCTGGATCTGTCCTGCTGCAAAGACACCTGCAAAAATACTTGTAATACTCAGTAAAGTTGTACTGTGAAAGCTATTCATCAAGTTTGGCATTTCTTGTTTCGATGCAAGTTGAGAAGTGTTTAATATTTTTCTGGGTATTATTTTTAATTTAATTTAATCATTTAGGGGGCTCAGGTTAGCCATGCGAGTTAAAGCGTTGACCTTTATCTCACATGGTAAACCTAGAGTGGCGAGTTCGATTCTTGCCTGGGCAAAGGAAATTATTTAGTGACGAAATTCATTAAATAACATCCTAAAATCCCACCCTGGCTAGAAAAGGGTGGTAACCTGTAGATAACCCGTCCCAATTAGCCTAAGTTGCAAAAAGTGGACGTTAATAAATAATAATAATAATAATCATTTAGTGTTAAGTTTAATCTCCATGGAAACCAGTCCAGTCGTTTTTAGATATTTCAATTTTAGGAAAAATATATAACTATATTTCTTACTTGTAGCTCACGTAGGAAGAAAATAGTTTAAACATATTATGAAAAGTAACATGTTCAATTTTGAAATCAAATCGTTTTCTACTATCTTTTTTTATTCACTTATATGTTGTTATACTTCTGAAATAATTTTGACTATGCTAGGATGTAAACTCAAATCAAATCAAATATTCTCTACTGATATGTATAGATTGAAACTCATGATATCAACATTTTCTTTAGTATTCACAATTTAAAATCCAAGAATGAAACAATTAGTTAGTTTTCGTTATAGAATAAAAATCCGACAAAAAATGTGAATGCCATTGAAATTTGGTATTAAATACCGAGCAAAATATAAAGAAATCATAATCACGACTGCTTATTTAGAAGGAGACAGTCAAGATATTTCCTTGTATGCAGTAAATAAAGCATTGTCATCGCGAACAATTTTGGTTTCCACATTTCATTGGAAATGCCCGTTTCCTTAAGTAAAACATGAATATTGTGGTCTAATGTTAAGGGAAAAATCCAGAAAGAAGGATCAATCTTACCAAGCATGAGTGCTGCCAAAAAGAAAAATGGTAGTTTCTTGAATACCGCTGCCATGTTGACTTTGTTCTGACCGAGAGTCACTATGTTAACCTTTATATACTACCTAAATACGATCTTATCTCTCACGTCATTAAGTTCTTGAAATGTGCCAATTATTTGGGGATAATTACTATAAACTTGTCAACCTTATTTGATCTTTTTAAACTTGAAAATTGTAAATTGACATTTACAAACATATTGAAGTAATATAATACAACTCTAAGCTTTGTTTGATTTTCTATTTTAATTCAGCGGGGATGTTGAATATTTATTTTTTTTTTACTTTTCAGACCAGCCTAAGGACAAAGGCATCAACATTGAAAATTTGGGCTGTCAGCCTGTTTGTTGCTCAATCACTCAAAAACGGCTCAGAAGGATTCTTTGAATTTTTATATTTGTGAGTCAATTATCTTAATGCACAACATGGACAGGAACAAATTTTCATTTAGTAGGGAGTGTTCACTTCCACGTGGAAATACACATTCATCAAGATCTTCAATTTTATCGAAAAAAAAATGTAAACAATGAATTGTGTTTAGAATAATGGATTTAGCCCTAAATCGTTATTTACATTAATGAATTTTGAAATATTGACTTCCATCTTCTGGGCGTAAATGACTTAAATCGAGTTTCATTAAAATGCCTGATTAGAAATGAGAAATTATTTGTATACGTATTAAGGGATTGAGCTAATATGAGCGATTTAATAATTTACTCTCCATACTTAACCTTACACGTAAACATTCTATCGTATTACAACAGAATGCCTGAACAAAGTTTTATCATATGCTTTCTGCGAATGCTAAGATAATAAAATCGTATTATTTTGACGGGAAACTAGATTTATTTGACCCTAAGAACGATAATAAGTTCATAAATATTAGTCCAATAGGCTATTTCACGCTTCATGCTCAAAACTATAAATATGATTAATTTGAAAGCAATAAATTGATTATTTAATACTTCCGACAATCCAAAATTTATAATTTCGAGGAAAACCATTATTATAACAATTAATTTCATGATAACAGCAATTCTAAACATAAATACGCCTAAATGCTCATATCTCGGGCAAAACAAATGAATGGCGGCATATTTGCTGTTCATGTTACATTGCATTTGTGTTATTGGCGAGTAGATTCAATCTAATCTTTATATTCCAGCAGTAAACCATCTATATTTCAACTCGTCAACAATGGCTAACACAGCTAGTTATAAATATTTATCACAATACAGGAATTTATCATTTTTAACCTAATACATTAACACTAAAAGTAATGTCCGACATAACAACATTATCCCAATGTTTGCATAGTAAATAATAATATAATATAGGATAACTTATATACATTATTATTATTATTTATTAACGTCCACTTTTTGCAACTTAGGCTAATCGGGACGGGTTATCTACAGGTTACCACCCTTTTCTAACCAGGGTGGGATTTTAGGACGTTATTTAATGAATTTCGTCACTAAATAATTTCCTTTGCCCAGGCAAGAATCGAACTCGCCACTCTAGGTTTACCATGTGAGATAAAGGTCAACGCATGGCTAACCTGAGCCCCTAACTCATATACAGATCTAGTGACTACTCTTGGCTTTAGAGTCGATCATCTGAATGAAGTACGTTGTTGAATACTACTTGTTCTTTTATATACCCAAAAATTGCTAATTGCACTTAAATTATAATTAAATGGTATTTATTTTGGAATTTATAATTCATCGTATGTATTTTATTGATGTATTTATATAATTAATTATTGCTGCATTAATATTTAAACGTTGGCCCCATTTAAAGTTTAATAATGTTATTATATTAAATTAATATTCCTAAATACTTAGTCGAGGTTCCGTATATGAAAAAAAGAAAACAGTAAATAATTTGTAATTATATATTCCTATGAGGAATTTCCTATGCTATTGTGTGGTACAGTTAAGAGTGCCTGCCAATTTTTGTGACACCCATTAGCTTACGCATCCCTATATTGGGGCTTAATTTTTATGAACCAAAAAATTGAGTTCTTTATTTAGTAAGTACTGGACATACAGCACAATGTATGAATGAGTTTTCAAATTTCAAATTTATATTAAAACAGAAAGCATTCCCATAGATTTTCAGTTATACATACAAAGTGAATACATTTAACAATTTCACTCTCTGCTTTCATTATGAAGCCTATGAAATTTATGATTACAGTGAAAATTATAATGGTTTGTCGTAAACAAAATATATCTAATAATGCAATCTTAGTTTTCATGGTATTGAATCTATTTTCAAATCTATATTGTTTTGTTTTATAAACCTGTTAATATTTGCCCCTAGATATTCTTGAGTATTATATCTGAGGTTTCTATAACAGTTCACCTATTACTTGAGTATATGCTCAGAAATTATTCAAGGCAAGACGTAACCTCGGGATTTCAAGTTTAATTTAAAAATTACAAACATAATATATTTTTATTAAACTAATAATTCTTTGAGATATTTTTCAACCAACTTCCTTCTCCATCCAGCACTCAAAAATGGATCTTAATATGTTGGCAGGGTTAGTAAATAAAATTTTTATCACCAAGAGGTAACATGTATTAAATAAAGATTTTATTAACTAATCTTGCCAACAAATTAAGAAGATCTAATTAAACTAATTAGTTGGCACTATTGTAAAGTGAACTATTGAAAATGGCACCTGGAATTGCGAGATCGTTCAAGACCAACATACACACAAAGTGCGTCAGTATTGTAATCTACTAATATGGTCCGTGGTGTCGTGGTTAGTAAACCCAATGTTTTTTTTTATTAGCAGACTTCCCTTAAAGAAATTCAGCTATTGAGTTTGTATTTATGTCGCGATTTTCGAACAAGTTCCAGAAATATCCATCAATCCTATCCAGATGATAAGGTTACTTTAAAACTCTTTCAAAACTTTTCTCTCTCCCCTCTTTCTCTATCCTTATCTGTAATCTGTCTGTTCAGGCTCTAGTGGTTACCAAATTCTTTATTTGCAGCCTGTGGGAAATCTGCTCAGATTGGGCTGCCATGAGAGACGGACTAAAAAAAACCCAGAAATTACAGGTCATCTTAACTTAGCATCTATTCTGTATTTATCCTGCATTAAAATAAGCCTTGGACACTCAAAAATAGTACTGTACTTCAGAAATGAGACTAAGTGATTTGGTTACTTAAAATAAAAATATATACGATTAAAAGTGGGAGAGGGTTACTGAATGCTGAAACAACTTTTGTCTTATAATATTTTTCGTTTCGACTCATAATAAATGAGATTTGTTTTTCCTTTCCTTGAGATAATTCTCGTCTATAAACCCCTCCTATTCCTGTTCGGATTGTCTTTAGAGTTGAAAAAAAACAACAACAAAAAACAGTAAAATATCGAGCATGGTATAGATCAAATACGAGTTTTCGATCTCCTGTCTGTAAACCCCACGCCTCTCCCTGTTCTAATTTGAACCATTAATGAGCTTGATCTTTAGTTTTACATAGAACGGATGGAAAACTCCTAAAATGTGCGTAAGAGTACCAATTATGGTCTGTGGAGTTAAATAGAGTAGAATTAGGCACCGTCATTGACCTATCACATGAAAAACTTAGTTCTTCCTAGAGACATACAGACATAATTCATTAATTGTCTTGTAGATGTCAAATGTGGTTATCAAACGAATGGTACTTTCACACGATATTATCAATATTTAGAAACTCCGTCACGCAAATTCTCAGTGAGATCATTTTCCGCATGCTGGAACGACTGATGAACAGATAAAATTATATTTTCTGTTTCCTCCGTATGCTTAGAAAAAAAAATCACTGTTTATCTAAATTTCGGTTGTAACTCATTGATTTAAGTGAAAAGAAATTTGAAACTTGTAATGTACCTATACATTTTTTCGATACATCGATTTTTTTATCAATACCAGCTTTTTTCACTTTTAAAGATGTTTTATACGAGTAAGTATTAGGCGTCCGCTCGAATCAGCATCGGCTGACATTGTCATGGGTGACCTCCTTCACACGGTGATACATAAAATACTTTTTGACGTGCCATTCCAATAGGTCTTTGTGGATGATCAGTTTACGGATGTACCTTTCGATAAGGTTGAAAATGTTGTTACCCCACAAATTGGTAACACGACTGTCCTGCTCAGTGGAGAAGGGTGTGGGTTTATTAGTTCAATTAAGTCTCCTTTATATTAGTAGGAAGAAATAAATATATTATGGGCACCACGTTGTTTGTTCCCTTAGGTAACAACGAAACCAAGTATTTTACAAAGAAATAATTTTATTTACTATAATAAACAAAGGAATAAAACAATACTCCCCCCCCTGGGAAATTTATAAATATAAATAAATAGGCTTTTCTTTCTCTTAATTGTATATACACATAAACCATAAATTCTTTCAGCTGTATTAAACTCGCGAGTACGACTTAGAGCCAACTGTGATCACATTAATCCACCGAAGCGTTTATGTGGAGCAAAGCCCTCAGAAGAGCTCGAGATGGACACTTCTAATTCCAACTCACTTGTCTTCGTCACTCGCGCAGGCAGTCCCGCGCAGGACTCTCCTCCTTATCTTTTATCTCCATTGCCTGTCTTCGGCGACTATAGAAATGGTCCGTAACATAGTTGTCAGTGTATTCAACAGTTACCACCATAGGTCAAAACGAGGAGGTAGAGAAGGAAAAGAGCATACCTTTCCCTGATATTTACTGTCATGTCAGTCCTAGAGAAGAGATGACGGGGGTTTAGAAACTGAATGGTATTGCAAACCTCTCGATTCAAATAGGTACTTGAATTATCATAAACCATTCTTCCATAAGATAAATGTATATGCGGGGCTTATGTTACTAGTGTTCAACCTAAGATTGGATGTCGCTTCTATAAAGAATACAAAGTTACTGTAATACTCAAAAGCAGATTGCTCCTGATTCTTTAACAAATTAATTAATTACCAGAGGATCTGGATGCTCAGGTATAACATTGTGAGAGGAGATGAATTGCCCGACATAGCCTATAACTTTCGATCCCTCCCATACATAGAAGGTTTAACTACTCGCGCCAAGGCATCTCTGGGGTATGATAGGCTACAAAATGATACAGTCATTAGGATCCTTTTACTCTTATGGTTGGGAATGAGTAAATCATCCTATTAAAGCCGTGTGTGGTTTTCGAGGACTGTTGAACAGAGATTTTTAGATACTATCGAGAGTAGAAGAGGTACCTGAAGTCACTTGTAAGCATTTGTTACGGTTGACTTGAGTAATAGGTAGGAGATAAGAGGAATGATAACCTTGCAGTATTCCATAAAGGTTCCTTAATCCTCTTGGTATTATCCGCTTGAGTAGTAGGATACCTTTTTCAACAGAAATGCCACTCGAAGAACATATCATAAACATTCATGTTGCAACTTTCGTAATATTTCTTTTAATGTCTCTGTGAGACCTACCCCAGGTTCCCTCCATACTATTTAATAACAAGATTAATAGCTTATGAGCAATAATTTAACATAATCTTAATTACATCTGAATTGTTTTGGGTCTTTTCTTAGCCATATGAGTTAAGGCGTTGGTCTACATAAACTTGGCTATTGAATCGTGTTATCTACAGGTTTCCACACCTAGCCAGGGGTGGCACTCTTGATTGTATTTAATGAATTCGTCACTAAATAAATTCCTATTACCAGTGCGGGAATTGAACTCGCCACTCTCTTTACCATGTGAGATTAAAGGCAACGCTTTAACTGACATAGCTAACCTGAGCTCGAGTTTTATTTATATAGAAGTTCATTGTGTAAGGTAATATTTGGTGTAAAAGATAATACATTTTAAATCAAATTTATTGTTATTTTTCATACACAATATTAATTTCATTTAGACAATATTGTTTTGCATGAAATTAGGATTTACTGCTGTTGGAGCTGTCACTAGACTCACTTGAATGGGATTTGTTGTGCTTATGCTTTTTCTTCTTATCATCCTTACGCTTTGATCCGTATGTGACTTGAATCAAAGACTGGAAGCTCGACTTAATGTAAGTTGTAGATTCCACTTCGTACATGTTCTTGACAATGTACTTTATGACTTGGGAAGAGCTCTTCTCCCGCCTGTACTTCTGATCCGAAGATTCCAGATGGTACATGAAGTCCCGATACCTGAAGGATTGTTTCCCCTCACTTCCCGACACTCCGTTGTCAGAAAGCACAGTTACTACGACAGAACCGTATTGCACCTTCCGCTCAAGAATGTAGATCTTTTCTTCTGGGAGTGATTGGATGTCTCTCAAAACAACTCTGAAGGTTGCTCTATCGTCACCCTTTGATGGTTTGTTGTGACATTGTTCGTTAAGAAGTTGTTGAACTGCTTTAGTAGAGCAGCCTCTTTCGTGGAAGAATTGCGAGATGATGTCAGCTATTACCGACATTTTAGCTTCGTCAGACGAAGAGTACTCTCGGCCCGAATCATGGTCTCGTTTCGCCCGGGCGAGCGCTTCGCCGTGAGATGGTACAACTAAAACAAAAATTAACAAATTTATAAACATTAAAAATATTGAAATAAACTAGAAATGATTATGTAATGTTAATGTCACTATTTACAGGCAATTCGGAAAATACACATCCGTAGATTGTATAGCATATTTAATGGAGGGTTTCTTTGAAATTTAGAAGAACCTCACAGTGTGTCCTCCAAATACGCGGATGCTATCTTTCATCTAAAAATAAGATTCTAGTTTTGTTCAAAACATTTCAATTATAATATTGTGATTATCCTGATTTACTAAGGAATAGAAGATAGCAGGAGCTAATAACGTCTGTCATTCAGTAATAGTCTAATATTCATAAACTGCGTGGTCCAATTTTGAATCATACTACTTTCAAAGTAATTAATAATCATAATCCTCGTACACATTTCTACATAGGGAAGTGTTGAGCTTTCTATCGGAGGCTGTGTGCTATTTAATCCGTACTAAATATGCCCTATCTATACACTCAGAATCATTAGATATCACCAGAGATAACTATACAAAGTAGAAATGCTCACTAAAGTGGGGAGAGTGGCTATATATAATTATAGAGGGTGCCCTAAGGGTTTTGGGTGAGACCAGTTAAAAATAATTTATTTATTTTTTATTTATTTGTTTGTGTGGTGTAACGCAATTTGGTGCAATTTACACCCTTCATTAAATATCCGAATGGTAAAAATTACTCCAAATTGTTGAATGTAATTCATCTTTTTATTTATAGTTGCTGCTGGGCGATATCACTAATGGAAAAGTATACGAAAAAAGTAATAAGAACTAATTAAATAAATACTATTATAACAGAGAAAGTTTTGAATGGAAAAATAAGCCAACAAAAAAGAAACAAAAACAAAACACGAATAATTAACAAAAGAATGAAAAAAAAAACGATTCAAAAGCTTAATATTAAATTCAAATACAAAAAATATTTTATAAAAATAAATACAACTGATGAGTCATAATTTATAAATAAATAAGAGTTTATTTAAAAGTTTCTAAAATATTAAACAATCATTGTGAATCACACGCACAGGACATTCACCCACACACACGGATGCACACACAAGGTCGTACAAAATTTAATTTCACATTACATTTGGCATTACGTTGTGTTGGAATTAAACCTTTATGGTTATACTTCTCTTGAAATAGGAGAAGAGTGAGCATTATATAAATTTGTGTATATAGTTGTATGTTCTTGTTTTAAATAAAATAACAGAAAATAAGGGCACTACGAAAAAGTAATACTACTACACTAGGGGGCAAAATTGCCCTCCTAAACAGCGTGTAAAGTAAGGTCAACGATTGACGTACCGAGAATATTTGTGCTATTGCTGAATGTACCTTCAATAAAGCTAATATATGTTTAAACAGGGGATATTAATAAGAAAAGGAGCTCACGCAAGATAAATATTATGGCCTTACAATTATTCCCATGTACCGCATTGAATCACTAAGTAATTAAGCTGAGGAAGTCGAAAAGGAAAAACCAATGTTCATATGCACTCTGCATATTACTGATAATTAGCAAGCTATTAATGAGATTAGGGATTATTTTGCATCAGATTACAAAGTCAACTAATGGTCAGTTAAAGGTAGCCAGAGATTAGATTAAATGATAAATTAAATAAATACAAACAAAATTGACTATTAAAGTTTGTATAATGTTTTTAGTGTAATATTTATGTAATTTTGGAAACATCTATTAATTATGCAACCCTATCCGGTTTAATGTTGATTTACATAAAGCAAAGGCATTCTAATTATTTTAGAAAAATGATTTCTTTATTTTTCAAAACAAACGATAAAAGAGATAATTATATACAATTATTACCGGTGAACACGGCACCAATGAGCAGGACAACCACTAAATCCCTGAAGAGAGATGCCATCTTATTCTTTGGTGGGCATCTTGCGACTCCATAGTTTTTATACAAATAATTATCAAGAAGCTGTCAATGTTTCCACAAACACCTTTGACAAGATAAATTTGTCAGGTGAAGGTTCTTGTCATTCTTGACGCTAATTTGTAGGTTAAATTATTAAAATTCTATATAATTTAAATGTCTTCTTTTAAATGGAATCATTCATATTTTGGAAATAGTCAACGAGATGTTCCAGGAATAAAGTTCTAGAGAAGATGGTAAGTTCTACTTATTGCCCAAACGACATATTAACGATATATAATTGGTGTAATTCCTGGTTATCTCATCGCCGTCCTGCCGTTTTAGATTTCATTAGAACACCTCAAATACTAGGCTAACTCAAATAGAATAAAAACGTTCAACGTTTGTATACTTTCCTACCTGAATGGCTCATAATGGTCATATTTAAAAAGATTCACTAATTAGATCATGACGAAATGTAACTCATGCCATAGCTTATCTTTCCCTGAGAAAAAAATCTGCAAAATTGATTAAAATAAAAACCATTGAAGACTAAATAAGATATACGCATAAAGGCGTGAATAAAGTAATAAATAAAATTTAAAAGTAATACCTCTCTTCCTCAGGGCAGTAAACAGGTACTACATTTTATATATTGTTGCGAAAATTAAATACATGAAGGATTAGCAGAGAGAGTCGCGTATTTGGGAAGTGCGAGGTAGATCAAAGAAGCCGACAGAGGATCGAGTTCGTTTGAGTCCTGTTCTGGATGGGCCTGGGCCGTCCCTTTGATGTTTTGCCGCCAATCTATATAAGCCGACTCTAGTCAGTTTTAGTTTGATCTCAAGTGCTCATATGTCCGTGTGTTTTTATGTGAAGAACAGTGTCGTGCCGTGACTGCAAGTAACAGTTTAGTGCCGTGTTAAAGGACAGTGCAGTGACGTCTTTTTGTGAATCTCACTGACCGTGAGTGAATTATTGGACTGTGACTCATTGAAGAACAGTGGCGCTATCAGTGCATACTGTGAGTAGTAATTAAGAATAATTAACCAAGTGTATTGTGGATTGTTAAATAAATTGTGCAGTGATAAAAAATGTGAAGCTTGTGTGTATTTAATTTTGCAATCCAAAAGAACTCTTATAAACAACGTTTATTGCTGATTTTGTAATAAAACGTAACAATATGTTTTAGCAGATTTCCCTCAGGGAAATCAGCTATTGAGGTTGTACTCATGACGGGATTTTCGAAATATTTCTTCAAATGTCCATCGATCCTACCTAGTAGATCACGAAAATGAGATCCATTCAAAACTGTGTATATATATATATATATATATATATATATATATTTATATATATATATATATATATATATACATATATATATATATATATATATATATATATATATATATATATATATATATATGGGTCTGTTACCGCTCTAGCGGTCGCAATTTTTGTTTCATCGTTACCAAACTCGATATTTAGTCGTTTTATGTAAAAAGAAGGATCAAGTTCGTTAACGGCTGAAATCGGACCAGTGGGAGGGGGGGTTTAGAGGGTAGGATTTTCGAAAATTCGAAATATCTCCGTTACTATACGTCGGATCGAATAATATTACAGAATTAATCTTATTTCAAATTAAATTTACTATAAATATTGTTCTATACACTTATACTCTATCTTGAATATTAACTGAGATATTTGCATTTGTATTCTGCATGTGCTCGGCAGCAGTGGCTATGTTCGGACTTTCCGCCGTGAGCTCTGGCGGCCGTTTTCGTAACTATTCGTCCCTCGTGAATAGGTTTAGAGGTTTCTTACTACTACAGCTGTTATTAGGCAGATTTCCCTATTGTAAAACTTCACGTGGGAAACCTGCTTAGTTTACGCAGCCCCTGCGTGACGGACTTTTATATTGTTCATTAAATACTGTGTGATATATACGTACTCGTATGTCATGTACACATTCATACTCATATACATATTAATATATACATCATACTATAGCAAACGTATAACACCACAATGTAAATCAAATTAATATAATGTTAAAATTACAGTTATAATATGAGAATAGCTTTAATAGAAAATGATAATAGTTGTAATATAATATGATAATAGTTGTAATATAATATGATAATAGTTGTAACATAATATAATAGGATAATAGTCTTAATATAGTAATACTCATAAATATGTAATAAAACATTCATATACAAGTACTAACTGATATACAAACATATAAGGCTGTGACCATGCTAGGTGTATAACCATAAGGAAGGTTGCAACTAATTTGCTTTGTGTAATCATAAAGAGCAATAAACAAATGTACCTTAATATTTAAGTCATTCTAAGCAAATACTGCAACAAACACCTTACGATAAAACACATACTGACAGTCTGCATCCAACGAGAAAACCTTCACATACCCCACGACGATATGACAGAAATATTAACTGACAGCAGCCAATATATTCCAAGAATACTAACATATCTAAAACACATTAACATTTACAAAATATAATAGGTCTACAGCCTAAAAGATTTCAAAGGGTAACGTTTATTATATTCTTTAGACAAAGCACGGATATGAGAAAGAATCAGATATTAAAGAAATATTTTCCATAATATAAAAGTACAAAAAAAGGTAAGCACAGGAAGGAGTAAATATATCATCCTAATAAAGCCAATCACCATCGCTATGGGGTACCAAATCGGCAAGGTGCGGGTGCTCCTGTAAAAATAAATAAATAAAAAAAAAAGTCATTCTAATCTTTGTAAGTAGAAACATCATACACCACACTGTAACACTCTATTAAGATAAGAAGGTGCAATATACATAACCTGTTTACATCCCTGGGAAAGAGAAAATAAAATTCTCGAAATATTGGTCAAGACTAAAGCTTCTTTCATTATACCAAACTGGATATTTAAGTGTTTTTGTAAAACTAAGGTTCAAGTTCGGTCAAAACTAAAATCGGATCAGGGTAGGGAGGGGGGTAGAGGCCAGAAAACCGATAGTCATTGTAGTTAACATATCCCAGTTATTTTGAGTCAGATCAAAAACTTGTAGCAAAGCACGTTTCTTATGTGCAATATTAAGGGAGTTAGGTGTGTGTTTTGTTTATAGCCCCCACTTCTTCTTATCTATTTATAAACTAAAATGCCGATTTTTTTTTTTCATTAAACTAGATGAAATATATGCAATTATGTTATGCGCGATGACTTAAATTATGATTTCACATTCTTTACTCTGAGATGTTTATTTAACCAATACTAGACTGGATATTTAACAGTTACATGCGACTCTTAAGGTTATATTCGTTAATGGCTTAAAACGGAGCAGCAATTGGAGGGGGGGGGTAAGGAGGGATTCAAAAATACGATGGAAATCACAATAGCAATTTTTGGGTTGGTTACCAAACTCTATATTTAAACGTTTTATGCAAAACGATAGATCAAGTTCGTTAACGGCTGAAATCGGACCAGTGGGAGGGGGGATTTTCGAAAATCCGAAATATCTCCGTTACTATACGTCGGATCAAAAAGGTGTATAGAAACATTCTTATTGAAAATTAAATTTACTATAAATATTGTTCTATACATTTATTCTCTATCTTGAATATTAACCGAGATATTTACATTTTTCTTAAATGTGGGACGATAACTGAGAAGAGTTTCCCGCCAAAAGCTAGTTCAACCATTTCCCATAACTGTTTGGCTCTCGTGTGGAGATTTCTCTATTGTATAACTTCACGTGGGAAATCTGCTTAGTTTACGCAGTCCCTGCGTGACGGACTTTTTTTCAATATGGCTTGAGTCGAAGTTGTGGTTTAATTTGAACTGAAAACTAAAATATACAAATCCCTTTGTTAATATTCAAGATAGAGACAAAATATATATATTTTTAAATAATTATTAACATTTTATCCACACATATCATTGTTTTGATTTTTCGGTAAATTCGCAACATACTAATCTAATAAAACAATAAACTACACAGTTACAAAAGATTACAACCAGATATAGTCTCATAAACTTTGTCTTAGAAGGGTATACAAGTATTCTGGATCCAATGTTTTAGAGTTCTTCCTTACAACTTCTCAGCCCAGAACAAACTAACCTTGAGACTTTATGGCAGAAATTAGCACCTTGTAAACTTGTTCTTAAATGTAAATTGCCTTAACATTTTTTTCTCTCTCTAAAGATTGAGACAATATAAGAGAAACGTCTCAAAAACTTTGTCCTTTGCGAGTGCCTTATGAGTTCAATATATATTCTATGACCTAAACTAAAAACCAGAAAATCCATAAAACACAAGATTCGTGAAGGATAAAATTAATCTTCAGTTGGCGTACCTTCCCGGTTTCGGAATACGCAGTTTCGGGTTTTATTGGTAGCTATAAAAACGCTAAACGTATACAGCTGTTAGCAGTACATCTTTCTAAATGCGTCGAAATAAAGGAATATTCATATTGCCTTCAAATAGACAGGGGTATTTCATTCAAGGTATCATTGTCAAGGATCAACTACAACTGATTACGTAGTCAAATACTACGATGAATCAAATGCTGCGTTTCATTTATTCTAGTCTTCATTTTTTCATATAATTTCAAAAATCTCATTTGCTTTTTGCCCGGGAATAACATATTTTCACTCTATAACTAATAAAAATACCTTGTGTTAAACGATTATTGACTCATATATACAGAGTATTGATAGAGTCTGGCCCATGAAGAAGTATATAATGGGTATATACAATGAGTGTAAATCCTCGTGGAGCGCACCAGTGCCATGAATTTGTGTGTATGTATGTACATATGATTTCAGTTAAGCGATCAGGAATCTAGTACACAAATGAATGAAATATCAAGAGGTATAGTCGCCGGCCTTCCCTAATATCAAAAGGAGTGTAAGAGAAATACATTGAAGTATTGACTAAAAATACAACCTAATAGCCTAAAGTTAAAAAGGCACTGAATAATTAAATTATTTTTTATCGTATTGCTCGTCTCTTAAAAAAAAATTATTCAAAAAAAATAAGGTATCGTTAATTACAGCATGTTTCATTTCAGGAATATATGTTTCTTAATTTTTTTAAAGCAAAAATATAGAAGTCATGAGCTCTAAAATGTTTTAAGATGAGAAGTTTGTAAGTAAAGTATAGTAAAGAGGGTTAGAAAGCGGTTCACGGCTGCCATTTTTTTTGTCACCCAAATCCTATTAATTATATATTTAGATGAAAACAAGCATATTTTTTATTTGTTTTTGAATTCGTTTGTGCATTCTCTTTGCACATATTGACCTGCACCGACAATTAATTGTTCTTTGAACACGGCCATGAAATTACGGCTACGTAATAATTATACTTAGGTTTAGAACCCCGTTTTCATTACAGCACTTTAAATAAGGTTCAATTTATTAATGCAAGACCCATTATGTACTACGTCTCTCCTGTTTACCTTTGCGGAAGAACGTCAGATTTATTTGTTAGGAGTTATCCAAGTGTATAAATCCTATTCCTTAAGTGGCATAGCTAACCTGATACTCCCCCTCTTCTTGTGATTTTATTTAATTGATAGTGCATCTGTTATGAGAGGCAAGAGGCATTGTTGACGGGTGTTATGAGAGCGGCTAACAAGCCGTCACTCAAAGAAGCTGGCGCAGTGTCAAACTTTCTATTAATGTAATTCCGGGGAAATGTTGACTCTCCGCCCTAATTATACACCATATTATACCCGAAGGCAAGTTAATAAATTCTACAACAGTTTGAAATGTCTCCAAATGGATGGCTGAAATATAAACTTCTGAGAAAGTTCAATTAAAACAAATCGTGCGTGAAAACAGATTAGAGTTATTTGTTTGTAATTTCCAAAACTGAGTAATAAATAACGCTTTTGCTTTCGAAATAAATGGGTGCCTTTAATAAAACATTTCAAACGCTACATATTTTAAGCTAAGAAACTCGAAAAATTAAGAGTGATTGTTGTGGAGTTACTTATTAAAGGGATGGGATAATTTCCTAAAATGCCTGATAACGGTAGGGATAAGAACGGACCCAATGCTCACGAAGTGTGAATAAGATGAACATACTACTCAGCATCTGGAGTGGGGGAGACAATAAAAATGTAGAAGTAGATAACTTTTGATTCATTTACCCATAAAAAAAAAATTAAAATAAGTAATTTATTCAAACTTTCATACATGATAAACGATTAAATCATTTTATCATTTTTCAACATTTGATTTTTCATATGTATTTGAGTGTGTGTGTTAAAACAATATAGGTATTTCACAATAATCAATGTAGATTCTGTGGAGAAGTTCAATTAATATTTGTTCTATATCAAAAGAAGGATAAACCAGTATATGTATATATGTATATGTATATTTATTGGTAGTCCAGAAAAATAAATGTCTACAGAATATATGGAAGTTATACAAAAAAGAACAAAAAATGAGGATTTTGTTTCATCAGTATATTTTTAAAATTGTGTTACATTTCGAAATTATTTCAAAATATGTACAATACACTTGTTACGTTAATACAAAGATGAATAATTATATTTATTGTAATAATAATCATCTATTCAATAACTCGATAGGAGACCAAAATTAAGTATTGACAGTTGTCCTGCAGTTGCACAATATTGCAACATCGCGAATGATCTCCAAAAACAAATGTTGCCAAACCAAAAACATGCATTTCGACATAATATAAAAATAGAGTTTGCTTTTATTTTTGGCTTTCACCCCCAGTCTTAACACAAATCCGTTCGTTTTGGTTATTATTAGACGCCAAAAGTAGTCTTTAATAGTTTCAGTTCCTATTTCAATACAAAACGCTTTGGGCTTAGGCTATTTGTAATAAAGAACTATCGCAATCCCTATTTTTGCTTACTGACAGCAGTCCAATATATATAAAGGGTTTATTTGTCGGTGTGAAGAGCATTTCGCATAAGCAGTTCATGTCTGTTCGCGGACCTGTAGAAGTTGCACTCAGAAGCGGGGAAATATTTAATTTATTTTGTCATTCCAAAAAGCAGTAGCATATGCACTCCAGCTTTAGAGTTTTGTGCGTTGCAGGAATAATATAGTGCTTAGTTATAATTATTGCTAGTCGACATTACTAGTGGTTTACCATTTAGTTCTATATTTTGGGTTGAAATAATTATAAAAAAGTAAACTGTTGTGCATTGGAAGTTTACATTGAATAAATCTAGTGCATCATAAATTACAGGACTCAATCAGACAATAGTGGAAAGTGTCGTAAAATGTATTAAAAAACTAAAAACAATAATTCCAGTTAATGTATATGAAGATATCTAAAAATGAACTTTAGCTTCGGTAACGTATAATTACGATGATTTAAATTTAATATTGTTTTAGCAGTTTATATTTACCAAAAACCAGAATTATTTTCCATTATAGTTTCTTGTTCTTTAAAAAAAATAAGTGAACTTTTTCAAGTGAACATTTTCCTATATATTGTTTTTACTTCTACATACATTGCTAATACTTCAGTGATGTTAAAATAATTGCTTGTATTTGCATTTTTTTCCAAAGTAACAAGAATTCAATATTTAAATGAACAACATAATGACATTATTAAGCTGTAGTATTATTAAGGGATGTTAATCCTGACGAAGGTTTCATATTGATGTTTCATGTCACTCTGGTCATTGCAGAATGTCATTAGTATCAAATCTTTGAGTAAATAAGTTTTCAAATTTATAAGGAGTCCTTGTATATTTAATACTAAAATATTAACAATCCTATTAGTGGATGTAATTTCAAAGTCTAAAAATAGGAATCCATAAATGTAACGATAAACCCCATCTCAAGCTTTATTAAGAATTCAGGGCAGGGGTATATACGGCAATGAAAAAAATTAAAGCTTGTCATTTATGAACTGAAATTTTGACAGTCGGTCAGAGGAGAAATTAGTTCTTGCATTCTAAAAGTGTTTACTTTGTGATATAAAAATAATTTGATGATAACAACTTTTAACTCTCCTATCAGCAAAAAGCAAAGGAGCAATGGACACATAAATGCGAGTCTATAATATATCTCTTTACCATTGGGATTTATGAGATTCTAAAGGAGCATTCGTTATTGTTAACAGGTCAGGAAGACAAGACTGTCACTGCTACCGAAGTCGTTAATTATATGTTCACCCCTGTCACCGGATTGCTATTCAGTGATAGTAAAATACCTACTTCGAGTGAGGATTTCTGGATCAACATAAAGATTCTAACATTAGGTGTCAAATAAACATACGGATGCAATGAATAAAGCTTTAAAATGAATTTTAAAATTTCTTGCTTCTGTTTAAACATGAAACACCTCGAACCAATTGTATAACGTAAAGCGCACCCGTTACCCCTGTGTTTTACGTTACCAGCTCAATTTACTTTATTTCGATTTTTTTCTGTGGATACCTGACTATAAATATTAGCGATATTCAGAGTACGTTGTCAACATTTATTCTTTTTAATTATTTATTTTCTTTTTGTATGATTGATTCTTTTACTTATTAGTTATTATTTGTAATACATTTAAAACCTATATCGTTAAAAGTTAAAAACTAATGTTACCTGCTCTTTATATTGTTTGAACCAATTGGATTGGAAATTCTCAAACAATTTAGAAATTAAGCACCAATTAAGATAAAACCAGAAATGTTTTAATTTAGTTTGATATGTTTTAAATGTAAACAGCATAAAATATAATATACTGTTAATCCCCATAGTTATATGAAAAATAATTACTTTTAATTAGTAGGATTTACTTTCATTAAACCTGTTGTTATTTATTCAAGTATACATACACTTTATTGGTACAATTATATGTAAATATATAAAATAATAAATAAAACTACTGTTTTACCTATAAGCAATGGAAACATTGTAAGATATTTTCAAAGTAAAATAGTGGTAAAATATTCTGAACCAGTACAACAAATAAAGACTTGATGAACAATGAAATAGTAAAAGTGCAGTTGTATTAGCATACAATGAAAGAAAAGAAAAGGCGCTTCGCTCCAGCTAGAATGACTCCTCTTCGTCAAAGAAGCAGGACCGTCGGTTTCAAAACGAGTCCTTCAAAAGGTAAGAAATTCTTATTATTGCATGATAGAAGATATGTCTAGGCAAAAAAAAAAATGTAAACACATAGCACATAATAAGAGCAACCCTACTGACAATGTTACTAAAATTACTGTCGGAAAAGAAGCCTCACCAATTTTCCCTTTTTATACCTCTGGATGATCAAAACATAATTCGTTCACGTTAATGTGTGTACGTGTTGGTTCCGTTTACGTAATTATTTTCAAACGGAACATTAATTGTACCTGATACTTGGAATATTGGACTATTAAATATTTTCATCTCTAGAATCTTTGTCCGGCATTCTTCGAGCACTAGAATTTTCACCTGGGTAGACCATGGTGCTATGTCTTGTTAACACAGATGATTTGACTCATGTAGCTCGACGTGCATATGCCTATTGTGAGTCGTTCAGAACAGATTACAGTCCTCTGAATTCTTTCGGCATTACCTATTTGTCATAATCTTGTTGCACTGAGAATTGTTCAATCACATCAAGAGCTCAGATAACATGGCCAAGACTCCCGAAATGTAGGTTCCGAGGACTGGCAACCCTATCTTCTCCCACTCGTCTGCGCGCTTTTTCTTGGTCTTTTTTTAATCTGTATAGAAAGTTAGGTCGTATTCCTTAAACGTTTTTTAACATTTGTCGACCTTTCAGACCGTTAGCTCATTAACAGAAGATCATTGTACATAATTTCTGAAACAGTACGAGGCACGATCTGGAGCAGGTAAGACACTTCAGTGAAGATCTTCAAGAATACAGATAATTGGAGTACTCTCTCAGCTATGTAACTCACTTTCTGCGAGTGTACTATGTTACGAATGTTAGGTATCAGCGATATTCATGCATGTTGTCTCGTTCCCGTTTGTTAGTCTCTCAAGAATGTACACGTAGTTGGAGCATATGTTGACTGTCTGCTCTTCATTGCTGTATTTCTTTTTAGCGTTGGTTTTCATGACCCTTCATAGTGGGATTCCTTTATTCAAATTGACGTCCCTTTTAATCGAATACTACTTAAACTCTCAAATGATTCAGGTCATTTTTCCAGGGTTTCCTTGAGTTACACGTAGAAATCGATTGAGAGCCTTTGTTGTTGCAAATTTCATTACGCATATATACGAATGAAATTTAACACGGATCATGGAAACAGCGAACCAGATGATTCCAGATAATCCAGTATCTCGAGCCGTACCGTTTCCAACGGGATAACACCAATGGGAGAGGTATGAATTTTCATTGGTTTCCCACCAACATGTACATGCAAATAAACTTGAATTTCTTTAAGAAATATTTCTTCACAACCTCCTACAGTCCTGATTTTCTTTTTCGGTTGAGTTTAAAGACTTCTATTAGAGATTTTTCTAGCCGTAATAACCAGCCTTATCTCTACCTCTGTATATCTACTTCTACTACTATAGTTCACTACTTCACTACTCACTATAGATTTTCATAGTTCCTTTTTACTGAGCTTTCTCATACCATATTAGTTATGCAGTATGTGAAGAGGCCGGTTTGGTTACTTCTCGCCTCATTCTCATTTTTCTTTCAAGCGTCTTTTCGTTTGAGTCATTTTCCCCCTCCAGTATATATATGTGTGTGTGTGTGTGTGTGAGAGTGTTTATGTTTTGTGAGAGTGTATATTTATATATATGTATGTATTGTGCGTATATATTTATTCATTCTATTAAAAAAAAGTCCAGTGGTTTTAAAGGTTGAAAATGAAGTTTTAATGGCTTTCTTCAGATGTTTGAAAATATAATAAAGATCTCCATTAAAACCTTTAGAGTAAAAGGTCAGGGAGTAATTAATTATAAGAGAGTTAATTACAACTATTTTTGCAATCATCTATTGATTGGATTCATCCCATTTTCAATAGAACCCCTTAGTAGTATTAATTACTCTTTTAACTATTAAATTCTTCAAGTACACGTACCTCATGTATTGCGGTAACCATGACTTTTAAACCCATTTCTTTTCATTGCAAAATTGGGCACATGCATAACCTTAAACGTAGTTTTAAACTATTTATTTACCAACTTGAATTTTATTGTTACTAAAATATATGGGAAATTGCAAACAACTTTTGCGAATTTCTTTTCCATTTCTATCTTTTGTTTTGTATGTTAAGTATACATATTTTCTTAAACCTGATAAAAAATGAAACATTTCTGGTGTTGTTCAGATACCTCCGAAAGGACACTAAACACTCTCTGCCTCTTTCATTAAAGATTAAAGAAACAGTAGGGAATTTTGAGTGTGTTTGGGTCACTAAAATAACGTCTGCAAACTTTTAGCAGATTCGACATTTAAAAAAATCAAATATGTTAATGGCTGAAAATAGATAAGGAAAGTATGGGGATTGAGGGAAGGTGAAAATGTAAATATTAGCGAATTCATTTTATGAACGGACCGGACTTTTATTACTTCCTGAATCTGCTTGAGTTGATCTACTCATTGTCCTTTTATATTAATATAGTTATTTGGGCCCATTGGGATTGCTTACAGAAAAATACATTTTTTAATCTAATATTAAGAGCACTCAAAGACCACAGACATTTAAACAATGAAATGGCAGATGGATTAACACAAATAAGGTTATTCGTATACGTATCTAGTATACTCATTTTTAAATAAATGTAGAACAAAGAAAAGAGTCAACAATAATTAATAATAAAATAACTCAATTATTGGCAGTAGAAGAATCGACTAGAAGCTATTTCATTGGTTCAAAATAATGGAAATCGGCTAGTGCATCTACGTCATATTTGAATGTAAACTTTTGGAAAGACAAAAAGTTATGAAAAGAATAATGCTTAGTGGACATAATTGGTCAATTGCAAGGATGATTTACAAATCTTTTTTAAAATTATAAAGGTAAATTTTGAATAAGAATTCACTTTAAATTTTCTTTTTTTTTTTTATTATTTTGTTGTTAATATTATTTTGTTTTTGTAATTGAATATTTTCTTATTATTACAAATAGATTACATATATTTTATTTACCTGCTTTTTAAATGGATTTTATAATCAACTCACGATTTATGGTGCATTATAAAGAACACCTAATTTATATTTAGCGTAAAATAATTATTGTAAATAAACCACTCCACTCTACATAGTATGTAAGTGGAGAAAATAATATGAATACACTCCCTCATTTCAGGAATACTAGGATGAAAAAAAAATAGGAAAAAGGAAGGATGTAGTAAAAATGTAGTTACTTGTAGTTCAGAGTTTTCATAATTCATGAAACTTATGTGCTAACAATGCGATTTTTATTTTCTAATTTCAAGTTTTTTTTACATGAAATTGTAAGATAGGATTGATTGAGAGAGAATAGAATATGATACAATGTGAGTGTTATTTCAA
This sequence comes from Riptortus pedestris, assembly GCA_019009955.1. Lineage (NCBI taxonomy): Eukaryota > Metazoa > Arthropoda > Insecta > Hemiptera > Alydidae > Riptortus > Riptortus pedestris. The sequence continues at coordinate 100,110,024 of CM032229.1, forward strand.
AATATGGGAAATCTCCATACTTTTGGCATTTCTTGCGTGACTGACATTCTTTTAAATGGGCGAAGAGGATGGAGATAGTCACCAAATACTTTAAAGGAGGTGGGTTTTTAACAGTTCAGCTGGTAGAAATAAATGCTCATTATTTTGTTCCGGAGGTTTGTCAGAGAAATCCATTTATATTTTTGTTCAGCGGAATGAAACCGACCAATTACTATAAGTAGATGATAAGTCCATTGGCTTGTAGAATTATCAGTGTGTATAGAGAGTGAGGCGGGCGGTGAAACTGAGCAGAAATTTCCAACAACACTTGTCCGAGATAACGGTTCCTGTGAGGCTAATAAGTAGGTTCTCCTGAGAGCCTGATCCCAATCATTGTATGTCCGACTGTCTGTTTTTATATCCCTCTGGGTGTGGTACACCTGCATCAGTTATCCACTACAGCCGACCTATATATTGTAATAAGCCCCTCCTTCATGGTATATTATATTATATAGAATTAAAAACCAGTCAAAATGGGCAGGATCAAACTCTTGATATGTCTAATCTTGAGCACGCGAGATGAAGAAAGTCAAAACCCTCGGAATTTTTATTAGATATACAGATTCAAGAAGGAAAAAACAAGTAAATGGTTGGTCTAAAAAGGTCCTTCAAGTTAATTTGTCTATGAAAAATACTCAATGTTTTTCAGAGCCCAAGTACTTGAAGCTAATGTAATATAAGGCTCCTTTCTTGATTTCTACATGTGGGCTATAGTTAAAAAAAACAAGCCCAACTGGGTGGATAAAATAATTAAAAAAAACAACCCTGGAACCTTGGAATTAAGTGGCTCATGATACAACAGCTTATTATTAATATGAGAAGAGTAGGAGTTGGGTTTACTGAAAGCAGAAAACTATAAACTCCAAATATCCCAATTAATATTCATGATACAGACAATATGTATAAAACAACAATTAGAGATCATCAATTTTCAATAAGATTGGATTCGTAGTATTTTTCGATGCAAGGATAGTAACGGAGAATTTTCGAAATTCCACGTCTCCCACTTGTTCGATTTCAGCCATTAACGAACTTGATGTTTCTTTTTACATAAAACGATTAAATATCAAGTTTGGTAGTGATCAAACGAAAATTACGACCTCAATACCTAATTTCCCTTAAGGGAAATCATCTAGTTATAAAATAAAAAAATATGATAGTATTAAAAAATAGGTTTAATAAAAAAAAATGGGTAAACTACAAAAAGGTATGTATATAATAAAAATATTGTAATAAATCAGTCTAGTCTCTGAAGCATTTACACTGAGAGCAACAGTACTGAAGGTTGAGAAAAAGGAAGGGGTTGGAGGAGAAGATCTAAGGGTTTTAAAGTATATCTGACCAATCGCCGGGTTAGACAGCCTGAGAATTAAACACCTAAAATTTGGGCATATAATAGCAGCTAAGAAAAAACAACTTGATTCACCAAGGGTCATGGATCTCGCGGCACGAGAGAGAAGGTACCGTCATCAAAACCGAAAACACAGAATCGGTCGCACTTTGAGGTAGAAAAAGTACAGCAGACACTAGAACATTCTTCTCCTGTCGCTGGTACTGGAATGAGTATAGTCGCGAGAGGGGAGAGTCCATTCGTTCCAAAATCAAAAACCCGTGCAAAATTCAAATTATATACTGTTAAAAAGGGATCCGTTTGATTTTCTCTCATAAATAATTATCCTAAAATATTATAATTCGTAACAATAACGAATACTACCTGAAGGAACCATTGACAACTATATTATTAAACCTTGTTATAGAAATTACCATCTGTAGTAAATGCCAATCTAGATTCATTCTGACGACTGTAGAAGGAAAAAGATTTTCTAATAATAGGAAATAATGGTGTTTGCTTTCCTTTTTAGTGGAACGGCGAAGATGACAGGCAACAGTTTTATTTGTTAGGTTTCAAGGTGGCTACTGCTAGTAAGTTATTTGGACAAATCAATATTGTAAAAATTAAAAAAATACTGCCATCAACTGAAGCCGTTTCCTAGAATCAGGTGCAATGTTTTGAATGGCAACATTTCTTGCTATTTCTGATTGGGTATTCTTTCCTTCTCATCCTATATTTCTACAATATAACACTTTCTGAAATCCTATCGGATTTCTTCCACTCAATAAACCTCGAATACCCCAAACTCTCTTAAATAATAGAGTTGATGCCTGGTTTATCATACACATTAATCACGTATTAGTCATGATTAACCTTTGTGCTACTTATCAACCGCTCGAAAAATCTTTCTTAAGGTGTTTCTCTCTTGGACAACAAGGATTCTTATGTTTTCCTTGGCAGGACTGCTTGTTTCAATGCTATATATTGTTCTGGTCTGATAGGCCTTTGGCTCCGGATACTTTTTAATCAGATGTTTGGGAAGATACGTTCCCTAAATTGATTGTGGGGTTTATGTCTGCTTCATTCAATTACGATCCATTCCAAGTACTAGATTATGGAATGACTAATAAACGTTTACTAATCTTCCATGGTTAATAGGACCACAAGTTTCCTCCAAGTATCTAGAAGTTTCCATATTTTTACTTCATCATACTTCTTGAAAGCCTCGATTATTGCACTAAATGAGTGAATTATTCAATAACAACGGGCAATGATGGAGTTTCGAATTTCGCGTTTGAATATTAACAGTTGTGCCTTAGAAATTATTAAATGAAGTTCTACACTGTAAACCGGCAAGACACATAGTAATGAAACTATGACATCTCAAACAGTTGTTGCTTGTATTCTTTTTTTATCAACAAGATAAACCTTCGATGACGGTTGAAATCAAAATAGTTTTCCAGAGGTGAAGTGCTAATGAATTATGTACGTATTTATTTACGTAGCCTCGTAACTAAAGCTATGTTGCTCATAAAACAAATTAAAATAAGACAAACAAAATAATAGACAAAGGATACAACACAATGACTTATATAAACATGAAATAAATAATCTACAGAGTTATAATTATATTTATCGATCTACTTCTGCCATCGTTAGAAGCGAATACATTTTTTTTTGTGATAGATTCCACTAACATAAAGTTATATTGACTTAATAATCAAATTGCCAGGAAAGCTGGAGTTCAATAAATAAAAGTTCAGTAACATTTATTATGATTGTTTGCTCTACATTTTTTTCACACAGGAATTCTTTTTCTCTAGATATTACGTTATTTTAATCAATAATATATACAAAAATCTTTTCTTCAGATTGAGGACGTATTAATTTCTTGTACACGTGTGAAGGAGTGATGAAGAAACATACCTCGCTGGTGAGAACAAGGTTACTGCTATTGACCCACTATTGGAATGGCTTGCCTTTAACCTCGCATGAACTTTTCTATTAGTAAGAATATGTCTTGCTATTAGTATTGTGCTGAAGGATTTTAGGATCTGCTTCTGAAAACTGGGGTAAACTAATATTTTAAAAATGAAAACTGGATGGGAATTCGAATTACAGACATGTTTCTTTGACAGAACAAGTGTTAAGTGTACTTAGGTGTCCTCCTTCAAAACATTTAAAAATGCTAAATGTTATAGTAAATTTTTCGAAAGGTTGTAGTCATAGTGGAATTTTTTATATATATATTTGTGTGCGCGTCCGCGTTCTAACCTTTATTCAAACAGATAGAATGGGTTTAAAAAAAAAATTCTATGGAAATTCTATACTTGAGGGGTAGGGTTTGAAGAGATAGATGTGAATATACCAGATTTCAAAATTCTCACTACTGCAGAGAAACAGAAAATGTCTGTAGGCCATGTTTGCTTTTGTAACAATCTCTATCAATTCTGTTGTATTAGGTACATTTTTTGATTTATTGGATTGGAATGAAGACATTTAAGATTTATTGGATACATTTTTTGATACACTACATTTTTTGATTTATTGGATTGGAATGAAGACATTTAAGATTCTGTTTTTGACCTTTACCTCCTCCATTGAATGGGGGAGAGAAGTCAAAATATCTTCATTGCCAAAATATTTGAACGCCACACAATGTTGTTTGAGGACACTTTGCCTTGCTATTCATTTTGTTCATTACAATGATCAAACCTCCTTTACTATCGTAAATCTTAATTGACATCCGCTGGGAGTCAGCAGTTGTTGAATCATCCTGAATATATAGAACATCAGCCACTGGGACAATGATAACAGTTTTATCAGCAACTGCAAGATTCAGGAGTATAGTGAAGGAAAAAAGAGTCGTAACAACGTTTCAGAAATTTACTTCTTTGAGGATTTGTTGTTTGAACAATTATATTTCATATGAATAACAATGTGATATCATGTTTCAACAAACTTTTGGAATTTGAAAAAAAAAATGATTTGTCCTTCGAAAGGACAACTTCAAACCGAAAATAAAATAAAAATTTGGAGGGTCGTGTTCTCACTATAGCGGTGGTATAACTGACCAAAGGTCTATTTATTTTGATAGATATGTAGTTAGTTCGCTATAAAGGAGTTCCCTTTAGCAAAGGAGTAACATTTGTTACTAAAATAAATAAATATCAAATATCAAAAAAATAAAAGCATATATACATTTATGCAGCTACAAATACAAAACAAAATAGTAAAATATATTTAAATCGTTCTACTTTCAAAATTATTTCTAATAAAACTCTATCATTTCAAAAATTAGTACAATACGAAATATTAAATTAAAAATAGTGACAAAAAGTATATGACAGTTATAAAATACATTAAAAACAGAATATAATGTACACTTATTCTTTAAGACAGCATTATACCACTATATAGGGCATAATAACCTGCTGATTGCTCTAATCATATTAATCCTAATCCTTATTCATTAAGAATAAATGAGTAGCATTTCAAGATGTTCATCAGATACACGCATATCGTTGTTAATTTAAGTTTGTCATTGCCGCTGAGTGATTTGAGAAAATCACTTTCTTGGTTTTATTTGGTATCAGTGGTTCTCATTGGACTATATGCAGTACAATATGGAACTAAATGATGAATGTTTTCGAAATTGCCTAAATTTAATAATAAGCGTTTACTTTTAGGGTCATAGGAATATATTATATTTTAATAGTAAATTTTAATTGGTAATTACTTGATGTGCTTAACTGAAATATAGCTTTGTAATTTGGAAGTGGTAGAGCTTATACTAAGATATTCTTGAGTGGTTATCTTGTATGAACTGCTATAATTTGTAGTGGCTTTTTCTTTGGCATCCTCATTCAATAGCTGGATTCTGTAAGTATTTCTTTATTCAAGGTGCTACTCAATTGCCACCATGGGGAATGGAGACATGGAATAGATGTAACCTCTAAATCCTGTAACCACAAAGCTGTTGAATACAGTCTAGTTTGCAATCTCTAGCCTTGAACGAGCACTTCTAGTGCGGGATGATAATGATTGTACCCATTACACCCCCCTCCCTTCTAATTACATCAACTCAGAACATTATCTCAGGTTACACTGTTTCGCTTTGACAAATAAATTGTACAGCATTTCTGAGTGTCATATTTAATCTTTCATTAGCTATTTAAATATATCTAATGTTCATTAGCTAACATACTAAAAATGTCTCATAATATCCTGTAATGTTTTTAGTATTTACATGTCCCGTAATGCGTTTGGGTCCAAGGTTTCAAGGGGTACTGCCTGAAGAAGCAAAATTTGCATCTGCTATTGAAAGCAGTCAATTTTTCTAAATCAAATATTTTTTTTTATACCCAGGTATGTTTTTAGTCAAAATGTATTACAAAAAAAGAAGAGAAAAAAAAGAGAAACACGGTCTAAACCACATTAAGTATTATTAGTCAGTTCTCATCCTGGTTTAAAATTATAATCATTCGACTCACTCAAACTTCATCAGTGCAAGCTGGGCTCAGGAGAAGGGAGCTATAAGACACTGAAGATGATGCTTCTCTACGAAAGTAGCCTTTAAGTAAATAGTTTCTGCTGCGGAGATGTGAAGGCCTCTTTTTCAAACATCCTTATCACCACAAAATACAGATATTTTCGCCCACTCAGATTGCTGGAATATATTTCAATTATACATTGTTAACTGTGACTCTGAGTTGCGTGACGGATATTTTTTTAGGGGCATTAATGGAATAATAATAATCATAACAATAAATCTAATTCGTTTATATCTGTTCGATTTTCTCGCCAATATTATGTCATTGGGGAAAGTCTGAAAGGTGCATTAACGTTGCATTCAGCTTACTTATTTGGCTGATGCATTTCATTACTAGTTTATGCACTGTTCGTGTTCTCAGAGCGATCTACGACCATAATTATTGGTAATCAACTGAGGCGGTGGTTATTGCTGTACTCATTGATGGAGGACCTATTTACGACCCATTTACAGTGACATTTAGAACTGCTATAAGGCCATTTGCTTGATCAGCAAAAATTAGAAAAAAATCCGTCATGCGTAAAATAAGCAGATTTCCGACGCCCGAAGTTTTGCAATAGAGAAATTTCACGAGAGCCGAACAGTTACGAAAACGGCTGAACTAGCTTTTGGTGGGAAACTCACTCTCGTCCGTTATCCTCCCACATTTAATAAAAATGCAAATATCTCGGTTAATATTCACGATAGAGAATAAATGTATATAACAATATTTATAGTAAATTTAATTTGCAATAAGATTGATTCTATACATTTTTTCGATCCAACGTATAGTAACGGAGAAATTTGGTATTTTTAAATGTCTCTCTTTCTAAACTCCCTCTCTCCCTGGTTCGATTTTGGTCGTTAACGAACTTGATCTTTCTTTTTACATAAAACGACTAAATACCGTGTTTTGTAACGATTAACCAATAATTGCGACAGTTAGAGCGGTAACAGACAAATATATATGTATATATATATTTATATACACACACACACACACACACATATATATATATATATATATATATATATATATATATATATACAGTTTTGTTTTAAACGGACCTCATTTTCGTTATCTCCTAGGTAGGATCGATGGACATTTGACGAAAAATTTCGATAATCGCGTCATGAGTACGACCTCAATAGCTGATTTTCCTTAAGGGAAAATTAAAATACCAGTATATTCGCAATAATTATTTCTTTCTGGTTTCTTTATACGTGGCCTTCCTGGTGAAATTACATTACCTTTCTTTGCCCTATTTGTTTTATCATTTTTCATGTTTTTGCAGTTCTGAAGTTGGTTCTCACGTACGTGCAATATTACATCTATAAAGTGGCCATTTAGATGTCAAAAATATTTTAATATTAATTATTGGAATGAAATATCCAGGGAACGTATGACTCTGTAGGGATGTCGAAGGTTAGTGTTAATAAAATTAAGAATCAACTATAAACTCGTCGATGCTGAAATATGTAAGGAATTATTCATTTGGACAGGAGGCAATCCATTGTGATAATGTTCCTTGAAAAAAGGTCTGTACTGTAGAAACACATTAAGTAAGATGGCGGTGTTATTTGGAGGTTACACCACATCTTCAGTACTTGTGAAACAGTGAACGCGTTGAAATTAATTTATAAAACGTGACAAACATTACATTCATATCCCCTTTTAATACTTACTCATTTAGCTATTTTAATATTTGTCACGCATTTATGTATATTTGTATTCACTTCAGCCAATCTAATATGTCACAGAGCACTGAAGACGGCGCATGGTCTCGAAAGTAGGCGTCCCTATTAAATAAAGTATATCTACAGTGGATATGTGGGAATCGTTTAATGAAAATCCTTATCATTATTTTATCAATGATAATGATAGTGGTATAAGCTAGGCTGATAAGGCTGATAATGTTTATAATTAGAAGTTCGTCACGAAGGGGCTGCGTAAACTAAGCAGATTTCCCACGTGCTGGCATGAAACACTACTGATCTAATTCTCTATTTCTAAAATCCGATGAGTAGAAGTGGGGGGGTACGTATATTGAAGGCTGTGTTCAAGAAAGTACGATTAACTCACTTAATAATTGAGTTGAGAAAAAAGTCCGTCAAGGAGGGGCTGCGTAACCTAAGCAGATTTCCCTCGTAAAGTTTAATAATAGATAAACCTACAAACTGCTAACATAACACCACCGTGAATAAATACAGACTGTAATATGAAATCTTTCCCCTCCGGCGGGAAGCGTTTCAAATATAAACAAACAGGTCTGCCAACGGCTCACAGGGAAAAAAAAACAATAACTGAAACATATTGATTTTATTGAAAGCTCTTTACTATATTTAGTACTGTAATTTATAATGAATCATAATAATTTATATTTTAATAACTGAAATATTAGTAGTCCAAGAATTAAAGAAGGGGGGGGTATCAACAGAACGTATTTGCATATATCTCACAATGTAAAAGCTGATGAATCAGAATAATTTTTATCTCAATCAATCAAATTTTAGTAGTCGAAGATTTTAAAATGGGGGGGCACAAGAACATATTAGCATGTATCTCGTATAATAAACGACTCACGAATTTGGTATTTAAGTTTCGAATAATGTGGTTTATTATATAACAGAGTATTGTTTTTGTAAAACCAAGTAGAAGTGGGGGTTTACTGAAAACTGAAAAATTTAAATATCTCGGTTAATATTCAAGAGAGTAAATGTATATAACAATATTTATTGTACATTTACCTTGAAATAAGATTAATTCTATACACTTTTTCGATCCGACTTATAGTAATGGAGATATTTCAATTTTTCAAATTTAATTAAATGTCGAGTTTGGTAACGATCAAACAAAAATTCCGACCGCTAGAGCGGACCTCATTTTCGTCATCTACTAGGTAAGATCGATGGACAATTGCAGAAAAATTTCGAAAATTGAATCATGAGTACGACCTCAATAGCTGATTTCCCTTAAGGGAAATGTGCTAAAATGCATAGAACAACAATTGTAGAGCATGACTAGTTTTACAGATTAGTTCTATAACATACGACTCACAATAACGGAAATATGAATTTACGAATTCCCCAACCTCTCACCCGCCATTCCTCGGCCGGCTTAAGCCATTACCTATTATGTTATTTAGTGTTGAATAAAACAGTTCAATATAGAGTAAGGCATAGATCAAATAAATGATGACAAACACTAAAGTATTTGCATGTAAAAGGCCAATGAAAACAATATTTTCAACAACACTGTTTTTGTTTTTTTTGGTACAATGAGTACTTCAATAAATTTATTGTTTTAAAGAATTAAAAGTGTTTAAAATATCTGGTTACCCTCAAACGTGTGTCTTATTTTTACGACTTGATAAATACATGAGTCCACTTTCCGGGGAAACATGTAAATAGGGACGTGTGTTGGACTTCATAAAGGGAAGAGATGACGCTATTATTTCTCCGGTCTGTTATCATTGGAGGATGTTCAGCTTTCCTGGAGGAATTGTACGTGAGAGACTGTAACTTGCGTTTTCGTGAATTACAGCCACGTCATTTGATTCTCTCTCTGGAGGAAGGAAGTATCTGGGAATTCACTTAGAATGGTTTATTTTTACTCGCTATACTATCTAATTTATATAGAATTATTTTTTAAATAGAATACAACATATTCTAAAAATAATACCAGTAGCTTCATTGAGAGTGTACGTGCACGTATGAATGTAGATATTTTTTATTCACTACTGTCTAAACGTATTATATTTGTTTAAAGAGAGCTTTTCCATTCTCACTTTTGAATGATATTTCACTACAACTTACAGATATTAATAAAATTATTTTTGTCCACCCTTGCTAGAAAAAAGTCCTGCTGATCGTTTGTCCAAATTAGCTTCAGAGTTATGATATAACAAAAAAAATAATACTAACTAGATTACTGTGCTGACACCAATGAAAAATCGATTGACAGCTAAATATAGGGTGGAGCAGAGGAATACTGAAATACATAGTGAAAAACATGCGTTTCCTCTCCTCTAATAACGACATTATTAGATACAAATATGATAAATACTAGAGAGATAAGAAAAAAGATCCAAAACAATGATGATAAAAAGGATCATAAATAATTATAATTTTAACTAAAGTATTTAACCAGCGACGTTTTCGGAAAAGAATTAGAATTTTATGTTCGAATGGCAAATCTGTCCTCTTTCTCACTTATATCTATAATGCTGTCCTCAGAACAACCTACTTCCCTCTACTCTGGAAATTCTCCGTCATCCATATGATCCCTAAACCTAGAAAACCGACACAACTCCCTTCTTCTTATCGTCCCATCGCTCTTCTTCCCATAATGGGAAAGATCCTTGAAAAACTCATCCTTAAACGTCTATATCCCCTCCTTGACCCCATACTTCCTCCCCATCAATTTGGTTTCCGACAATCCCACTCCACAGTCCAGCAATGCCACAGAATAGTTGATATTATCTCTTCCTCATTCGAAAACAAGTACTGCAGTGGAGTCTTCCTTGACATATCCCAAGCTTTCGATAAGGTGTGCCATATCCCAAGCTTTATTGTTCAAACTAAAAAATACACTCCCTTTCACATACTACCTCATCCTTAAATCGTATCTTGCCGACAGATATTTTCAAGTTTCATTTGGTTCCTCAGTCTCATCCTTATTCCCCCAGCTGGCAGGTGTACCACAGGGGGGCATCCTAAGTCCTTTCTTATTCCTTACCTATACTGCCGACATCCCATCACATCCCAAAACTCTCCATCTCACGTATGAAGATGATACTGCAATCTTGGCTTCCAACTCAGACCCAAATATGGCATCCGCAGCTCTACAAGAACACCTAGCTCTGCTAGAACCCTGGCTGACACAATGGAGGATCAAGGTCAACAGCAGCAAATCAAGTAATGTAACATTTACCCTCCGACGTTCCATTTGCCCTCCAGTTACACTCAATAACGCACTAATTCCCCAAAAATCACAAATTAGGTATCTAGGACTCACATTAGACAAGCGACTAACTTGGAAACCCCACATCACATTAAAAAGACAAGAAGTGAGTCGACGGTACAGACTTCTACTTAGACTGCTTGACAACAGATCTAAACTATCACTACAGAACAAACGACTGATTTATACGACAGTACTCCGACCAATATGGACGTACGGACTTGAACTTTGGGGTTCCACCAAACCTTCAAATTCCTACAAAATCCAAACCCTCCAATCCAGAATACTCCGCAAATTTCCGATTCCCCATTTTATGTATCCAATTTAGCTCTCCATAATGACCTCAACATTCCTTTTGTCCATACCCTTGCCAAATCCCGATATCAGAAGTTCCACTCTCTCCTTCCCGCACATTCTAATCCTTTAGTCGAATCACTTTCATCTACTCATATTCCAGAAAACCCAAGACGGCGTCTGAAGCGTAAGTGGCCAAGAGATCTTCTCGTGTAGTGTTTCAGTTTAACTCCATAAAACAACCCAATGTTCCCTCCATTGTGGGTATTGTCAATGGACAACCTCCCACCTCAAGACAATAGTCAAGCCACTTTTTCTAACATATCATTTGCTTGTAATATTTAATTATGTTGTTGCAAATAAACGAATAAATATATTAAAAAAAATATAAAAAAAAATGTTCGAATGGCTTTTTACTGATAAATTATATTTGAAAAATATTAACCAAAATAATTTCTTACCTAATACAATTCTTCAAGGATACTCTACTATCACCATTTCTGACCATTCTTGGAGGATCCCAGCCAGTATATAGTAAATTAATAATAACAGTAAATAAATAACCATTCCTTTGAGTAAATAAAATAGATAAATTACGCTCATAATGATCTCTTTACTTCTTAATAACTGCAATTACTTCATCAATTTCATTCTTTGTTTCATCGCGATTCTTCTAAGTCCCGTTTATAAACTGTAATTAACATCAATCGAGAACTAAGAATTAAAAAAAAATTGAATTACCAAGCTGGATGAATTTTATCCTCAGAAAAAACATTCAATTGATGAAAGCCATCTATCAACTATAAATTCACAACATAGTGACATATAGCATCTTGAGGGGGAAACTTCTTATTCAACGGGTTACTTCTTCAAAATGATTGATTCTTTTATTCATATTTAACTGTTATCAGAAGTTAAAATATATGGTTGACATTTTTTTAAATAATTTATTAGGACTCTCAATTCTTTAATGAATCTAATCATTTAATGAGTAGTCCGTAGATGATGGAGATGTATGATGACTTTTTACTAAAGAAAATGAGCGTTTTACCAATAAAGAATAATGGTGTACATTTTTAAATAACATCTCCTCGTCAACTGTGTTTTAATGTTTAGGTTTTACTTCTTGACTATTATTTTTATTATTGTTATTTATTTACGTCCGCTTAATGCAACCAAGGCGGGTGATCTACAGGTTGCAGTCCCGGGAAGGATTAGGAATTTTATTTAATGTGTTCGGCACTAAATAACTTCCTATTCCCCAAGTGAGGACCGAACCCGCGACTCAGGGTTTACTAAGTCAATTAAAACCTTACCCCCGACGAAAATAATGGTCATATTACTAATCATTAAAGAAATATTTGCTGACTTCCTTTAAAATTATTAGCAGATTACCTTAAGGCAAATTCGCTATTGAGGGTGTACTCATGACACAATCAGTGAATCATTGCCCAACTTTTCTTGGATCCTACCTAAAATATGACGGAAATCATAGCATGTTCGAAATTATTTATATATATAACCGGTACGCCGATAGTCGTGCAGTTAAAGGCGTGGTTGCACCTTACAACAATCGCCAGTAAGCTGATGTTGAAAATATCTCCAGGTTCGATCCCCGTTAAGGGAGAAATTAGTACACGACTTTGCTACTAGAGCGAGCTAATGTCACACTGCTTATGGCTGTGATTATGCTTATCAGCGGGATCGTAAAAACTTTATAAATCTGACAAGCCCCTCGAGATGAATAACCATTATGACTCCCTAATGTCCCGCCCACAGGAAGGCTGACAAATTGAATTCAGCACTGACCTCCCCCCCCCACGACACAATGATTCCGTCAGTCTTCTTGAGAAAACATTACATGTCCTTCTTGGTTGACGGGGGTTGTAAGTCGATTTGATCATTCACTACGTAAAAATTTGATCACATTTCATATATATATATATATATATATATATATATATATATATATATATATATATATATGTATATATAGTATTTCTTTCTATGTTTCAGAAACTCAAATACGAAGCGAATTATTTTTTTAAGGAACTTAGAATCGTCTGATCTTTATTTGCAGTAACCAGTCACTACATTTCCAGTAAACATTTCAATTTCTTATTTCAAATGCATCAACAGGAGAAATACAGATTAGATAGCGATATGGGATGACCAGTGAGTCAGTCCATCACGTGGAAAATATGGTTTGTTTACGCAGCCCTGCGTGACGGATATTTTAGTTTTGGTTTCGTAGAATAACTGTTTGATGACATTCCGTGTGTCTTTTGTTGAACAATGATTGAGCTTGTGCTTTGCGCGTGCTTTTTGACAAATAAATATTTGTTGAGTACAACCTCATTTTATTGATCCTGATTCACTGGTCAGGAAAGGAGTGACATTCTCAAATTTCAATCATCTTTTTGAAGTTCGAGATATTTTCTCACGGTCCAGACAGTCACTTCTTTCATGTTCTGAAGACTGTAGGTCAGATTGTTAAATCCTTCATAATATCTCTGTTCTTTCTAAACCCACTTTTTCATACTAAAATAGCTAATATATTTTAATTCTGTTGAGATGTGCATTACTTTAACCATGATAGCTATCTCTTCGTCAGTTCCCCCGCAGTACTGCTTGAGTAAACTCTATTGACGAAGTTAGTTTCACTATTTTATTATATTTCAAATAAAATTTTTCTTTTTCCATTTATTCTCCACGTCCATTAAAAAAATTGTTAAACTTATATTTTTATACCGTGATCTCTGAATAATTTCCGAGAGAACGAGGAAAAAAACGTGTCCGGATCCCCTTGAGACCAGGCGGCGTCTCTGCCGTCTTCCAAACCTAAAACATATTTATTTATTTTTTTCTTAAGAGTTGTAAATTAATACCCTAACCCCAATTAAAATGCATGACGCTGTGAAAATATCAGTGTGTAAAAGTCATGTTTTTATTTTTCAAACAACGGTTTCAACTCTAATTGTTTGCCATAATTGAGATAAAATATTATCTAGACGACTGTTGTATTTAAAAGTCCTTGTGATCCATAACAAAACACAAATTTCTGCAATGATTTATTACGTTTATAAATTATATCATATTATAACTACAGGCAAAAAATTAGATATATGGATTAAAATGATATTGTATTTAATATCCATCTTGTATTCCAAACATCTATGGTGAATAATATCCCTGGTGTGATAAGACATGGAGATTTTAGAAATACTGATTGATGCCTTTGGTTATACAAAAAAAAAAATAGAAACCAGTTTTAAAAATGGATTACAACAATTTCTTCACAGTATTCTTTCCTCTTTACAAAACATATGAGAGAATCACGAGGATGGTCGATAGAAAGAATGTTTATTATCCAAATAAGGGCTTTGGGGAAGAGGCAAAATTGTAAAATCAACCAGTCAAGCCGTTTAGCTCTTTAATGCAAAAGTAGAGTAATTTCTAGGATTCTTCATAATCAGGTGTCGATAGTTGCTCCTTTCATAGACACAACACCTGCTAAACTGTTTCAGTGAATAGACAAAGTCCATCAGGCAGGCATTGCGACAACTTAGCAGATTTCTCACGAGCTAATAGTATATGACGCACTGGCGGCCATCTATTCTCTATTCCTTCTGTAATAAAGTACCGATGTGAACAGGAATCAAAACACCAGGTGGATATGACTCAAAGTGAAAATAGCATGAGGAGATTTACTGAGACTGAATCTAAGGAAATGCAAATATCTCGGTTCATGTTCGAGGTACAGAAGTATGCACATAATACCATTTATATGAAATGAAATTTGTAAAACGACTGGAGTTTTTACCATAGACATGTTTATTTTTTATTGTTTTGTTTTCTACACTGTTGACCATGCTGTTTGTTATTTTGTATTTTTTTTAGTCTTGAGCTTAGTCTCTGTAATAGTAATTTTTTATATCCACATATATATCAGTAATTGTTTTTAGCAGATTTCCCTTGGGGGAAATCAGCTCTTGAGGTCGTACTCATGATGCGATTTTCTGAAATTTTTCTTCAAATGCCCATCGATCTTACCTAGGAGATGACGAAAATGAGGTCCGTTCAAAACTGTATGCATATATATATTTGTCTGTTAACGCTCTAGAGGTCGCTATTTTTGTTTAATCGTCACCAAACTCGGTATTTAATAGTTTTATGTGACGAGAAAGATCAAGTGCGTTAACGGCTGAGATCGGACAAGTGGTAGGGGGCGGGTTTAAAGGGGTGATTTTGAAAATTCGAAATACCTCCGCTACTATACGTCGAATCGAAACATTGCATAGAACCAATCTTATTGCAAATTAAATTTACTATAAATATTGTTATATACATTT
Source organism: Riptortus pedestris (assembly GCA_019009955.1). Classification (NCBI taxonomy): domain Eukaryota; kingdom Metazoa; phylum Arthropoda; class Insecta; order Hemiptera; family Alydidae; genus Riptortus; species Riptortus pedestris. The sequence continues at coordinate 100,125,536 of CM032229.1, forward strand.
ATTCACTATCTTGAATATTAAACGAGATATTTGCATTTTTATTAAGTGTAACGGACACGATATTCGTTCCCACCGAAAGCTATTTCGGCCATTTACGTAACTGTTCGGCACTCGTATGGAAATATCTCTATTGTATATCTTTACGTGGGAAGTCTGCTTAGTTTCCGCAGCCCCTGCGGCCAGACGGACTTTACTTTCCGGTGATGAATATGTCTATCTATCTATTCAGCTTTGAATGGCTAGCAGACATATTTGTTTACAATTCAGTAGCTCTTTCCGTTGGGAGCTTATTAAAATTAACTGAAATATTTCTCTTTACCGTTTGTATTTACTCTCGGTTAAGTGTTACTAGTATGCAGATTTCTCTATTGTAAAACTTCACGTGGGAAATCTGCTTAGTTTACTCAGCCCCTGCGTGACGGACTCCGTTATGGGAAAGGAAGGCATGAAACATCCTTTGGGAATCGAAAATGAATGGTTATATTCCTAGTGCTATATTTAATGCGAGAATGACATCATTTTTAATTATAATTACATAATTTTATGGATATCATATTATTTTCTAGATTTAATTCAGAAATTTGACTCTCAAATCAGGCAGGCCGTGGCTGTTAGTTGGCAGAAAGGTATGTATTAGAAAGCGTGGCTTGAAGTAGGCCTAGGCGACAGGCAGTCTGCCATAGCCAAGGACCAGTTCTCCTCACTGATTCACTCTGGCGGCATTTTAATAGATAGCTTTCCAACTGCCGCATCTATAATTTAAAGGAGATTGAAGAGAGTGATTAGGAGCCAATTTACCCCTCATTGCAGCAAACTATATACCATGGATATACTAAATTTGGTTGGGGGGGGGGGGTGCTACTCATATTCAAATTTTTAGCTGATATTTCTTTTCTGCATATTTACATAAGTCTCGGATCATCGCCATAACCAAATTCTTTGTGATATTTGTTTTTTAAATATTTATTATACATTCTCTACACCTTCTCAGGTCCTCATAAATGATTGGGTCGTTTCTCAGTGCAGAATATATTTATTTATGGATAGCGCCTTAGAGTTCATCTTCAGAGTAATCAAAGGGGCGCTATCCCAATCTATCAGACTTCTAATGTAGGTAGGATGAAAGAATTGGCTACGCTTCCATTATAACAGTTTATTTTATAAAACGACAGCGCTTTCGATGCAGTGCATCATTATTATCAGTGTCCTGTTGACTGATGATGATGCACTGCATCGAAAGCGCTCTGCCGTTTTAGCAGATTTCCCTTAAGGGAAATCAGCTATTAATAAAATTGTTACAGTGGAAATGTAGCCAATTCTTTCATCTACCTACATTAGAAGTCACTACCACCTTCCAGAATACTAACTCACAACCAGACTTTGTCCGTCATGTTGAAAGATGTCGTTCATGTAAACTTAGCAGATTTCCTGCTTGCTGGAACGAGAAATTGTTGAACTTATCTCACCTTGTAATCCAAATGTTTGATCATATAATAAACACGCTTAATATTCGCGTTCGAAAAAACATGTAAGAAACAATAGTTCTCGAAATTAAAGTTTACAACAGGATTGGTTGTACAATATATTTTTATTCGACTAATAATAATGGAGATATTTCCAATTTCCGAGGCCCCACCACTCTAACCTCAACTTTCTCTACCCAGACATTTCAGATAATAACTGATTTTGAGTGTTGCTTGAAACGCATAAATGTGGAGTTTGGTAATGATGAAGCATTGCACCACTAGACCGTTAATACACTCATACGTGTGTGCGTACATGTGCATTTACATACTTCATTAAGTTATTTAATCATACTAAATTCGTTTTACTACATAAAATATTATAAGTTTAGTTATTAATATGCAAAAATAATGAAAGGTATACCACCATGGAGAATCAAAACGCGATTCGATTAGACGGACCTAGAGTGGCATATATATCACGTCCACAAAAATATGAATAAGTTCTCCAATGGGTTCCTTATGGCATCGTATTGTATTAGTAAAATAAAAGTCCGTCACGAAGGAGCTGCGTAAACTAAGCAGATTTCCCACATGAAGTTTTACAATAGAGAGCTGAAAATGGCCTTCTTTCAAGAGTTAAGAAAATGGCCGACCCAGCTTTTGGCGGGAAACTCACTCATCCGTTAACCGCCCCGATTTCATAAAAATGCAAATATCTCGGTTAATATTCAAGACAGAGAATAAATGTACATACAATATTTATAGTAAATTTAATTTGCAATAAGATTGATTCTATACAATTTTTCGATCCGACGTATAGTAACGGAAATATTTCGAATTTAAGAAAATCCTCCCCTCTAAACCCCCCTCCTTCCCACTGGTCCGATTTCAGCCATTAACGAACTTGATCTTTCTTTTTACATAAAACGACTAGTTATCGAGTTTGGTAACGATCAAACAAAAATTGCGGTAACAGACAAATATATATATATATATATATATATATATATATATATACCTATATATACAGTTTTGAACGGACCTCATTTTCGCCATCTACTAGGTAGGATCGATGGACATTTCGGAAAAATTTCGAAAATTCCGTCATGAGTACAACCTCAATAGCTGATTTCCCTTAAGGGAAATCTGCTAAAACATAATCATGTTCTTAAGTAATGCCAGAGATCCCTACTCTAAATTATAAAAGCAAGATATATAAAAGTCATTGAACAGTATTTAGTTAAATGCCAAACCCCCCCTAATCTTTTAAGCGTAATATATCCGTTGTTTGTCTGGAACTATCATGGCTTAAGTGGCTATTACCGGACGCTAAAGAGGTCTACCAAAGACATTCGATTAATGTTCTATGCTTATAAGTCTTTATAGCAGATTTTGTATTTATATTCGGTACAATAGCAGATGAGGGGTTTCATAAAAGCTCAATAACTTTTTTAAATTCCATAATATTTGCACATCTTATAAAAAACGATGGTTATTTATTGATTGCCCCAATTCGCTAAGAAAAAGTCCGTCACGCAGGGGCTGCGTAAACTAAGCAGATTTCCCACGTGAAGTTATACAATAGAGAAATTTCAGAATAGAGAGCCGAACAGTTATGAAAACGGCCCGAACTAGCTCTTGACGGAAACTCACGACTAGACCCGAAGTTAGCCGATCTCATCTCAGAAGGTGAAAACAGAAAACTGCAAATATCTCGGTTAATATTCAAGATACGGAATAAATGTATATAACTCTATTTATAGTAAATTAAATTTTTAATAAGATTTATTCTATATCATTTTTTGATCCGACGTATAGTAACGGAAATATTTTGAATTTTCGAAAATCCTCTCCTTTAAACCCCCCCACCCACTGGTCCGATTTCAGCCATTAACGAAAGTGATCTTTATTTTTACATGAAACTTTTAAATATCGAGTTTCGTAACGATCAAACGAAAATTGCGACCACTAGAGCGTTAACAGACAAATATATATATATATATATATATATATATATATATATATATATATATATATAATTTTGAACGGACCTCATTTTCGTCATCTCCTGCGTAGGATCGATGGACATTTGAAGAAATTTTTGTGTTTATTCAGGCCCAACTAGTTAAGAGGTCATACATATTCATTGCTAGTTTGTAACTCTACCGCCAGCGCCAGTCTTGTCGCCAGTAGTCAGTTCCTACTTGACGCCATGATTGGCAGCGGGTTTGCCCATCTTAAGGAATTTAAGATATAGTGGATAATTAAGTTCTCTCTTCAAAAGCATTATGGCTGTTCAGACAAAGTAACGCGTGTGTGTGTGTGAGTGTGTGTGTGTGTGTGTGTGTGTGTGTGTGTGTGTGTGTGTGTGTGTGTGTGTGTGTGTGTGAGTGCGTGTTAATGCTGTAGCGATCGCAATTTTTGTTTCATTGTATGTCACTCAGTATTAAAAAATAAAAAAAAATATTTTATAGTTCATTCTGAGTCGTAACAATGGAATAAATAGGTGATAGAATGTGAGTGAGATCAACCGCGCTTCATTCTGTTTCGTGGGAAATCTGTTAAATCTACAAATACCTCTGACGGACTTTTACTTACTTGTTGAATCTTCGAAGATCACAGTAGTCTGTTGAAATATATACTCAATCGTGTCTTGCCGCATGATTTGTTTTTTCTGACTGTCAACTTCCACCAATAAATACCAACACATGTTTGTTTTGGTTTTACCATTTCATTTTAATTGTTGGACTAGTATAGGAAAATAATTATGAGTCAGACTATAAATATGTAAACACTTTTACACATTAGCTTGCAATTTGTCTATATAAATAGAATGCTTGATATTTGAGATTCAGTTATTAATACATGAACTAGATTGATTATAAATATTAAAGTTACAGAAATTAAAACAAATATATGATTCGTTAATAAACATAAAGAATATATACAAGTCGGTCACGGAAGTACAACAAACGAAAAGTAAGTGAATAATAAATACGAATGTGCATATATATATATATATATATATATATTAAAATAAATAATGCAGATAAAGATAAGATTAATCCTTTAGTAAGATGTGTTGGTAAGGCCTTCAGTGTATCCCACTCTACCTCCTACTTGTTCCTGCCCGCCTTCCACCTCCAAATTACCCAGACATCCGCCTCTCATTCTACCATTTCGGATTTCCCAGATCGCCAATGAACTTCAAATGAAGATAAATTAAAAATATATTTCATCACAAAAAGAACTAATGCAGAATATAGTGAACGGGAAATGTGAGAAAGGGGACCATATATGTGTAGTTTAATGTATTTATTTACCTGTTGTCACGGTTTTTAGAATTTGGAAATAAACTTCAAATTCATTGGTTCTTCAGACCACAAATGAAACCTGGTGTACTGTCAGTGCATTTTGAGCAACGGATGATAGTATATTAATCATTGGATATTCTGAGCAATTTCATGAAGTTGCAGAGGTCTAAAGCAGTTCAGTGATTAGGTGTGCGGTATAATAATATTAGCAGATTTCCCTTTTAGCTTTTGAACTGATCGTTTTGAACGGACCTCATTTTCGTCATCTCTTAGGTAGGATCGATGAACATCTGAGGAAATTTTTCAAAAATTGAGTCATGAGTATGACCCAAGGGAAATTTTCTAAAAGTAAAAAATGCAAATGTCTTGGTTATTCATCAAAATAATGAAAAAAAAAAACAACGTAAATATCAATATTTATGGACATTAAGTTTGCAATAAGATGGTTCTATGCATGATTTTGATCGGACGTGTAATAATGGAGATATTTCGAAATCCTAGCCATTATCCCCTCCCCCCTCTGGTCCGATTTCACCCATTAACGAACTTGATATTTATTTTAAAAACTTTTAAATATCGAGTTTGGTAATGACCAAACGAAAATTTAACTCTAGAATGTTAACGGACAAAAATATATCCCTTTAGGGAAATCTGCTAATACACGACAGACATAACTAATGTATCATTTCAGCACAGTGGAAATCTGCTTCAGACTTATTTTTTAAATTTGTCATTCTCTTTACATCGACGAATGAGATGTTCGGGAAAGCTACATTAATTTATTTTGTTTGAATTGCGAATCTGTTCTCATTACAGTCAATTGATAAACAGCTTTTGTCTGGTGGATTTTTTATCCTAATATGATCATTCATGGATTATAACTAAAGCTGCGATATGTGAACCTTATAATTGGATTCCTATCTTGCTTACATAGAGTTTTCCTAGTACATTATGCATAAATATAATTGTATTTGTTTAAGTATTTCTGACTTGTATAATTTAATACTGCTGGTTTTCCTGAAGGTTAGTTTCATAATGTAAATTTTTTAAAAAAAAAAAGTCCGTCACGCAGGGGCTGCGTAAACTAAGCAGATTTCCCACGTGGAGTTATACAATAGAGAAATCTCCATAAGAGAGCCAAACAGTTACGGCAAAGGGCCGAACTAGCTTTTGGCGGGAAAGTCTGTCATCAGTTATCGGCCCACAATTAATAAAATGCTAATATCTAGGTTAATATTCAAGATAGAGAATAAATGCATAGAACAATATTTATAGTAAATTTAATTTACAACAAGATTGGTTCTATACAAGTTTTTGATCCGACGTATGATAACGGAGATTCCCCTTAAGGGAAATCTGCTAAAAAAAAATAGTGTGGATATATAACACATACTTACAGACAAACATACACACACGCTAATTTGTTCCAACAGCCATAAGGATATTGGACAGAGAACTTAATTATCCAGTATATCTTAAATTCCTTTTCTGTGCAAACCCGCTGCCAATCATGGCGTCAAGTAGGAACTGACTACTGGCGACGAGACTGGCGGTAGAGTTACAAACTAGCAATGAATATGTATGACCTCTTAACTAGTTGGGCCTGAATAAACACATCCGCAATTCGTTTGCAATAAAACCAGATCAGAGAGCTGATGTGACTCCGAATGGGCCATCAGCCTTTGTGCTGGCAATCCGAGCCGGCTACCGTCTCCTTCAATCAGTCAATGGTGAATGCGTAGAATAAATCAATCATTAAAGTAAATCAGGTGCTTCTCTAAACCTATGCGATTCCCGGCTTGTACCGTCTTTTCGCCTTCTTTTCTCATGAATGAATCTCACTTGCGTTGAAATTCATATGAAGGTTGGAACCAAATTAGTTGTCCATGAATATTTATTATGAATGAGGAAGTCTCATTCTTTTGAATGAAGTATAAGTAATTGTTCCACCTCTTCACGGGGTTCTGAAAACTATATTGATTGCCTGTAGATAAAAACAATAATGTGTTGAGTTGGAAATGGAAGTACCCAGCTTTCAACATCAGTGCTCAGTGATATCTCTAAAATGATTTATTCCATAGGTCTGATTTGGGGATACATTGTATACTTACTACTGTAATATTCTTAATATTATGTATGGCTTTACATTAAATGTAAAATCAATTTGCCGCAACTATAAAATTTCACGCATCCACGGACTGGCCACTTCGGCAGGTCGGCAAATGCCGAGGGCCCACTGACTGGCCTCTAATGAAAAAAAAAAAAGAAAAAAAACCTTAATTTAATAAGGCGTTCATTTTATTATTAATTAACAACCAAAATACTGTTTATTTATATTTGTATATACTCGTACATAGCTGATTCATATTTCTATAAGAAAATATTACGATTGTATTTTGCACTTTATGCTATTCTTACAGGTTTTTTTTTTAAATTGGTAACGTTTTTTAAGGAACTAATGTACTGATTTATTATTACAGGTATATCTAGATCTGTTAATTTTTGTAATAGCTTATAATCCTATTATAACTATTTGTATGAATATTATACGCTCATTTTATAAAGTCAAAGGTACATTTTGTATTAATTTCAATTAAAAATATTCTTATTAATAACATGCTAGTAAGGGTATTATTATATGCATATGTATATATATATATATATATATATATATATATGTATATATATATATATATATATATATATATATATATATATATATATATTTGTTACTAAAGAAAAAAATGGTACGCGTAAGTCACGGATGACCTCATATTACAATTCCATACGTCAATATGGGGACAATCATCCCTTTGTGTATTGTGGACAGAGCCCCGGATTTAAGACCCCAAGTCAGTCTGGCAGACTTCAAGAGTCCATTTATTATTGAGAGTAGTCTTGTTTGTAACTTAGTAATATGATATTCCATATCAATTTTCTGTCAAAGTGAAGTTCAAGATATTTCAAAATATGTTCCCTTGTATTATCGGTCCGTTTAATTTATTGTCTAAAGTAGGTATATTTCCTAGTCGTGTAAATAAATAGTTCGCAAGATGTTTTTCTAAACAAAAAAATTGAGTTTGTGTTTTTTAGTCCATTCATTGATAAGTAACAAAACAGTACTAGCTACTTGTCTGATTTGAGTAAGTTTATTCCAATAACTAAAAATAAAATGTCGCCTACAAAGGCATTGATTTCAGTTCCTTCTGGTAGTACTGTTTTAAGCAGGCTGTCTAAAATGATTTTCCACATTAAAAGTGAGCAAGCTGAGTCCTGTGTATACAAGTCGATTATTGACATAGTCACTAAGTAATTTCTACGTGTTTCATGGGTATTTTTGTTTATGCATTGTCCTTGGTCATTTTGAGAAGGTTGACTTTGAGAAAAAGGCAGTTTATTAAAAATGCACAACCAGCTTAAAAGTTTTGATCCTTCCTGAACCCATTGTGACTAGTTTTGGCGTGGCGTTTGTACATCTGTGCGTATCTAGCATTATTCAAAAACTGCTAGACTTAGAACATAGAAAGTTCATATCATTGTATAAACCTTAGTTGTACACGTCCCCTTCAGATCGAAATCAAGTAAGGAGGAAGGGAGGCTTTGAGGAGGGCGAAATTAAATTTCTCCGTACTTATTGGAGATATTTAATAATTTTTTAGGACCTTTATTTTATCACAAAAAAAAATATGTTCTTATACATTTCAACTTTGAAATTTTTCAAATTCACTTACCAATGAAATAATTTTAAATGAAACACAACCAAACATTTTGTTTAATTCAATAGTCGCACAAAGAATTCATGTGATGCTCATATCAGATTGTTTTAATTACTGCTCATATATGGATTGGTTTGTATGCAACGAGTAGGAGCAACTCAATTTAATAGAACAACTGACATTTATTTAATTAAGTATTTACCCTTCCCTGCAAGGGATCTGAAATGTATACCTATCGTTGTCAAATGACCCCATTTAATCTCTCATGGAAGGTTTGTAGATTTTACCTGTGGTGTATCTCCGATTAATGATGTTCTACAATCCAAACATTAATAGAGATTGTTTTCCCCAATAGATTTGTTTATCGTACATTTACACGGGAAATCGCCTACTGTTGTGAAACAAGCTAACAAAAGCTGTATAAACTTCCGGAGGACATATGCGACTTTGTAAACCTACACCATTATGAAGAATATTATGGTTCTGAGCTAAATTTTTAAACATTACAAAAATAATTTTTCAGATCAATAGATGTGATAGCGTTACCTTTAATCTCACATAGTAATTAAAAATAGAGTGGCGAGTTCGATTCGCACCTGTGCAAAGGAATTTATTTAGTGACGGAATTCATTAAATAAAATCCTTAGTCCAACTCTGGCTAGAAGGTGGTAACCTGTAGATAACCCATCCCAATTAGCCTTAGTTGCAGAAAGTAGACGTTAATAAACAATTAAAAAATTAATGATGTGATAGTATCCATTTTCTCCGATATTGCGATGTATCGAAAATAACCTGTTAATTAGATAATTTAATGGGGTTTACATAGCCCATAATCTTGTTGGCGTTATTTTACATACCTGAGCATTGTGATATTCTGGCTTTGTTCTATTCATTTAGTATGCAGTTATTTTCGAAAATTGAAGAATTTAGGAATTTGTAGTTAAGTGAGTCCTTAATGAACTCCTACTCCTAATCTTTTATTTTTGCATCAACCTGTTTTGTTACATTTATTGAATATTTGTTTATAAGTGCCAGGTACTAAAGGAGAAATAGGTATTGGAATATTCAGATGATGTCATCTCTGGATCATACTTGAGCCTGAGAAATTTTCTTAATGGAAGCAAAGTGTAATGTTGTTCATTGCTGAAATTCATTCATGCAAATTATTGACAATAAGTGGTTTATGCAAAGAGTAGTCATTTTTCAGGAATATGGAAAGCAAATATACGTGGAATTCATTGTCGCCACTTGCCAAGTTTAATTGACGAATGGTTTTGAATAGAGTTTTTTTAATGAAAAATTTTGAATAAAAAAAATAGTTTTATTATTCACAAATACTCCGTAAAATACGACTTTATTGAAAAAATAAACGCACTCCCATTCAGGCGACTTTAGTTTATTTATAGGGGGGGGGGGAGCTACGGAGATACAAACGGCAAAATTGGAATTTCAAGTTATTATTTTTTATTTTCGTTTTGTGGAAATACAATTCCTTTTTGAATATCTTAAGATGTTAGGTTATTAAAAAATAAAAAAAAAAGAAAAAAGAAGATTAAACTTGTTATTTATAATTAGTAGTCATCCTCAGGTTGTGTTGACATAAATTCAAAGTCCGTCACCCAGGGGCTGCATAAACTAAGCAGATTTCCCACGTGAAGTTATACAATAGAGAAATCTCCATAAGAGAGCCAAACAGTTACGACAAAGGGCCGAACTAGCTTTTGGCGGGAAAGTCTGTCATCAGTTATCGGCCCACAATTAATAAAATGCTAGTATCTAGGTTAATATTCAAGAAAGCGAATAAATGTATAGAACAATATTTATAGTAAATTTAATTTCCAATAAGATTGGTTCTGTACTAGTTTCTGATCGGACGTATGTTAACGGAGATATTTTGAATTTTCGAAAATCCCCCCCTCTAAACCCCCTCCTTGATCTGTCTTTTTGCATAAAACGTTTAAATGTCGAGTTTGGTAACGATCAAACAAAAATGCGACCGCTAGAGCGTTAACAGACATATATATATATATATATATATATATATATATATATATATATATATATATATATATATATATATACAGGGTGTCCCCAAACCAAACGGCCAAACTTTAGGGATCGATAGAGGATCGAAAAACTAAAACAAAAAGTTCTCTGGCATATGCCTCGATTTCGCTTCGTTTTCGAGAAAATCACAAAAAACTAAAAATAGTTGTGCAAAAACTAGTTAAGGCCAATGGAAGAGCGGATTTTATTCCTTGAATGAATTTTAGCAATAAATGTTATTCCAATACAATTATTGTATTCTAATCTTATACTAACAGAAAGGTAATTGAAAAAAAAATATTCTTTATTAAGAAAAAATAATAAATACTTTTTTATTCAAATATTCATAGTATAAAAAAAATTACCTATTTAAAGTAGATAACATTATGAACAATAACTGAAGATTAAAACATAAAAAAAGATTAAAAATTTAGAAAATTAATAAAATAATTAAATATTCTTACTTGGAAAACATAAATGTTTCAGTTTTTATATGGGTCTACCTTAGTGAGAAAAAAAAAACCTGAAAATTTTGAAGGTTTTACCTTCTCTAAAATTACATCGTTAATTTCTAAAGCGTCAACGTAAATGTTGTTCGAAGTTCTGGCCTCTCGCTGCAATACACGCATCACATCGCGTACTCACAGATCGCATTGCTTCTAAACATTGTTCTGCGGTGAGCTGGTTGCAAACCATTCTGATGCGCTCGATGAGGTCATCCCTTTTGCGGACGGGCTCTCGGTAGACATTTTCTTTCACGTATCCCCCACACGAAGAAATCTAGTGGCATGAGGTCCGGAGACCGGGGAGGCCAAGGGACCGGCCCACCTCGTCCTATCGAGCGACCTGGGTAGTTGATGTCCAACCAGTCTCGTACGGCCCTTCCGTAATGTGCAGGACAACCATCGAGTTGAAACCAGCTCTCAAGCCTTGTTTCCAAAGGGATATCTTCCAAAAGTACCCGTAAGACATTCTCCAGGAATAGATGATAACTTTCAGCGTGAAGTCGAGCAGGTAAAAATACGGGACCTATTATGCGATTATAACAAAGACCGACCCACACGTTTACAGAAAACTCATGCTGGTAGTGAAATTCTCTAACAGCGCGGGGATTTTCATGTGCCCAAAGGTGGTAGATTCTTCGATTGAATATGCCCGCACGTGTAAAAGTCGCTTCGTCTGTCCAGATTACTGTCGAACTTAAGTTTACATCGTTTTGTAATTGTTCTTTGTACCAATTACAAAAATTTAATCGGCGGGGATAATCAGCGGGTATTAAATTTTGTACCTTTTGTACATGGTAAGCATGCCTGTGGTCAGCCCTTAATGTGCGCCAAACGGTTGTCTTTGGTATGCTTAGAACTGAAGCAGCTCTACGGACGCTTGTGCCAGGGTTGGTATTGAAGTGCCTCAGTATCCTCTCCCTCCGCCCCAGGTCGGCTTCCATCGGAGCCTGCATACGGTTTCCACGACGATTACATGAGAAGGACCCAGTCTCTCGAAGCCTTCTGAAAGTGCTGGTAAAAATACCTCTGTGTGGGGTTTCTCGGTCAGGAAACCGTCTGCGATATTCCCGAACTGCCTGACGTGCATTGCCATCGCAGAATCCGTAGACGTAGACTATGTCCGCGTATTCAGCGTTGGTAAATCTAGCCATATTTGTTGACTTCACTGAACAGTACCAGCAACACCACTAATGTGAGAATGCGAGGCTGGATTCGCCCCAAAAAGGATTAAAATGATAGTAAACATTTTAATCCTTTCTTTTTAAGTTTAAACACTCAACCTAGACGTTTTATTGATAAGGAAAGCGTGAGAATATTCATGTTTTCTAAATTTATTCCTCGTAAATTAAAAAATTAAGCTTACTCAAAAAGCCAATAGTTTTTTGTAATTTAAATACATTATTAAAAAAAAAATACACTTTTTGCACAACTATTTTCAGTTTTTTGTGATTTTCTCAAAAACGAAGCGAAAACGAGGCATATGCCAGAGGACTTTTTTTCTTAGTTTTTTGATCCTCTATCGATCCCTGAAGTTTGGCCGTTTGGTTTGGGGACACCCTGTATATACACACACACACACACACACACACACACACACACACATATATATATATATATATATATATATATATATATACATATAAAATTTTGAACGGACCTCATTTCGCACACGCATCATCATAGAGTTGGATTTTGTGATTGCCTTAGGCCAACTGAATTACCCAAAGTGGTTTAAAATATGACCTTTTCTTCTGTGAGCCCTGCAGTATCAAACTCTCAGGGTGAAGTATCATCGCGAATCGTCTGAAGCAATTCTTCAGTAGGATTTTCCCTATTTAAAATGTATAGGTTCGAGAACCTCTGAATTAATATTCTATTAATGATTCAATTTTTTGAACCCTGCATCCTCCCTCCTACTTATCCGTTAGTATACTTTCATTTAATTTATATTTTAATCTCAGCATCTTATCATTAGTACTCTACAATAAACAATACTTTTACTAACAAACTATAATATAAAATGTAATTCAACTTTTTCTTTTCCCTGAATAACACCTTGACAAAATGTGTTAAGGAGGTTGGTATATATAATAGCATATAAGGTTGAATAACTGAATACATGTCGGCAGTGCAGCGGTAATGAAAACGGTACCATGGATTTACGTTTTCATGTTTCTGTTATTGAGTAGGCACATACGAAATTATCTGAAATAAAAAAATTGACTACCAGGACCGCCGCTACCATATGTGCAATGCACTCGGGCGCTATCCTTTAGGGGCGCCAAGACCAAGGGCCCAATAAAAATCTGCAGAAAGGGGGAAAAAAAAATAATTTAAAATTAAAAGTTGAGAAATTAAATAGGATTAGGTATGAGTACACGCGAAATTTTATCAGTTTATCATCCAGTTACTGTCGATTCCTTGGCGATAAGGGGCGCCAATATCCTTTCTTGCACACAGGCGCCAGTAGCCCTTACGGGGGCCCTGCTGACTACTAATTATTAAATGTAGAAAAATATAGTATACTATTTGAAAAAAATTAAATTATTGTTTAGAAGATCATGTCTGTTGTGAAATTTGCATAAGAATATTAAACGAATGGCACAGACAATTTACTTACCCTAACTCGTCGTCTGCAAACAAAGAGAAAGTCTCTTTCTGGTAGTTCATAAATGTGTGTCAATTAAAGTGACATTAATTTAAAACGATTACTCTGCATTACACCATTTCACTATTTAATGCGGGAGTATATTAATTCATTGATAAGGGAGTTCCCACGTGTTGAGCCAGGCGGCTTGGCGGCTGTCGGAGCTCAAGGCCATGGGAAAAATAAGGAATAAGCCCATAAATAAGGCACTGGGGGTTACAGGTGAGGAGAGGGGTGGTCAGCTATTAGGGGGTGGAGCTACCAACTCACCCCTAAATCAGGGGTTGGCAGATACACCTGGGGGAGGCGTGGTGGCCTGCTACGCTCTCAGCCAATCAGCTCCGAGCACTTACGTCAATTCTAGCCAATCGGCGGGCGAGTTTGTGATGTCACTATCTATATTTAGCAGCAGGGAGGCTAGCCCCCTCCACCGCCTCACCCTGCCGGCCAGTCGCTCACCAGATGCCGGCCTCGGATGTGTATAGTGTCCTGTGTTAAGTCTTAGAGATCGTAGGCTCGTAGTCAACACCTCCGACGCACTCCCATTCATTCTTGTTATCTCTTCTATTAGTTATCAGGTGATTATCTTCATTTATCTGTAATCATCTGAATAAACTAATGACAATGTTTATAAAATATTGTGCCCACTATTATTTCACTTTTAGAAAATTTCTTCCGTGTTTCAAATCGATGCATCGTGATAAAATGGAGAGGATAAGACATAGTCGGGAGTAAAGGACAAACACTTCTACTAACATATTAACCAAAACGTTTATACTTATACATAAACAATATTCAGTATCACATATATATAAATTGGTATATATTAATTGAATTATCAATTGGGAATTCTAACATGTTCAACTTTGAATCATATTAGTAAGAATAGCTAAAACGATGCCCTTTATGTAAGTAATTACAGGAATCATATAAAACTTTTGCACTGCAAATGCAAATGTAAAATTGACTAGAAATAGAAATTAACAATAGAAAAAAGGTTATTAAATTCATACATTTTTTTAAAAATTAGTATTTATTAAGATTAAGTACACAAATCACTTAATTAAGTCCAGTATGAAAGGAAATTCCAAGTTTTAACTATTTTATCGTTTAGATCTTCGGAAATGAAAGAATAAACTAAACAGCTGATTCTAAACTAAGATGCAAACATGTGATAGCGGTCACTTTGATATAGACTGTTGGCACCGATGACCTTTCCCTATATCGTTTTCATCTGACTTCTTATTTTCTTATACATATATATTTTATTTTATCAATAATGAGTGAAAAGAAAAAAATGAATATTATTAATTGGCCTTTCATACTTCATGTTACATGAGCAACGGAAATGGTGTTTGGCATATATTGACAGGCAATTAATTGGTCCTAATAGATAACACAATATTACAATTTCTATCAATGTTCTTTATCTATAATTCTGGCCCTTAAGAAGACAAAAAAGAATGGTTTTCTTGGAGATTATCCTCAAAATGCCTTACTGGTTTTTAAAATATGTGTCTGTCTATTCCTTTGTGTAACTAATGTACTAGGCACGATAAATGAACTATTTATAACGATTAAAAAAAATCAAATATTTTATTTGCTCTTGAGTCTTATATGAGTAATGCAGCTCAAGCACGCGCGCGCGGGAACACGCACACACACACACACACACACACACACACACACACACACACACACACACACGCACGTATACCCCGCGCACACAAAACCAGTACACACAGACTCGTGAAAAGTAAATATTATAGCCGAGAACGTTTATATACACATACACTCGTGCAGTCACGTGTGCGTTCTCGACAAATCGCATCCAAACGAATCCCGCTAGATTATGAACTCCCGTCTGTATATTTGTCTTTTTCACTTTCATAGCGACGAAAATTACAAAACCCAATATGTATTAACTCATTGAGGTCTTCAGAAGAATGATAACGCTGAGGGCAAACATTTCCAATTAAAGGTCTCATATGAGCCCTGAGCATGTCAACTAGTTAGGCTTTAGTCTATCGATGGAATGTTTAGTTGAGTGGAATTGCCTCTATGCTTTACTGCACTATCATTTACCCTGATTCAAATTGATATGAGTTTATAAAATAAAATAAATATTAGGATCTTAGCAAAAACTTGGAAATAAACCGTAATTCTCCAGATAGCTTTAACTGGGAACCGGATGATAACTTATCTTATCCGATCATTTCACTCTATAAAACGAGTTCATCCTACATGTATTTTTATCTGATTACTCAAGTTCATTTTTCTTCGTCTTCTTCAGAGACTAGTCCACTACAAATTATTTTGAAAAGCTAAATAAACCCACAACCCCTTGCCATTTATCGGTTATAAATAATATCTAATAAATTCTTCGGCAGTATTGGCCAAGTTGAGCCAAAGGTCTCTCTTATAACCTAACCAACTAATTAAACGTTTTATATGTTTAAAAAAGTCTTCCCATCTTTGTTACTGCAATTCGATGACTCCGAATACCATATTATTTCTAATTTTTCCTATGCTTTCTTACAAGTCCCCCTGTGAAAGATTTCGAAAATGAAAAAATATAACACAGATTGTTATGGATGAGAACAAAATTAGCTTTACATTGTAGTTGGTAATTTACATTTCATAACCAAACATTTCAACGTATCGTACACAATTTATTTCCTTACAAACCTTCCAAACACAAGTTATAAAAAATTAAATCAATATTCATAAAACTAATATTCATTGGACACATGACAGAAGGGGCATTCAATAATGTGGACATAAGGAGTAAAAGTAACTTAATACGACTACATACAAAATTAAGTTAATATTGATCCTATATATAGCTACAATGTACCATTTAATAATATTATGTATTAACATATATACATAAAAAATTAATAAATATTCTCAAAGCATTGACCTGTTGATTTCGCGCCTCCTAGCAGAAGAGGCTGATTTTTATTTACTTTCATTACATATAGAGAAACCAGGATTTATATTAAGTATGCATATCAAGAAAAGATTATCTAATTACATTTCTTGTTGCATACTTGTATGTATATATATATATATATATATATATATGTATATAAATGGCTAATATTTTCAGAAATTTTGAATTTATCCCCTAGCATAGTATATTCTTTATTTAATTATTATTGTTCACCTTATTTGTTGTTCTTTCATCTTTTTTTTTGCATAAGGTACCTATGATTTGTCTATAAGTTTTTTTATTAAATGGAATTTATTGCCAGGGATGGGTAGGCCTGAATATTAAATAAATAAATAAGTAATTTATGGGTGTAACGTTAGTTCTTATACATTTCCAGGTATTTCCATTTGCTTGTTAGTGTTAGTTAGGTAGGCACGTTTTATGAAGATAAGAGTACAGACAAGTGACGATTTTTGCATTTCAATATCACTGAAATTTTAACTAGAGGATATTTAGGCTTGCTTGGTCAAATGTTTGAATGCACATTAAATTTAGTTTTATGGTTATGTGTTTAAAGCAGTTGTTGAAACCTGGTTAGAAATCGTAGCATTGCACAAAATGTAGGTTTATCTGTCTTACTAAAACACTGACTAATATAAACAATCAATATTGAATTTCAAGACATTCAATGTTATTCAGATTGAATTTAATTCACAAATTAATTTAATAATTAGTAACAATAGACAATGCTTCCTTTTTTACTGTCATTCAATTAAACAATGCTTATAATAACGTCCCAAAAACCATTATAAAACTTAAGTACTATATTTCGACCTAATGATACTTAATATCCCTAGCATGTAGGAATAATATAGTATTATTCTACTCATCCTTTTAACAAGGGACGGAGAAATTTCAATTTTGTATTATGAAGGAAATCCCTATAAAACATTTGCACTTGTTGACATACACACACGCACACGCACACACACACACACACACACACACACTCACACACACACACACACACACAGACACACACACACACACAGACACACTCACACACACAGACACGTACGCACGCACAATTAAAAATCTCAGGGAATGTGTTTTTCCAAGCAAAAATAATATATTCCCCAGTGAGAAATTCGATGACAAAAAAAACCTGAACCGCATTTAAAAGAAATGTATTTCCTGATTGTAAACGTAAGTAAATACTGCGCATTTGCCTCAGGAAATTAGGTACTTACCTGAAATACACGTAAAAAAAACATAAATACTGTTCCCGTACATATTCTGACTAATTTTTGCAATTAATTTAAGTCATAACATCTTTTAATGCAATGATTCTTCGCATGTAAGAATATTTCAGTTTATCCAACTCGCACATCCACACGTGTATTATGAAGCATGGACAAACAATAGATAAGAATAACCTTATCATTTTGGCCATATAATGTTTCACGACCCTAATGGAGGAATCGTAATTATTACATATTTTTTTTTTATAACTTGCCAATAGTTCTTAGAAGCTTACGCCTGTGAATCACTAAGTATTGTTGTCGTATTTATACAATTTACTTTCTCGTTAATAATAAAGAGTTTTGCACATGAGTGGCTAGTTGTAGACGTTTCGTGAAACGAAGGTTGTTTATGGTACACCATAAGGAAGTAGGCCGATATGTTGGGGGCAGTGATCTGAAGGAAGACTTGCGGAGGTTTGGGCATTAGCCGCTGGAACAGAGTAGTCAAAAATCTGCTAGAAATAGTGGAAACGAGTGCACTAGTCCTCCAAGAACGGTAGCGCCGTGTAAGTTATAAGCCTCTATTCTTTTTTTTACAGACCTTTCAAGGAAGTATTCGTTTTTCTCTAATCTTTGTAATAGAATCAGAAATTAATCTAATAACCAGCTTACTAAAATTAAAAGGCGTTAAAAATTTCTTGTTTGTTTACATAAAAGATTTGGAAGAATCCGAGCTATTGCCATTCAGAACCATTTTAGCAGAGTTCCTTTAAAGGAAATGAGTTTGGGTATTGTTCAACCTTTATTGAGCTACTCTAATTCATCTAATTTACATAGCTAATATACAGCATGTCTTATGATAACCTTAAATACTTGGAATTGTAAGCTTTGGAAACTTACTAAGGGAGAAACACGGAAATGAGAAATATAATAGCTCTCTGACGTCATACGAGTGTCCGCAAGACCGACTGCCCTCTGCCATACAGTTACCCTTAGTTAACACATCATTGTTGTCTGATTTTAGAATTTTGCTCTTTACCGTACTTATTTTAATTCTTTTTCGGGCTTAAAGTTGCACGACAAATCATAATCATTTTCCCCACTTCCGGCGAACAATAATTAAAATCTAACAAGAGGTTATATAGGAATTATTAAACCAAGATACTATTGCAAGTGATCCCACTTTTACGCATATTACATGAAAAAATAAAGGTTGTTTTTTGTAGAACAACATTTGAGAATTGACTGTATTGTTTCTCGTTCCAACAGACATAAATAACTATTCCATAATGTGGTTGTTTGAAAGTCAGGAAATTGGCCTTGAGAAAGCAGGCTAAACTTTCCACGGTGAACTTGATCCTAAGAAATGAACAGTACCCTTTTGTTGAATGTAAATGCTTTACTTATATTAAGAGGAACACAATAGCATGTTTTGTTTAAATAATTCTCAGTAAAGCAAAAAGAAACTTCTAAGTAAGTATCATTTTTGTAACATTAAAATTATACATAAAGTGATCAATTGAATGTTAGGGAAAAAAAATCATATTTGCTTTATTTCTACAATTCCTACTAACTGGATAAATTTAATTAGGCTGTGGTACTTGATGTATTTAGGAACAAAGGAACAATCAATCTGAAATAACCACTTTGAACTTAACTATTTATAAAAGAACAAAATATGTCCAAAAGTATAAGTATAAATATTGTAATTACAAATAGAATATTTTATTCAAAATCTAACTACAAATAATTTTAAACATTTAGAATTTTCCTAGCATTTTGTGTATTTTAAAACATTCGACCTCAATTGCAGTGGAGGATGATTGGAAAGGTGTCGGTTTGGTCAAGTGAAAGCAGGATAAATTATTACAGGGTATAATTTATTTATATAGGAGATAAAATATTATTTTTTGGCTTATTCGCAAATATTGCTAACAAAAATTAATTAATTTTAATAACAATTATCTCGGTATTATTTCGAAACTAATATTAATTAATATTAACGCACTTCTCCTCATGAAAATCTACTCTTGAGGTTTTGAAGAACTCTGCCAAAAGCGAGGTTTGTTTCTTTCACAACAAAAAAACGATATATACGCTCATACATGCTCTAAATTTTATTTGGCAATTGTTGAACTCTATATTTGAAATTCCAAAGTAAAACTACAAAACGAGTTTGTTGTTAGCCGCAATCTGTCGGAGAAATGGACTGTAGAAAATGTGCAAATTCTAAAACTTCCATTATTATTCGTTGGGTAGAAAAGCCACAAATTTTCCAATCTTGTTGGAAAAGTAATTCCTTACAATTCTCTCATTATTAAAAGAATTACTGGTATTTATGCGTTCTCAGCCTTCAGTAAACCTCATTTCTACTCATCTGAATTTCGCAATGTAACAATATATCAAATGACTTATGAATTCCTGAAATATCACAAATTCTTTTTTACGAGTATGTTCATTTACTAAGAGAGGATCTCAGAATTAAGAGATTTGATAACCCTCAGTGTATAATTGTATTGACTTGTGTCTTACTTGGTCATTTTTACTTTAAGGTATATTATTTCATAAAATATTTCATGGCCAGCTTAAATTCTATGCATAGAAGAGAATTGGCATCTGTTTGCTATTCCATCTATCATTAAGGGAATATGCTTAGCTTACACAGCTCCTGAGTGTCAACGTTTTAATTTTATCCCGGTCCTGTCGTCAAAACTATTACAAGGACTAGAAAACATAAACGTACTATGTAGAGGAAATACATAAAAACGTAGAATAAATACGTTTTTATAAGTAAAATTCATGGACCAAAATAGATAATTTGAATAACTGATACATTTCATTCTATATCCAGGAAAGATGGCACACCTACTGTTCAGCAACTCAGAATGAAAATATTCGAGCAACAACTAGATATAGTTCACAAATCTAGTTTGTAGTTCAAGTCTTATAATTGGGCCCAGTTGCCTCAGGAAGGACATTACCAAGCTACTTATATATTGTATGTGAAATTTAAAAATAACATTTTGCTAATTTTCATAGTCTTCTCCGGTTTTGCTCAACATTTTTGTTCGAAAAAATACATCAATAGTTCTAAAAGTTATATGAATTATACAATAGTAGTTACTCCACTTTTCAAATTTCTCCAGAATCATGAGAAACATTTAGACTTGGTGGTATGTTATTCTGTATTTCTCTCTTAAGAAGAGCTCTAAGTATGCAATACTTTAAATTTATGAAAGATTAGTAATATTTAGATGCATAAAGGCTTATTGTGAAAAATGATTATACTAGAAGTAGAATGTTACTGACAGAATTTTGTTTTTATTAAAAATAATTTAATTTTTTTTCATAAGGAAAATGTAATATATTTTGCATGAAAAATGTATTCTTTGTACTTGATTCTCAAGGTGAAAAGCAGTACGCTGTTAAAGTAGGCAGAAAGTAATTTACCCCTTTTGTTTATTGAAGTAATTTCCAGACTGTTATCGGACCGTCTTATAATAGTCACGATTCTGTCATTATGAAGCCCTCAGAGTATCAGAGTGTTCATCCAATAACAGCCACTAGCGATTCTCTTCCATGCAATTTAGTTAGCTCTATCAGTGCTATTTGTTCTCTATGAATTGTCATATAATTCGTTAATAAGAAATTACATCGCATATAGTTGTCTCACTCAACCTTAATACAAAAAAGTCCGTCACGCAGGGGCTGCGTAAACTAAGCAGATTTCCCCCGTGATGTTTTACAATAGAGCAATTTCACGAGAGCCGATCTGTTAAGGAAACGGCCGAACTAGCTTTTGGCGGGAAAGTCACTCGTCCCTTAGCTGCCCAGATTTAATAAAAATGCAAATATCTCGGTTAATATTCAAGATAGAGAATAAATTTATATAACAATATTTATAGTAAATTTAATTTTCAATAAGATTGATTCTGTACAATTTTTCGATCCGACGTATAGTAACGGAGATATTTCGAATTTTCAAAAATCCTCCCCTCAAACCCCCCTCCCACCTTGATCTTTCTTTTTACATAAAACGACTAAATATCGAATTTGGTAACGATCAAACAAAAATTGCGACCGCTAGAGCGGTAACAGACATATATATATATATATATATATATACACACACACACACACACACACACACACACACACACACAGTAGTTTACTAGGTAGGATTGATGGACATTTGAAGAAAAATTTCGAAAATTCCGTCATGACAACCTCAATAGCTGATTAAGCTACACCCATCATTGATAATAGCTGATTATTTCAACAGTAACAAGGAAATCATTCATCTCCCAGCAATCTGCTCCAGCTAGGTCTAGGTTTCCTTGCTCGTCCTGTAAAGTTTCGACGGCTGTCTGGCTATCTTAATCATGCCAAAATTCCATCTATCTTCACAACACCAATCCCCAACAAGCACCTTAAGGAAAAACTGGCAAATTATTTTCTTTTCTCATTAATGGAGAAGTAAAGAAGTCTACTACTAGAGTAGAGAGCCAGGAGATAGAAGGTTTGAACCTTTCTCGGTAATTCGGCTTAAAGGACAGAATGGAAATCATATTAAAACCCATTTTTGTTTTTATTCAGACTGCCTCTATTCTAAATAGTCCACTTCATATTTTATTGAAGATGGTCTGATTCTTTTATAAAGTTCAAAACGTTTATCAGGTTGGTTCCACTCTTATTGAGTATTTTATTTAATTCTTTTTTTTTTAGTTTTTAGAAACTCTTTTTTTTTACTTGTTATTTTTTGATTTTCACCAGAGTTTCAAGACGGTGGGGACAGGCTTTGTAATGAGATGTATGTGGTCTTAGTCTAACCATCACAACTTCCTGTTCTAACTTGCCAATGTTTCCCACGCTTTATGGGACTCTTTAAATTATTTTTTAAATTGCTAATTGCTTAAGATTTGTCAACATCTGATAATTTTGTGGATAATTTTAGCATTAACTCGAAAAGGAATGGAGATTTTTTTTTTTTTTTTTAGTTTTCAGTCCCCAATAATCCCTCACTCTCAGTTCTAAGGAGTATGAGTGCAATAAGATTTATGGTGTCACTTTCGCTTTTGGTTCTACTTAGAACATGAAAAATGGCCCTTCAAGAAAAATAAGCCAGTATTAATAACAACAATTATTAAATGCATAGTGTTTCATATGCACACACACTCTACAGCATTCTATGATATAATATTTTTTTTTTATTCGTTATTAATTAGAAAAATGAGCAAAAAAATATTTGTAAAGGGTTTGTTTATGAAAAGTGATAAACTTGTCAACTCTGTATCTACAACTTGGGATTTCTTATCAGGAGTTGCACGCAATCTCTCTGTCAGCTGAAAAACTTTTACGCTTTTGTAATTTTTCCTCAAAGGAAATTGAACTATTGTCTGTCAATTACGATTTAATTCTTCATTGCACCATGTCCAATCAAATCGTTTCTATTAAATTTCTGTAAGTTTTATGGAACAAAAAGTTGTTTAAACTTCTTCAATTTAGAAGCAACTATGATTTTTATTTTCATTCTCGTTCGGATGAATCAATTTACCACAACATTCAGGTTTTTCCTGATAAATCTATTCATTCCCAGGAATGAATACGATCATAGAGGAAGTTACCAAATCTTATATCCAAATTAAAACTCAATTATGCCTAATAATGAGATTAACTTATTTCCAATTTAATGAGACAAATCAGTGTAAAAAGAATTTTGTTTTAATTTAATAAATTGTCTCCTTGAATTACTTCATTCCAAATTTTCTACTATATGTGTGGCATTAAAATCATTGTCACAGGACCACAATTGTATACTTACAAATTCATGATGCTTTCAACGTACCCAAAAATTGTATATAGACAAAGGTACAGGCTTTCAAATTTTATATGGTAAGAAAAGATTTTTAAAAAAATAACATTTTTTTTCAAACCAATGACATGAATTTTATTCCTTATTAGATTATAATTTAACGCAATTACCAAAGTAAATGAATCTGACAAGGGAAGGACTGTGCCTAAAAAGTGATTATTTCTTGAGGGATTTATTTACTCTCCTAGAATGATCTCAGTAAGTCACAGAAAAATAAGATTTTTGTAAATTCGGAATGGTGGTTTTTGTAAGATTTCATTTAATCCTGAGTTAACTGTTTTAATGAAATCATTAGATTTGAGAATAGTTTACAAACTATTTCAGATAATCTGCGAACCCTGAGCATATAATATACTAATTATGAATGAATGCGATAATACTAGTAAACAATTAACAATAGTAAAGAATTGCCTATAAAAAACAATCTAATATTTTTTTAAGCCTTTCAATTTTTAAATATATTTCTTACAGCCTCCTCCTCTGATCCCAAACTATGCTACACCTTTGCTTACTTCCGTTCTACTTCAATCATAATCATAATCAGAGTTCGGCATTCAAATTTGGCAGTAGCTCTCTTTGGTTCTATGCTAATTTGAAGAATAACAAAAGTTGTAAACTGATAAATTAATAGGCACAAACGGAATTGGCTGTGGTCCAACTTGTCCAGATGTCTCTAAAACACATGTTTCCCACACCTTGTTACTATTATTTTTTTTCGTATAATTAATTGTGCTCCAGTCTTGACTAGAATATATTGCTGAGTTTTTCTGCATTAATAAAAAAAGTCTAATTGTTTCATCTAATTTCTTTTTATTAATATTGTTTATAAGAGGTAAACAAATATTTGTTTATTGCTATAAGGCGATTAGAAGTTGATAATGTCTTTATAGAAGCTGTGCCAGAAAGAGAAGGTAGGTTAGAGCAATATGGGCGAGAAATTGGCTAATTCAGAAGGAAAACTGCCACACACTAATTCAATTGTTGGGTCGCGTTACGTGGGCGCTCCTGGAGTCTTTGTCCTCCATGGACATATTAATCCGTGGCTATAAAGACAATAAATCAACCAACGTCAGCTTCTGGAACCATTAATGCACAATCGGTGTCTTTATTTGTTTTAATAGTGATGCCAATTTATTTAGAAAAAAATGTTTCAGGTATCTTGTCCCAAAATATCAAAATTACATTCATCGAACGCTCACACGAAAAATAAAATAATAATAATAAATAAATAACTCATAAATGAATTTATTAATATAACAACC
Organism: Riptortus pedestris; assembly: GCA_019009955.1. NCBI lineage: Eukaryota > Metazoa > Arthropoda > Insecta > Hemiptera > Alydidae > Riptortus > Riptortus pedestris. The sequence goes on from CM032229.1 coordinate 100,150,544, forward strand.
AATTTTTTTCTTTCGCCATTTTGTGTCAATTTCATTGGTCAGTACAGAAAACAAATAAACTGAGTATGAAATATGATACATCAAAATATTTCAAATCAACTTTTCTAAATTCTACACCTATAGCTATTCAGGACCATTGAAATTGTTAAGATGTTACTTAAGAACTCGATAAAATCTTATAGTCCAAATGCCTCCTTCCTTAGACGTCTTTATCTTCGGATTAATCTCTGTTTCCTAACTCTCGGACGTATTTTAGATAGGTCTCATGAAGACTAGCGTAAACCACTATCTTGACTTCACATCTTCGCACGAACCTTTAAAATCAAGCATCAAAATCATGAAACCGGTCGACCTTAGGCACGAGCCCCTTGCCACTTTCACACTGTAATTACAAATAAAATCGCATACTATAATTTATCTATGGAATCTACGCTTAAATATCTACACGCCGATAATTTATTTAATTTTAACCGAATCCTCCTTCGGTCTCGTACGTGATCAAACTCTCTCCTCTGCTATCATCGAGTTATCTGTCACGCTAAAATTTTGTAAATTAAATTGTTTTTGGATTTGACGTGAGTTAAAGAAAAGTCCGTCTTTGAGGGGCTGCGTAAACTAAGCAGGTTTCCCTCTTGAAGTTTTATAATAGAGAAATTTCACGAGAGCCGAACAGTTACGGAAACGCCCGAACTAGCTTTCGGCGGAAATTCACGACTAGAACCGAAGTTAGCCGATCTCATCTCGTCACTATGCCCACACACTTAATAAAAATGCAAATATCTCAGTTTAGATTTACGAAAGGAATAAATGTATATAACAATATTTTTAGTAAATTTAATTTGCAATAATATCGTGTTTGGTAACGATCAAGCAAAGATTGCGACAGCTAGACCGTTAACAGATATATATATATATATATATATATATATATATATATATATATATAATTATGAACGGATCTCATTTTCGTCATCTCCTGGGCAGGATCGATTTGAAGAAAAGTTTTGAAAATCGCGTCATGAGTACGACCTCAATAGCTGATTTCCCTTAAGGGAAATCTGCTAAAAACAGACATATCGATTAATAGAAATTCAATACAGATAGCATAAGCTGCAGATTTCATTTCATTATTTTTGGTTTTGATTGATCTAGGTACGTATAAGTCTTGTTTTGTTAGAATCTGATATAAGCCAGCCCTAAATACTAATCCAAAAAATTGAAAATATATTTGTGTTAAAATTGGAAGTCTTGAATGGACCCTTCTCATTTGATACATTCCAGTGTGAAATATATTCTCCAGAACGTGAATTTCCAGTGATGTCTAGCATCCTCTCTGACGATGAGGAGAATCAGCTTCGGTTAAAGAGTTAGTTTGGGGTCTATTAGCTATTAAAACCGGAGACTGTGGCCCAGACCACCATAATTGGAATGGCTATGAACATGGAGCACGTGCTCTGTCTCATTAGTAAAACGGCCCTCACGCAGGGGCTGCGTAAACTAAGCAGATTTCCCAAGTGGTTTTACAATAGATAAATCCACAAAATGGTAACACTTGACACCGTCCTGAATATTAAGTGAATAAATACAAATGATAGTGTGAAATGATTCAGTCAATTTTAATAACCTCCCAAAGGAAAGCGTCTGAATTGAAAACAAACAGGTCAACCAACCTCGCCGAACTGAATAGATAGATAGGGATATTCTAGACCGGAAAGAAAAACAAATTATGAAATATATCTGAATATAACATATTAGTTTTATTGAAAACTATTTACTTTTGCTAGTGCTAAAATTTATAATGAATCAGAATAATTTTTATCTGAATCACTCCAACTTTAGTAATCCAAGAACAAAAGAAGGGAGGGGGGTCAATAGAACGTTTTTTATATATCTCACAAAGTAAAAGTTTAATGAATACAATATTTGGTAATTAGCCATGCAATGAAATGGCTCATGATATGACTTATTATTATTCCGACATGAGTAGGAGTGAGGGGGGGGGGGTTACTGAAAGCAGAAAACTATAAAATCCAAATATATATCGGTTAATATTAATGATACAGAATATATGTATAGTATGATATTTATAGATTGAGTTTGCTTTAAGATTGGTTGTATACAATTTTTCGATCCGACGTATACTAACGGAGATATTTTGAAATTTCGGAAGTTCTCCCACTAATCATCCCCTCTCCTCCTTGTCCGATTTTAGGCATTAACGAACTTGATCTTTATTTTTACATAAAACGATTAAGTATCAAGTTATGTAACGATGAAACAAAAATTGCACCGCTAGAGCGTTAGCATACAAATATATATATATACTAGCTCAGATACCCGGCTTCGCTCGGGAATTCATTTTAGGCTGGATGGTGATGGTATTTTTTTTGGAAAGGATTTACTTTGCACAATATTTTGACATTTAAACGTCCCAGTGTTTAGGGTTATTACCCGTGGATTTGTTAATAATAAAATTTGTAATTTCAGGCCTCCCTTATAACCCCCACTCCTGCCCGTCCCTAGAAATGTTAGTATGGCTTATTATAAGGATGGCGTTAGTGCTAACTCACATACCGAGTTTGGTTTAGTTCAGGTGAGTTTTTTGTGCCAAATAAAACTGTTGACTCCCGCTATAATTTTTAGCGTATAAAGCCTTTATACTTCGGTATACGACGATATTGTATATAACAAAACTTTCTCTAAATAACAAAATAAACAACTTTTATTATGTACATATTCGCCGAAACCCCAATAGGAAACGAAATATCACTATTTTTAATTTCAGGCCTCCCTTATAACCCCCACTCCTGCCCATCCCTAGAAATGTTAGTATGGCTTATTATAAGGAAGGCGTTAGTGCTAACTCACATACCGAGTTTGGTTTAGTTCAGTTTAGTTTTTTGTGCCAAATAAAACTGTTGACTCCCGCTATAATATTTAGCGTATAACGCATTTAAAATTCGGTATACAACAAAAGTGTATATAACAAAAGTTACTCTAAATAACAAAATAAACAACTTTTGGTATGTGCATATTTGGTGAAAAACCAATAGAAAACGAAATATCACTATTTTTAATTTCAGGCTTCCCTTATAACCCCCACTCCTGCCCGTCCTTAGAAATGTTAGTATGGCTTATTATAAGGAAGGCGTTAGTGCTAACTCACATACCGAGTTTGGTTTAGTTCAGTTTAGTTTTTTGTGCCAAATAAAACTGTTGACTCCCGCTATAATATTTAGCGTATAACGCATTTAAAATTCGGTATACAACAAAAGTGTATATAACAAAAGTTACTCTAAATAACAAAATAAACAACTTTTGTTATGTGCATATTTGGTGAAAAACCAATAGAAAACGAAATATCGCTATTTTTAATTTCAGGCTTCCCTTATAACCCCCACTCCTGCCCGTCCTTAGAAATGTTAGTATGGTTTATTATAAGGAAGGCGTTAGTGCTAATTCACATACCGAGTTTGGTTTAGTTCGGTTGGGTCTTTTTCCCAAATAAAATTGTTCACTTCTGCTATAGGTTTTAGCGTATATCTCGTTTATAATTCGGTATACGAAAAAAGTGAGTATTACAAAAGTTACTCTAAATAACAAAATAAACAACTTTTGTTATGTTCATATTTGCCGAAAATCCAATAGGAAACAAAATAACGCTATTTTTAATTTCAGGCCTCCCTTATAACCCCCACTCCTGCCCGTCCCTAGAAATGTTAGTATGACTTATTATAAGGAAGGCTCTGGTACTAATTCACATAGCGAGTTTGGTTTAGTTCGGTTGAGGCTTTTGTGCCAAATAAAATTGTGGACTCCCTCTATAGCTTTTAGCGTATAACTCATTTATACTTCCGTATAAGGCATAAGTGTATATAACAAAAGTTACTCTAAATTACAAAATAAACAACTTTTGTTATATTCATATTTGCCGAAAAACCAATAGGACACGAAATATTGCTATTTTTAATTTCAGGCTTCCCTTATAACCCCCACTCCTGTTCGTCTCAGAGGATATTAATATAGCCTAAAGTCTAAGTTGGGTTAGTAGTAATATACATACCAAGTTTCATAAAATTCGGTTCAGCCGTTTATGCGTGAAAAGGTAACAAACAAACAAACAAACAAACAAACATACACGAAAGAAACAAAATGCAGTTATGGTGTCTATGACATGTGAAACGAAAAGTTATCGTGAAATTTCGCGAAAAAAATCAATGTACAGACAGAGGTTACAATTTTATATATATATATATATATATATATATATATATATATATATATATACTAGCTCAGATACCCGGCTTCGCCCGGGAATTGATTTGAGGGTGAATGGTGATGGTATTTTTTTTGGCAAGGTTTTACTTTGCACAATATTTTGACATTTACCCGTCCCACTGTATAGGGTTAATACCCGTTGTTGGCATTTGTTAATAATAAAATTAATTTTTTATGTAAGTCTTTACTGTCCTCCTAATTGTTGACTCCCGCTATAATTTTTAGCGTATAACGCCTTTATACTTCGGTATACGACAATAGAGTATATAAAAAAAAGTTTCTCTAAATAACAAAATAAATAACTTTTGTTATGTGCATATTTGCCGAAAAAGCAATAGGAAACGAAATACCACTATTATTAATTTCTGGACTTCCTTATAACCCCCACTCCTGCCCGTTCCTAGAAATGTTAGTATGGTTTATTATAAGGTAGGCGTTAGTGCTAATTCACATACCGAGTTTGGTTTAGTTCGGTTGAGTCTTTTGTGCCTAATAAATTGTTGACTCCCGCTATAGATTTTAGCGTATAACTCATTTATACTTCCGTATACGGCAAATGTGCATATAACAAAAGTTACTCTAAATTACAAAATAAATAACTTTTGGTATGTGCATATTTGGTGAAAAACCAATAGAAAACGAAATATCACTATTTTTAATTTCAGGCTTCCCTTATAACCCCCACTCCTGCCCGTCCTTAGAAATGTTAGTATGGTTTATTATAAGGAAGGCGTTAGTGCTAACTCACATACCGAGTTTGGTTTAGTTCAGTTTAGTTTTTTGTGCCAAATAAAACTGTTGACTCCCGCTATAATATTTAGCGTATAACGCATTTAAAATTCGGTATACAACAAAAGTGTATATAACAAAAGTTACTCTAAATAACAAAATAAACAACTTTTGTTATGTGCATATTTGGTGAAAAACCAATAGAAAACGAAATATCGCTATTTTTAATTTCAGGCTTCCCTTATAACCCCCACTCCTGCCCGTCCTTAGAAATGTTAGTATGGTTTATTATAAGGAAGGCGTTAGTGCTAATTTACATACCGAGTTTGGTTTAGTTCGGTTGGGTCTTTTTCCCAAATAAAATTGTTCACTTCTGCTATAGGTTTTAGCGTATATCTCGTTTATAATTCGGTATACGAAAAAAGTGAGTATTACAAAAGTTACTCTAAATAACAAAATAAACAACTTTTGTTATGTTCATATTTGCCGAAAATCCAATAGGAAACAAAATAACGCTATTTTTAATTTCAGGCCTCCCTTATAACCCCCACTCCTGCCCGTCCCTAGAAATGTTAGTATGACTTATTATAAGGAAGGCTCTGGTACTAATTCACATAGCGAGTTTGGTTTAGTTCGGTTGAGGCTTTTGTGCCAAATAAAATTGTGGACTCCCTCTATAGCTTTTAGCGTATAACTCATTTATACTTCCGTATAAGGCATAAGTGTATATAACAAAAGTTACTCTAAATTACAAAATAAACAACTTTTGTTATATTCATATTTGCCGAAAAACCAATAGGACACGAAATATTGCTATTTTTAATTTCAGGCTTCCCTTATAACCCCCACTCCTGTTCGTCTCAGAGGATATTAATATAGCCTAAAGTCTAAGTTGGGTTAGTAGTAATATACATACCAAGTTTCATAAAATTCGGTTCAGCCGTTTATGCGTGAAAAGGTAACAAACAAACAAACAAACAAACAAACATACACGAAAGAAACAAAATGCAGTTATGGTGTCTATGACATGTGAAACGAAAAGTTATCGTGAAATTTCGCGAAAAAAATCAATGTACAGACAGAGGTTACAATTTTATATATATATATATATATATATATATATATATATATATATATATATATATATATACTAGCTCAGATACCCGGCTTCGCCCGGGAATTGATTTGAGGGTGAATGGTGATGGTATTTTTTTTGGCAAGGTTTTACTTTGCACAATATTTTGACATTTACCCGTCCCACTGTATAGGGTTAATACCCGTTGTTGGCATTTGTTAATAATAAAATTAATTTTTTATGGAAGTCTTTACTGTCCTCCTAATTGTTGACTCCCGCTATAATTTTTAGCGTATAACGCCTTTATACTTCGGTATACGACAATAGAGTATATAAAAAAAAGTTTCTCTAAATAACAAAATAAATAACTTTTGTTATGTGCATATTTGCCGAAAAAGCAATAGGAAACGAAATACCACTATTATTAATTTCTGGACTTCCTTATAACCCCCACTCCTGCCCGTTCCTAGAAATGTTAGTATGGTTTATTATAAGGTAGGCGTTAGTGCTAATTCACATACCGAGTTTGGTTTAGTTCGGTTGAGTCTTTTGTGCCTAATAAATTGTTGACTCCCGCTATAGATTTTAGCGTATAACTCATTTATACTTCCGTATACGGCAAATGTGCATATAACAAAAGTTACTCTAAATTACAAAATAAATAACTTATGTTATGGGCATATTTGCTGAAAAAGCAATATGAAACGAAATATCGCTATTTTTAATTTCAGGCCTCCCTTATAACCCCCACTCCTATTTGTCTTAGAGAATATTAATATAGCCTAAAGTCTAAGTTGGGCTAGTAGTAATATACGTACCAAGTTTCATAAAATTCGGTTCAGCCGTTTATGCGTGAAAAGGTAACAAACAAACAAACAAATAAACAAACAAACAAACAGACACCAAAGAAACAAAATGCAGTTATGGTGCCTATGACATGTGAAACGAAAGGTTATCGTGAAATTTCGCGAAAAAAATCAATGTACAGACAGAGGTTACAATTTTATATATATATATATATATATATATATATATATATATATATATATATACTAGCTGAGATACCCGGCTTCGCTCGGGAATTCATTTGGGGCTGAATGTTGGTGGTATATTTTTGGCAAGGCTTTACTTTGCACAATATTATGACATTTACCCGTCACAGTGTTTAGGGTTAACACCCGTCGTTTATGTGGATTTGTTAATAATAAAATTATTTTTTTTATGCAAGACTTCACTGTTCTGCATATTGTCATATTTTCCGTTTCCTGTGCAATATGCATATATTTGAATTATTAATGAGAAAATATTGACATACATTTGAATAAATTTTTTCATTTGAGGTACCTGGTAGTTCATATTGAAAAGAAGTGTTGAGAAAATTTCTCTAAATAACAAATTAAACAACTTTTGTTATTTGCATATTTGCCGAAACCCCAATAGGAAATCACTATTTTAATTTCAGGCCTCCCTTACAACTCCCACTCCTGCCCGTCCCTAGAAATAGTATGGCTTATTATAAGGAAGGGGTTAGTGCTAATTCAAATACCGAGTTTGGTTTACTTCGGTTGAGTCTTTTGTGCCAAATAAAATTGTGGACTCCCGCTATAGGTTTTAGCGTATAACTCATTTATACTTCCGTATACGGCAAAAGTGCATATAACAAAAGTTACTTTAAATAACAAAACGAATAACTTTTGTTATGTGCATATTTGTTGAAAAAGCAATAGGAAACGAAATATCGCTATTTTTAATTTCAGGTCTTCCATATAACCCCCACTCCTGCCCGTCCCTAGAAATGTTAGTATGGCTTATTATAAGGAAGGCGTTAGTACTAATTCAAATACCGAGTTTGGTTTAGTTCGGTTGAGTCTTTTGTGCCAAATAAAATTGTGGACTCCCTCTATAGTTTTTAGAGTATAACTCATTTATACTTCCGTGTACGGCAAAAGTGAATTGAACAAAAGTTACTCTAAATTACACAATAAACAACTTTTGTTATGTTCATATATGCCGAAAAACCAATAAGAAACGAAATATCGCTATTTTTAATTTCTGGCTTTCCTTATAACCCCCACTCCTGCCCGTCCCTAGAAATGTTGGCATGGCTTGTTATAATGAAAGGGTTAGTGCTAATACACATACCGAGTTTTATTTAGTTTGGTTGATTCTTTTGTGGCATATAAAATAGTTCACTTGCTCTATAGGTTTTAGCGTATATCTCGTTTATAACTCGGTATACGACGAAAGTGTATATAACAAAAGTTACTCTAAATAACAAAATAAACAACTTGTTATGTGCATATTTGCCGAAAAACCAATAGGAATCGAAATATGGCTATTTTTAATTTTTGGCTTCCCTTATAACCCCCACTCCTGTTCGTCTCAGAGGATATTAATATAGCCTAAAGTCTAAGTTGGGTTAGTAGTAATATACATACCAAGTTTCATAAAATTCGGTTCAGCCGTTTATGCGTGAAAAGGTAACAAACAAACAAACAAATAAACAAACAAACAGACACCAAAGAAACAAAATGCAGTTATGGTGTCTATGACATGTGAAACGAAAAGTTATCGTGAAATTTCGTGAAAAAAATCAATGTACAGACAGAGGTTACAATTTTATATATATATATATATATATATATATATATATATATATATATATATATATATATATATAGATAGATAGATAATTTTGATCGGACCTCATTTTCGTCATGCTACCCAGGAGTAAGATCGATAGACATTTGAAGACATTTTTTGAAAATCGCGTCATGAGTATGACCTCAATAGCTGATTTCCCTCGAGGGAAATATGCTAAAAATACATTGTGGAGGTACTGATTGTTCAATTCTAATGTTAGGTTTTCTTTCCACTTTCCTGCATCCTGCATTATAATGAAAAGAGGGCCGAATTAGGAAAATTGAATTGTTTCACATATGCTTTTGATTCATAGTGGTATCTTAAGGGGGGAAATCGATATAAATATAATTTTATACATTTATTTCCTACTAGAGATAAGCCATTTTCACTAGTGCCTATCATTAGTTTGCCATTCGAGCAGACCTCGGGCTGTGGTATAATGTCCCTCTAGCCAATTGTATGATCTTATTCTTTTCCAGGAAAATGAAGACTACATGCACACGGAAGTAACTTGCAGGCTATGTAGTCACAACACATAAATCATTGGGATTCTTCCGTTATAGTATGCAATGCTCTCTAAAATAACTATTAAGAATACATTTATCCCGATGTACTAAGCTAAATTCATACAGTATTTCATCATGTCCTGCCAAACCGCCATGTGCTATTTCTTTTCACTGTCATCCTGTCCTCTAAACAACAGATTTTTCTACAACCAATCAGCTGTTTCTATCAGGGCATTTATATTACATCATTTCAATTTATAGTTCATAATATTAAGAGATAAGTGAAAAACAAATATAGTCGAGTAACATTATTGGTTGATCCCCGAATCGTCTCTTTTTAGGTCCCCGTCGTATCTTTTTTTCTACAGCTTACATTTTCAGTTTAGTTATGCAAAACCTTCAACCTCTATATAGGTAAGCAGAGAAACAATTATTGATTCTTGAATACTAGATTTTCAAATTTATCTTTCTTCTTGCACTCGTTTACTGCGATTCTCGAAGATGTGAATGAAAATTTGATTGGACCGGAATAACATATTTCCTAGAAGAAATCGAATAAAAGAAGGATATAGAATTTTCGTGGCTGTAGTAGGCAAGAAATTAGAAATTATTAGGAAACTTATTTGGATATTCTACGAAATTCCAATGTGAGATTCCAGTTTTAAATATGGTTTTACGAGAATTCGAGGGAGAGTCTATTAAATTATATTCCATTTTTTTTTTGCTTTTATGTTGTTTCCATTATATTGCACCATAGACGTTTTGAACAGTATTCACAATTAATGCGCTACATCGGAGAGGAAAAAAACCACTATTGTCATAGAAGTTAAATGATGTACTAATTTAATAGAGCTTTGGTTGTACTTTATTGAAACTGTTCTAAATAATTATAGAAGAATGATTTTGCCTATGTAATTATACATAATAATAGAAAGTATTTTATTACACCTTGGCGTATTTCATACTCTTTAACTATAAATAATTACAAGGGATTAAACTTTTTATAAGTTGTATAATTAACTTTCAAGTTTTAAACTGTGTACTAGATGTTGTCCACCTTTGAAATGTGGATCTTCTTCACCCATTTGAGAAAGCCACTCACTCAGCTGCAGTGTAGATTAAAGTTATTTTTTATTATACTGCTGAAGCTAGTCAGACGTTACCACAATTTCTAGCCAGCGCGGTTTTAGAGATTTATTTAGCCAGTTAGTCAATAAATGAATTCCCATTGGAATGTTAGTCACCTCATGCGACTATATATTAGACAACGTTTTATCCCTCTTTGTCATGTTCCTGTGTAAACAGTACGTTTATTTATTTTTTATTACATTTTCAAGTTTTAAATTAATTTTTCCCTCTTCGGACTTTATGATTTAGGATATTATCTAACTTACATTTATTTCTATGAAATTTATTATTCAGCAAGTGGATATTGCAGTTTCAATAGTGTTATCAGAAAAAAAAAACACACACTTGCACGCACACACAAAGAAACATACACACACAGACAGAGACCATAAGCAATCGTCTAGATAGATTAGGCGAATATTTGAACGATACTGTAACTGATGATACTGAACCTGGATACACCTTAAGTATAATATGCTAAAACATAATTCTAATATAGTTTGTAGTACGAGTATTTAGTAAATTTCAGCCTGTTCCATCTGGAAATGTGTCTTCTCAGACTTGATATTCATCGTTTTTCACGGGTCATTCTGATGCATATTTCTAAGACATATTTGGTTATTAAAAATGAGGAATGGAAATAAGTTGTTAGACAAGGTGGAAGAGTACGAGAGTCGTAGGCGAACTAGCTCCTGACTTGTAAACCATAATTATCTACAATAAAATCCTCCTCCCTCTTATAATAAAATTCCGACAGTAAATTATACTAGGTATCATTAAAATACGTAGCTATTTTTCGAATGATCCTCAAAACACTTAATTGCTTTTAATATGTTGTAATGCCACTGTCATTTGTATTTTACTGCTGAATATATTTCTGGACGAACTTTGCATATGTTTAATTTAAATTAAATACTTTTTCTTCTGCATTACAAAGTTTTATTGCTTCCATTTTACTCAAATAAATTATGCGCATAGAGAACAGATTTCCGCCTACTAATTTATTCCCCAACGAGTATTATTTAAAAAAAAATGTTTGTAAAAACATCTTTTTCTGCCCAAGAGACTTAAGTGCCAACATAATATTCGTTGACCATCCGCTCTTTGTTTTAGAATTCAATGGTTATAAACAGCTATATTGAACATAATTAGGCAGCAGGGCCAATTTCCTTAAGAAGAAAATTGGCGAAGAGTTTGTCAACTGGGCTTTTATTTCAACAATGTAGACTAGCGCCACTTTTTAGGTCAACGCAATTTACAGGTCAGCCCAACGAAATACAACTCTTCATAGGAAAATGGATATATATATATATAAATTAGTTAATAAATAAATTTACTTTAAACGTTTAATAATTAGTAACTCAAGCGGTTATCAATTCTTTAATTTGTGTATATGTACAATATAAAATAATTTGTTATTTATAATTTTGAATGTTAGAAATCGTTAATCCATGTATTTTATTTTAAAATCCCTATTGCTATTATACTTAAAGTCTATTGGAATTTTCTAATTACTGATTTCCAAATATGTATTCTAAATGAAAAAAAAACAAACTATAAAAACCAAAAAAAAATATTGACGGCAAATGGAACCCCTACAACTTCAAAACATTATATAATTTATACGGAATCTGATGGTTTTGTTAATAATGAAAATATTGTAGAATACCTTATTTACAGGAATTTTTATTAAAAATATATAATAAAAGAAAACAACTGATTTTAAGGAAAGTGGAAATTGATATTCTGAGCGCTAAGAAAAATTCTTGGTAGTGTGATTTTTTTTTGCACTCCCTCGAACATGATTTTCTAGAAAGCGTAGGCGATTACAGAAAAATATAAACAAAGATGCTGAAGAGAAAGGATTTTTAAGGAATGCTTCTTAAACTTAATTTTTTGAACGTCTGACTTTAATTGTTGACTCGTGTACGCTGCTGTATATGAAAGGGATAAATGGGGGAAGTAAGAGCAAATATAAAAGGCAACTATTAAGCAATACCATTGTAGAAATAATAAATGAAAATTAATAAAAAATGTTTAGAAGGTAATACCAGTTATAAATATCAATGCATCTTCCACACATCCCAAATGAAATATGAATCCGATTATCAAATTTCGTATCCTTAATACTACTATTACAATTTAATTATTGATAATAATAAAATTCTCTTAATGAATATATTTATTCATTTTTCTGTTTTGTAGTTTCATATTTGCCGGAATATATTGATATTATCAGTGAAACAAAGCTTTCCCTCCCCTCAGCTCTTCCTTTCCTTGTTTGATTGCAGGCCACTTCTCTAATCGAGAAGACATTTCTCAACGACGCGAAATATTGCTTGCACCACAGGAGTAGGCAATTCTAATCCATAGTCGGTTAGATGTGCTTGTATATATACAAAATGTCCGTCACGGAGGGGCACTATGCAAGTAGTTTCTCCACGTGCAGGAATGAACTCGCTGTCCGAGATACCAGTACAAATAACTGCATTGCACGTTCCATTTTCTTATTCTCCCTTTCTGAGCACCCCGTGTAAACAATGCTAGAAGCATATGCTTAACATCAAAAGTTAAGTAATATAATGGCTTAATGTGAAAATCACATTATGAGTCAGGGTTAATTAAAAAAAAAAAAAAATAGGTTCCTATTCGCATAAAAAAAAAGATTTTGAATGTAACTGCACATTATTTACAATATTAGTCTTACAATTTTTTTCTACCAAACGCATGCTAATGAAGGTAATTTACATTTAAAATTTTACCCTTCCTTAAAATCCTCACAATTCCTGGATCAATTTAAGTTATGAACGTACTAGGTCTTCAGAATTACATTCGATCCGTAGGTATAGTATTAACTCTAAAAACTTGAAATTCCCGCTTTCATTCATATAAATTAAAAATAGTTCGTTCTACATATTTATTGATAATTTGCCTTCAAAATAGCAAAATACTTGAAGTGGAAAATTCAAGAGGTATTTTGTTTTTGTCATCTAGTACCCTAGTATCGAAAGACTCTTTATGATTTTTATTTTATTTTTGTACACTGTGCATGAGAAACAAACCTCATTAGTTGAAATCCTTGACATGAGATATCTCCTAAAATATATTTGTATATTTTTTAAATATTTATTCGTTTATTTGCAACAACATATATAAATATTACAAGAAAATGATATGAATGATATAACAAACAATTGGCTTGATTATTGACTTGAGGTGGAAAGTTGTCCATTGACAATTCCCACATTCCAGGGAACTTACGCTTCAGACGTCGTCTTGGATTTTCTAGGATATGGGAAGATGAAAGCGACTAAAGGATTAGGATGTGCAGGAAGGAGAGAGTGGAATTTCTGATATCAGGATTTTGCGAGGGCATAGCATTTTTTCCTCCATCCTTTTGAGGTAATTATTATGAAGAGTTAAATTGGATAAGTAAAATGCAGAATCTGTAATTTTGTGGAGTATTCTGGGTTGGAGGGATTAGATTTTGTAGGAATTTGAAGATTTAGTGGAACCCCCTAAAATATAAACAACAGATTCTGTAGAACTACAATTAAACGTACCGTATGGATTAGTAGCAATACTTGCAGAATACTAGCATTATTAGAGCTGCAATATTACTTAGGAGAGCTTTAAGGTATTCAAGGAAACTGATCATCCAGAATTCTCTAATTAATATACCTATCTATTCTGTTTATCTCCTTCATTTTTACGGAAATAAGCTTATTACATGACTCCCGCGTGGCGAACATTTTTATAAAATTTAGTAGAGACTTTTTCTAATAAATAGCCTGTAGGCTAGTGCTATAGACGAAGGAGGAAAGGCAAGGGGAACGGGTAGTACCATCTCTAGTGGGCCTGATGAAGACCTTCGGGGCAAGGACAAAACCTTACTCCTTCAGCTAAAAAAAAAAAAAAGGAGGCGTTATAATGGTCTTTACTGTTACAACTACGCGCATCTCTTTCTATCCCCCCCCCCTCTCTCACTCTCTCTCTCTCTCTCTCACTCTCTCTCTCCCTCTCTCTCTCTCTCTCTCTCTCTCTCTCTCTTCTCTCTATCTCCCTCACAAACACACACTGCACACTCACAAATAAACAAAACCTTGAATTCGATGATATCATTGGAAAGGTAAAAAATAAACTATATTTTTATTTAAAAAAAAGCAAAGAATAATTATAATTCCTATTAAATTAATATTTACTTTTCCCATTAAAGAACAACTGTCGCAAAATGAAATAATTTCTATATTAAATTAATAAAATTGAAAAAATAAAAATGAAACAAAAGTACCCATACATGATATATTTTAATGTGATATCAATTTATTCTTTTATTTTATCAATTTTTCAACATCCATGAAAACATTTGTTTTTTGTATATGTAATATTTGCTGTTGCAACAAGAGGCTAAGTAGTTAGAGCAATTAGTCTATGCATTTCTCAAAACTTGAGACAATACAGTACCGTCAGTAAAAAACGTTGAGCTAAAGGTCTTATACAATTTATTACTACTTCTTTAATTTTCAGGGCTTATTTACATTTTACAGGATTATAGCATAAAATACACTTTTTTTTAAAAAAAATAAAGAAAACAGCTTAGAATAATTATGAAAAATTATTGAGATATTTATGAGGTATAGAGTTATTCCTGTTTGCAATTTAGGAAATACGTTATACGAAATTAATGCAAATGACAATATAATTATTATATTTTATAAAACATTTAATATGTGCTAATATTTTTGGACTCTAGGAAGTATTTAGAAAGGTGTTAATTATATTGCCTAAAGTAGATTAAAGTATTATTTATAACAACGCCTACAATTTAGCTTCGTAGTTTAGTAACTATAATCTAGTAATAGTGATAATAATTATTACAGTAAATATTTCATATAAAACAGCTATGAATATATATAGCTGAGCAGACATTCATTCATATGAGTGTATTATTAAAATATTTCCAGTCAGTATCTCCAGCATATAATTTTGTGAAGATAAAAGTTTTAAAGTCTTTTGATTGGTATGAAGCCTATAGTGGTACTAATTGAATGTTTAGAGTACTCAAAGTGTAATGCCTACTTGCATCAATGTTAAATCAAATGTAAGATGCTTTGGGTTACAAGGCTTTTATCATGATCAAAGTATCTAGTTTCTCCTTATCAATACTTCCCTGTTATCAGTACCCTCCAATTCTGATAATCTCACTAACAATTAGTAAGCGAGTTAAACATCCGATAAAATTTGAAACATCTTAGGACTTTGCTAGTTTCTATGTAAGAGGTTGTCATAAGTAGATATTTACTCATTTTCTTTTGACTTTTCTTCCGTAAATTCAATTTGATTCTTTCTTAAAGATGCCTGAGTCTCGAACCTGATGTTGGTAGAAAATATTAACAGGATTTTCTCTTTACCGAAATAGTAAATCGGTTCTTGAAATTCCTAATCCAGGGTGTACAAAATTAATGAAGTAAATGTTTTCACAATTCTATAAAGATTATGATATAAGAAGTGTTGAATGGATATATGTTTGTTTACAGGATGCCATTCAGAATTTAAAACCTATAAATCACGTTGCCCTCACCTGTTCAGGCCGCAGTCCAAATCCCTCTTTTCAAACTTACAAAGCACTACTTGTTCTATTTTATTATTAGGGACCATTTATATTTCATTAATCTACTGAATTTCCATTGTTCATTGTATGTCTGGAACGGAAATTTTCAACGTTTTCTTGGGATCATAAGATGCACAACTTTTCTGAAGAAGCATACACTATTAGCTTCATAAAAAGTCCGTCACGCAGGAGCTGCGCTAACTAAGCAGATTTCCCACGTGCATCACGTATTTGCATTTATCTCAAAACTTAATAGTTCAATGAGAACAATATTTTGTATTTAGGCTTATAATACAGGACTTCAGAATATAACAGTTTATTGTTTATATGACATGAGTAGGAGTGAGGGTTTAAAAAAACAAAACAAATATCTTGGTTAATAAAGAAGATATTGAAAAAAAAAAGTGTATAACAATATTTATAGAATATTACATTTTCAATAAGATAGGTTCTATTCAATTTTTCGATATGACGTATAACACCGGCTTATTACCCCTCGGGGGGGGGGGTTCGACTAATCCCCCTTCCTTCCCACTGGTCCGATTTTAGCCGTTAAAGAACTTGAGCTTCATTTTTTTATTAACGTTTATTTTTTATTATTGTTATATTGAGCTTGGTACCGATCAGACAAATATTGTGACCGCTAGAGCGATAACAGACAAATATATATATACAATTTTGAATGAATCTTATTTTCGCTATCTCCTGGGTAGGATCGATGGACATTTGAAGAAATGTTTCGAAAATCCCATCATGTGTACAACCTCAATAGCTGAATCCCCCCCCCCCCCAAGGGGAATCTACTAAAATAACTGTGTTAATTTTAAGTAAAAATAACTAAGTACCAAAAATGACTAAACGCACCCCATTTTAAAATTGACAGGAATGACCAAGATGGAGAACATGCATTTCCGCTTACCATCTCAAGAAATGCTCAACATTTAGAAAATATCAATATATTTTAATTGAACTAAAACCAAAAAAAAAAATAATAATAATAATAATAATTTGGGTTAGCTACAATCCATTATGGAGTATAAGGTAAATCCGAAAAATTCGGTTCTCGCTATTAAACGTTTTGCTTTATTGCTCTTAGGAATTATCAATAATATTTCTTATAGTTTATATAAGAAAAATATTTATTTATTGTGAGAGAGAGTATCGTTTTTAGTGCTCAAACATTTTAGCTTGAAGGACTTATAATGCGGAAAGTAAATACACTTTATTTGCTGATTAACTCTAGGAAACAACAACAAAGATGTGTATTTATGTAACTAAGAATATTTACTTGTTCTGACTTTGCGAAATTCCCAAGGACTCCTTCACGTTATCAATTACTTACCTTTTAAGGAGGCCGTAGTCTCCTTAAAATTGATATACCTCTTGTTGTATGCTAAACCACTTAGGAAGGTTAAGTTATATTTGTACACTTTTGTAAACAATTTCAGCGTACATCTATAAGAGAATCGCCTCTACGCATGACAAATAGAAACGTAGTGTTGTTGACTTGTTTTTATTACAAATATGAAGTGGCTGCACCATTGCGTTCGCCGTCCATCACTGAATGAAAGAAGTAATGTGATATCTCTATCAAAGATGTTACTTAGTTAGGGGATGCTTAATATTCAGTTAATAAATACAAACGGTAATCAAAAATCCTTCAGTCAATTTTAGTAACCTCCCGACGGGAAGCGTATGAAACAGGTCTGCCATCCTCTCACCGGAAAGAAAAACTATTACTGAAATATATCAGAATATAACATCACAATTTTATTTAAAAATATCTACTATATCTAGTACTGTCATTTATAATGAGTCAGAATAATTTTTATCTCCAAGAATAATAATCTCTCTAGATCTTTAGTAGTCCAAGACCTTAAGAAAGGAGGGGAGGAGAACATATTTGTAATTATCTCCCGTAATAAAGGTTTCTTGAAAACAATACTTCGCATTTAAGCTTCGAATAATGTGGTTTATTATATAAAAGATTATCGTTTATGTAACATGAGTAGAAGTGGGGGTTTGCTTAAGTTTGAAAACTGAAAAATGCAAATATCTCAGTTAATAATCAAGACATAGAATAATTGAAAATAACATTATTCATAGTATATTTAATCGCAATAAGATTGGAATTTTTCGATCCAACGTTTTGGTACGAAGTTAGTTCGAATTGTGGAAATTTCTCCCTTCCCTGGAACAGACAAATATACATACATACATACATACATATATATATATATATATATATATATATATATACAGTTTTGAACTTACCACATTTTCGGTATCTTCTAGGTAGTATGAATGGACATTGAAAGAAAAGTTTTGGAAAATCGCGTAATGAGTTTGAACTCAATAGCTGATTTCCCTAAAGGGGAGATTGCTAAAAACGTAGTGAGTGCTCATTGACACCAGCAGTAAATTTCTATATTTCTCAAAGACTGTTCGTATATATTTCTGAAAAACGTGCGAGTTTATTTAACTTTAAGCTGGAATATTTTCTTATGAACTAAGAAAAAAAATTCAATAAAACACGTTAAAAGGTTTTTACAATCATACAGATAAAGATCTCAGCTCCTAGTACATATTTATAGATGTTGCTTATCGCTCTCATTATATCATTTAAGTCGTATGCCAAAAAATCCAAGTCATAAGGAAAAAAGCGAGTGGATAGCTGTGTGTAAATAAATAAAACAGCAAATAATCTTTTATTTACGTTTATTTATAAATTGATTGTGATTTATTATTAAGTAAACTTCGAAGTCATAGTGGCTTAGGAAATGGCAAACAAAGATTAAACTGTGAACAAACTGTTTACTAGCAGCTATATGTTTATTAAAACATAAAAAAGCCCGTCACGCAGGGGCTGTGTAAACTAAGCAGATTTCCCATGTGAAGTTTTACATTAGAGAAATCTGCATACTGGTAACACAACACCACTGCGAGTTATATTTTAATAACTCAAATTTTAGTAGTCCAAGAACTAAAGAAGGGGGGGGGCGGATGAACAGAAGGTATTTGCACAAATCTCACAAAGTAACGAAGATAAGGATAGGTTAGAAACGACAGGTAAGGTTAGAGAGAGCTTCCACCTGAGCCGATCAGTCACGGAAACGGCCGACCTAATCCAAACTATACCTGACCATATGTCCCACAGAAATTTCTCGAAAATCGCGTCTTGACTGAAAATTTGTAGAACTTCTCTAGAATAATTCTTGAAGCACTGTGTTGAGTCTTAATACGTCATTGCTTGTATAACTGATTACATCTCTATTAGCTCTAATTGTATTATCTGTCCGTGCTGCAGAAAACCAGCGCGCAGATCTAGTGGTGCGGAAGATGCAATGTATTTCTTCAAGAGTTCCAGGCCATGAAAAGAGTCCTTGAATAAGTAAGATATGCAAAATGAGAAAACTGTAAAAATAATTGTTTTCAATTGCATCTCATTGTCGGGGTACTCGTAAAACCCATTCCACAGCCTTTAATCAGTTTTCTGTTTTGCACATAAATTAGCTCCTTGCAATACCCGTAATTTCTTTTGTTATATTCACTTTTTGTTCTTCTTAAAGAAACCTTTATGCTAAAGTCAAGAGACTTAGCTTCCTGAGCTACGCAGATTTTCACGAGCATAAATGATACCAAGGTGCACACTAATCTCAATTTCTCTTTCAGTAATTATTCGATGTAAGCAAGACTAGAAAAATAAACTGAATTTGACTTGTTAAGAAATATAAATCTTAAAATCTGACTAAAATATAACAATGGAGATATTTTAGAATTAATTGCTTGTCCCTTCTCTAAGCCATCACTCGTCCAGGTTAGATTTTACCCATTAACGAACTTTAGTTTTGCATAAAACGTTTAATTAACAAGTTTAAATATATTGTCTTTAGACGGTTATCACATACACACAAAACAAACTCACATACGCATCGCATGCGCATGAATTCACACATTTCAACGACCATATAGCAAATATTGAAAAATTGCATCAGATGTAAGCCATCAATAGTTGATCTCCTGTAAGTTATGGAAAATTCGAGGTTGATTTAATTAATTAATTAAATTATTTGAACTTGTGCTACCTTATCTGATTGATACTTGTTTCCATCATGGCCCGACCATTTCTTAGAAATCTCTAATCAGCTGTGTAAATTCAATACAGCTGCAGTTATAATGTTACAAATATATGTATATATATATATATATATATATATATATATATATATATATATTTGTTTTTGTTTTTCTTTTCTTTTTTTTTTCTTTTTCTTTGTTGTAAATAATTTTATTGTACAAATATTTTATTATATGTTATTATAGTTTTTTAAAAAAAAAGTCCGTCACGCAGGGGCTGCGTAAACTAAGCAGATTTCCCACGTGAGATTTTACAATAGAGAAATCTGCCTAATAACAACTGTAATAACCTAAACCTATTCACGAGGGACGACTAGTTATGGAAACGGCCGCCAGAGCTCTCGGCGGAAAGTCCGAACATAGCCGACCACACGCAGAATACAAATGCAAATATCTCGGTTAATATTCAAGATAGGGAATAAATGTATATAGCAATATTTATAGTAAATGGAATTTGCAATAAGATTGGTCCTATACAATTTTTCGTTCTGACGTATTGTAACGGAGATATTTCGAATTTTCGAAAATCCTCTCCTCTTAAAATCCCCCCTCCCACTGGTCCGATTTCAGCCGTTAACGAACTTGATCTTTCTTTTTACATAAAACGACCAAATATCGAGTTTGGTAACGATCAAACCAAAATTGCGACCGCTAGAGCGGTAACAGACAAATATATATATATATATATATATATATATATATATATATCTATATATATATATATATACAGTTTTGAACGGACCTCGTTTTCGTCATCTACTAGGTAGGATCGATGGACATTTGAAGAACAATTTCAAAAATTCCGTCATGAGTACAACCTCAATAGCTGATTTCCCTTAAGGGAAATCTGCTAAAAAAATGTATCAAGCACCCGTTATGTACTAATTATTGGACGGGACGTGTGGCTAATAAACTCCCTTCCTGTAGAGTTACTTCAGGAGGGAAATAAATAAATAAATAAATAAATATATATATATATATATATATATATATATATATATATATATATATATATTGGGTTTGGCTACTCCGTCAAATTTACGAAAATTACATTTTTTACAAACGGTTTCTATTTGCTAAAACTAAACGTGTTGGCCCAGGAATCCTAAAAATCACACATACACACATAAAATGACCTAATATTTGTGTGCTAGAAGAAAAATAAGTCAAGGATCATCCGCTGAGAAGGAACTTGGTAGGAAAGTGTATAGTGTTATAGCGTTTTGAAATGTAGTCGAATTCTATACCGCTATATATATTCAATTATTCTTCAGGAAGGCAATGTAAAGCGTTAATCTCTGGCGTTTTAGACTGGTAATAGATAATTCAAATTTTCAAAAACTGCTTCATCACTTTGTGCCTCTCCCCAGCAATCCTCTGTGAGAAATGGAGGAATATTTAATTGTGCTAAGTATAAATTAAAGAAATTACTGTACCCTATTGCCCTTGGCATTAAATTCGTCCACTACTTTGACTGTGGCAACTTCGCGATCAAGAATATAATCGCACGAAATAAAATCCATACTTCAAATCTCGTGGCAAAGGTTTTGAATTAGCTAATAATAATTATTTCTATTGCCCAAGCGGGAATCGAACTCGCCACTCTAGGTTTACCATGTGAGAAAAAAATAATATTGAGAATTAGCTTTATTACTTTGTAAGAAATTTGTTTTCTCAAAAGATTTTCTATTGAATAAATTATTCCTTTTTTCTTTAGCCTTAGATTATTTTTACTAGTACAAAAATAATTTAGCCATGGACAGTGGCAGAATAGATTTATTGACTAACCATAAAGGCCTCTTGACGGGCAAACTCAGACATGTATTCTTTAAGGCAAGAAGAGACACTCTTGAACCATCAAGCGATTTATAAATATCAAAAGCTAGGCTGAATATAAATTAATGTCCTCCATCTACAAATAATATTTATATTCTCGAACCAAACGTTAAGATGAAGTCCTGGAATTGTTTGGAAGCAGTCCAGTTCAAATAAACTCCAACAGAGCCAGGCAAATTTTATTTGTCTACATTCATGTCGCTGCTAGAACCCGAATGGTCACTATTTTTGACCGTCATGGTTGGTAGTCTTAGGGCGTATTCAGTTTCTTAGAACATTTAATTTAATGGTATGCTTCTTACTGTGATTAGTATTGTGAGTTTATGTTTTAGGAATTTGGATCCACAATGAAAGAACTTGCTTGGTTGCAACTAATAATTGTGATAACGACATCTCAAGATATCTCCAAATTGCATATGTAAATAACACTTTCATAACTATCAGGCGGACTGTCTTGAAAGCTATAATTAGTAAGACAAAATACCTGGGAAATAATGTAAATTAATCATCAAGAAATCTCATTCAATAAATTCGTTGTAAATTGTAAATTCTGAACATTACAGGGAAAGGAATGCAATAGAAAAAAGTCCGTCACGCAGGGGCTGCGTAAACTAAGCAGATTTCCATCGTCAAGTTAAGTAAAAGATATATACATACTGATAACACAAACCACCGTGAATAAATACAAACGGAAATAAGAAATGTTTCGGCCAATTTCAATAACCTGCCTACAGGAAGCGTTAGGTTAGAAATGTAAACAAACAGGTCTGCCCGCCTCACACCGGAAAGAAAAACATTACTGAAATATATCAGACTATAACATATTAATTTTATTGAGAACTATTTACTATATCTAGTACTGTAATTAATGAGTCAGAATAATTGTTACCTCAATCAATCAAATTTTAGTAGTCCAAAACCGGGGGGGGGGGGGTGTCACCAGGACATATTTGCATGTATCTCGTATAATAAAGGTCTCTTGAATACAATTTTTGGTATTTAAACTTCGAAAAATGTGATTTATTATGTAGCAGAGTATTGTTAATGTAACATGAGTAGAAGTGGCGGCTTGCTGATAGCAGAAAAATGAAAAATGCAAATATCTCGGTTAATATTCAAGATAATGAATAAATGTATATGACAATATTTATAGTACATTTAATTTGCAAGAAGATTGATCCTATACAATTTTTCAAACCGACGCATAATAACGAAGATATTTCGATTTTTCGAAAATCCTCCCCTCTAAAACCCCCCTCCCCCTGGCTCGTTTTCAGCCGTTAACGAAC
This sequence comes from Riptortus pedestris, assembly GCA_019009955.1. Classification (NCBI taxonomy): domain Eukaryota; kingdom Metazoa; phylum Arthropoda; class Insecta; order Hemiptera; family Alydidae; genus Riptortus; species Riptortus pedestris. The sequence goes on from CM032229.1 coordinate 100,173,776, forward strand.
TTGATCTTTCTTTTTACATGAAACGACTAAATATCCAGTTTAGTAACGATTAAGCAATAATTGCGACCGCTAGAGCGGTAACAGACAAATATATATATATATATATATATATATATATATATATATATATATATATATATATTTATTTACAGTTTTGAACAGACCTCATTTTCGTCATCTCCTGGGTAGGATCGATGGACATTTGAAGAAAAATTTCGAAAATCGCGTCATGAGTACAACCTCAATAGCTGATTTCCCTCAAGGGAAATCTGTTAAAAGACAATCGGAATTAAGGCTAAACCAATTTTATATCATTGTTAGACTTGTTAGGTGATTTAGATTGAAAGAAAATATTCTCCACAGCCATATCAAAAAGATTACTATTTTTTTTACAAAAGTTGGGTGTAACCTTTATGGCGAAGTAAATATGTCATTCAAGACTGAGTGGACGTCACGCAGGAACTGCTTAAACTAAGCATATTTCCCACAAGCTGGTATAAGAAATGCAGCAACCTCCTTATACCGCTCTAGCGGTCGAAACTTTTGTTAGATCCTTACCAAACTCGATATATAAGCGTTCCATGCAAAACTAAAGATAAGCTTCGTTAATGGCTGAAATCGTCCCGGGGAAGAGGAGGGGGGCGTGCGAAATCGAAAATTCAAAATATATTCATTATTATAAGTCGGTTCTAAAAATTATATAGAACCAATCTTGTTGTTTCATTAATTAACTATAAATGTTGTTTTATACATATTTTTAATATTAACCAAGATATTTGTATTTTTTTAGTTTTCGGCCTTCAGTGCACCAGCATTCCTAATCATTTCATATTAACAATATCCTGATACTTCTTGAACTTGTTCTTAGAAACATAAATATTAAATTTGGCTTTCAACCAACCTTCACTATGTAGGATATTTGCAAATATGTTCAAAGCTACGTTATGTTGCCGTCAGTGGACTTATTAGTGGAGATATATAAAATCGAAATTGAGAGTAAGTTCCGCGTACCATTCCAGGACGTGAGAAATCTGCTTAGTTTTGGCAGCATCTGCAGGACGAATTTTTTAAAATTCAGGTTTGTAGAGGACCTTTTTTGAAGATTCGTTAAGCACATTACGAATGGGTTTTCCTGGATGACAAAACTCTTCTCCTCTGTTTATTGCACAATACAGCATGGTGTAACGTTTTATTCGCTCTATAATGCATCTTCATCAGCCAGGAGAATTGCAGAATTTTCAAAGTTGATATCTGGGAGATGGATTTTGTTGCAGGAATGTTTCTAGAATAACATCAAAACTACCATATAATTTGGTGATAGCGACAAAGTAATTTCTAAAAAACAAGCGTAAACACACAGACACGAAATGAATTGTGTAGAGAGATTATTATTATCATTATATTATATATATTATGAATTATGTCAGCCGATAAAATAATAGTATTTATGTCCTCAAATTTAATTAAATGAATAAGGCTTAAGAAGGGAGTGAGAACCTACCTAAGGTCATGGATGTTATCATAACTAGACAAGTCTTGTACCAAGATAAGGGAGCTGCTGACACGAATATAAGGCATACTTCTCCTCTTATGTGTAAATTCATCTTCGAACATAAGAGGTTTAGTTTTATCTCTATTCTTTTAACGAAATCCATTTTGTTACCTTTAGTATATAGTGGTACACCAGCAATGATCCTTTATCGTGGTCCTGAGATGAGTCATTAATGGCTCTTTCCTTTTTATTCCTTCGTAAATGAATTATGTTATGTTGGAGAGCAAGTATATCATCTATTTTTATAAATTATCCAGTGAATGACCTACTTCAAATGGTGGTTTTGTGTGTGCGTGCGTCCGTGCGTGAATGGGAGCAACTGCGTTAGTAAAGTATTAAAAGTTACTTTTGCGATTTTGATTTGTCTTATTCCGAATTGAAATATTTTACAAAATATGAGCTATGATATGTGAATATATTTTAAATATTTTTCTGGGGATAATCAGAAGTAGTGAATACAACAAATTTTAATAAAACTATCAACTTTCATAAACTATGATAGCGAAAAAATCCTTCAAATTTAATACCAGACTTAAGGCTCCTCCCTATAGGATCCCCAAGGATTTTAACAATTAATAAAAAAGAAAATCTTTTGAAGTTTAGAAAAAAAATCGAAAATAAAAGTTATCAGAAAGACTGAATAGATCAAACTGACGATATAATCAGATAAGATATAGATATAATAACCTATTATTTAATAATCCTTTTTCTTCAATAGCTAATTGTGAATTTTTTTTATGTCAAACACAATAGATGAAAGAAGGAGATTAATAAATATTCGTCCGAATAAGCATCCTTTCAAATTGAACAGTATTGAAATAAAAGTGTTTTCAATATTGCAATGATAACATTATGAGTAATATCTGTTGATAATGAAAAATTAATTTATATTTATTATTTTCAGGTAATTGACATCCCCTGTGGATTATTGGCAATAGAAGATGATTAAGGTAATAATTAATAATGTATTTTCTAGTGATCCGAAAAAGCAAACAAATACGAATGTTCTCAGAATTGGGTTAAACACAATAACTTCAACTACAATTATGATATTACCATTCTATTGTGTTTATTTTCTGGATAGGTTTATATTTACAATGACTCATATTGAGCCTGTTAAAAGGAGAGATATCAGCTTACAAATGTTCTGGACTTAGCCCAAAGTAGTTACTGTCGGGATATACTTTAACAACATTTTTAAACTATTATTTGTTTAATTTTCGACTGTCGATTTCTCAACTAACTCTTGGCAGTAGTCAAAAGACATAATAATGTATATAACGCAATTTGTTTTATTCTACTGTACATATATTTACTATACCATTTTTTAAACCACTTGTCTATTGGAAGAAGTAGTCCTTATTTCGAGATCAATTCTTTCTTCTTTGGATTAAACCATTGATTGACAAATTCAACATAACTACTTCCTTTTCACTGATTAGTATCCCAATAATCTATGATACAATTTAGGAAAGTTGGTGTTGTTTCAAGACTCTCCAACTGTGTTTTGAACTTTTTAAACATTTATTTCTTTAGGGATTTACAAAAAAATAAAGTCTTCTTGATTTGATTCGTTTTGTTTTTATTGATGTTGGAGAATAAGTAAATCTCCTGCAATTCCGAGCTCATTGAAATAAATAAATGAAAAGGATGACATAAGTGACGTTAGGATTTACGTAATTGACATTCCCATTAAAATCTCCACTAGCTGGGATAAACCAACCTCATGGGTTCGTATGACGAAAAAGTGCCCAGATCCTTCATTGCTGGAGACTCAGAGAACTCTACAGTTGCTTTCGTTGAGACCTCATAAAGTGTTGCGTTATAATTTCCTATATAAAAATTGTCAAATAAACTCTACCTCTGTAGAGAACCAAGCTGCATTACAAAGGATGAAACGACTCCAAAAAAAGCTCTAGACATAAAAGGAATGTCTGAATTCGATCCTCATGCTCCTTAAGTGACGTCGGATTTCATCATAAGGCTTATTGAATTATGTCAGTGACGCTTAAAGTACTTTCCCATTTTATTGTTTTATTTTGACTCATTTAAGATGGGCAACTCACAGCCAATAGGAATGGGATTCATTGGAGTAATCCAAGAGGGATATATGTGGCGAATCGAGAACTACTATCTGCTCGTAAAAAGAGTGAGGCAATGAGTAGCCCACCCTGGCTGATCGTAAACGGCGCTGGATACGGTAGTGATGTCGTAAAGAGGACGGCAGTGTTTGATACCGCCCGGCGTTCGCTATGGTTCACACCTTGGACCTACATGCTTTATGCTTGTATTTTATTGGGTTTCTTCCTATGGTCTTTTGATCTTTCACCTTCGGCACCCCCAACTCTCTCCGTCGATTTTTTTTTTTTCGTTCTTGTCCCACTTAGTCTTTTCACGTTCACTTTATTAAGCTCTTATTTTAAATTTCAGCAATCGTGCGAATGCTGAATTTTTAAATGGTTTTTCATGAGCTTGCACAGTGAAATTGAAAAAAGGCTACGAATCTATTAATACATTGCCAATACAATTACGTGATTGCGAAATCTTTAACTGTATCTAAAACAAACCAGCCATCGAACGTATCTCACTACATTCATATATGAAGAAACAGCTCATATTGAGCTTCAGAAGGACTACCGAATTAACAGATTTTTATGGCGAATTTGCCTTTTTTTCTTTGTGCTCCCACCAGACTGGTGCAAAACAAAAAAGAAAAACGTTTTAGTGATATCCGGAGAGTTAGGTCGAGACTAAGATTGCTGTTTCATAGGGGACCTGCGGAGGTGGATGGTATGTATATGGTGGAGGGTAATTATACCTAATTTAGCCTTTTTTCAATGGTGTAGTAGATGCCGAGATCCTAAGTAGGGTTTTTGTAGCCTCTTAGTACATAAGCAACCTTCGGTTTTGAGTTAACCTACATCTGATTTCCGTAATTATTTTACCATTTCATTCTTGTCCCGTAATGATCTTTTTTTTTTAAACGGCTATTGAGCTGTGTCAGAATATTTTGATAGCTTCTAGGTATGCCGTATATGAATTAATATTTCAGGATTCATATTAAACCCAGATATAAAACATGAAATATAGTTAGAATCTTAGAGAAACCTTTGCTAAGTCTAATGAGTACCTTTGTCCATATTCACGAGATTCACAGATTTTGCAAATAATAAAGATAATAATAATAACAATGAGGCTCAGGATAACCATGTGAGTTAAGGTGTTGGACTCAATCTCACATGGTAAACCTAGAGTTGCGTGTTCGTTTCGTACCTGGGCAATAAGAATTTATTTAGTAAAGAATTCATTAAATCAAATCCTTCATCCCACCCTGGTTAAAAAAAGGGTGGTAACTTGTAGATAACCCGTCCCGATTGGCCTTACTAACACTAAGTCGACGTTAATAAATAAAATTTATAAAGTGGGTCAATCTTTCATATCCTAGGCTAGTTGTGTCTGAGCAACGACTATACGCTCCAAAAGCGAAGACAGAGAGAATTATAAAAACTTAGATGAAAATAAAAACTGGAGACATCTCTGTAGTTTAACTGAGGCAATGATGTAAGAGAGTATAGTGAATAAGGGAGCGATAAACCACTTGTGACCCTTCTTATATTGGAGTTTTTCATTAAACCAGGGCTCCTCATTCGTCAGCAGAACTGCCTGGTGTGCCCTTAAGATATAATGACTTATCAAAGTTGGCTAAACTCAAGTATGTATATATAATAAGTAGAATAATGATAAACAAAAAGCATAAATTTGGAAGTAGTGAGTCCAGAATTCCAAGTCTAATGCTTGTAAAAAAAAAATAGCCAGTGAGCCTGCATCAAAAGAAAAAGTCCCCAACAGGCCCTTGAATTAAGCAGATATATTTTATTATACTTTTATTCTTATAAATAGGGACATATATATTCATGTCACCAATCTAGTTTGGTTGGATACAAAATTTCGAAGACTAGGTGTAAAACGAAAAAGTCTATTTATTTGCCTTTAACTCTTAACTTTATCTTTCTTGAACTTTATGGTAGCAGCATTTCGGTTCTTTGGACTTGGGCTTAGCTTATAATACCTCTTGTGGCAAGCCCTTTCTAAAAAATAATACTTAGTGCTCTGAAAAAGACCAATCAGGGTAGCAGCATCTACTTAATGCCTAAACTGGAGGGGGTGAGTTAAATACTATGTTATAGATCTAAACGAATCTATGTATTTATACTGAATTTTTCCCTTTGCAAGCATAAGATCAGGATGCTTATATAATTATGTTTTTTTTTTATTTTTTCGTTTTTTTTAAATCTCTTTAAAAGTTTATTAAATATATATATATATTCATAAGAGAATTATTAAATGATAATCGACTAATTCGTCGAGTAAACTTATTTTCTTTATTTTATCATTCAATGCAATTTACTTGCCGGCAGGAAGCATGGAAAGAATATTTTATCTGTTAAAAGAGGAAAGAAGCAACCGATAAGAAGCTACGTGGTAATGCTCACGTATACTGTATTCCTAGCTGTATGCTGTGCTATAATGATTTCATTGGTACGCAAGCCCTGTCTATTGACGCAAAACGTATTTAAATTAATTTATATTATTATTGTTTTTCTACATTATAAAATGTAAACAATTGATAATGATAAATTCCTTAGGAATTATGGAAGGCCATCATAATTATACAGTATACATTCTATACCTATTTACAAATTTACATGTTATACTAGTCAGAAGTGTATGTTTCATACAGCTGTAGATAATTTGTTTAGTGTATGTAATGGCCCCTTACAGGTTCAGTCTGGTACAATTCCAACGCCTCCAATCCAAACCAAATCTTGAAGTTTACAGTAAACAGAGAGATAATAAATTAGTCAGTAGCTAACAATGTTAGCTAATTATGAGTTCCTTACTTTTGAAACTAACCTAATTCAATGATATGTTATTATTATTTATTAACGTCCACTTTTTGCAACAAATGTTAGCAAATGTTAGCTTTAATCGTTAGGATATTTAGCCTTTATTGTTTACTGTGTCTAATGGTGTATTATTAAACTAGTATTTACCAAATTAATTATGATTGTAAAACATTTACAAGCCGATTAATTAACATTCTTTGGCGGGCTTCACTATGATATAAAGAAAATAAAACATAATAATATTTATTAAAGGTTTATTATCTCATTCCATTAGTAAAAATAATCATTCTATGACATTCCATTAATATCTGAAGTTGTTTTTGACGTGAATCGAGGTGTTATAGAACCATTGTAAGGTGACTTCATTATTATTTCGAATAATTTATTATTTTAATTACATTCAATGATGCTCCTTTGATACATTCTGGATTAAAGTACGCATCGAGTTTTAACCAAATAAGTTTTCAATATATTATCATTTTAAATAACTACTATAAAGGCAGGACCAAAAAAAAAAAACTTTCAAAGGTTGTATTCAGGCTGGAATTTTAAAAGGCGAAGTTTTAGAAAAAATATTTATTATTTAATCTTCAACATGACAGTAAACTGAAAAAAAAGAAAATTCATGTGTAAAGAGTGAAGTTTAGTTCAACTGTGAGACAACCTCAATAACTTACTTTCCTTAAAGGAAATCTGCCAAATATACAAAATCTTGAATCAAAACATTTAAGCAGTAAGTGAGGTTTTCTGTAATAAATACAACTCTCATGAGTATGAGCAGGGGTTGACTGAAAGAGTTTTACAACAAATAAAATAAATAACTAAAATTACAATAAATGTTCGAGTAAGTGAACATTGTGTTGAGTAACAATTCTAAGACAATACTTTGTTGATAAGCTGCAATATACTATATTGCGTTTTCCCGTAATTGATATATGCTTTCTCTGATCTTCAACTGATTAACCGGCGATTAGCTTTAGTTTTACATGAAACGGATTAATCCCAAGTTAAAATAACTGCTTCAAAAGCAATTCCCATTAACCCTTAGTCCACAAGGTGAACTCAGTTACAATAAGCACAAGGTAGGGTGGGATCCCACCCGTCTAGTTTATTTAATTGGTGGAGGGTGTGAATATACTAGAAATTATATGGATTTAGATATTTTATTTTATTTTGATGTCTAAAAGAAATAAGAAAATATTTTTTTAGAATTATTTATTTTATTTTTATTTTTTTATTTTTTTAGGAACATACAAAAAAATCACATACTTAGGAACAAATGTTTCGATTGATCACAGGTTTTTTAATATATTCAAATAAAATTCTTATAAACAAACAAGAAAACGAATCTCATTCATAAATCGGTCTTTAAGAAATTTTAAACGTATAAAAATATATACATCAATCATTGGAGAGACACTGCGGGCAAATTGAATTTTTGTGCTCCCCACAAACACACATATTACATTTCGCAAAAAATGCGTATCCTTTTCTGTCTTTGTTTACGTTGTTTTTTGAGCAGGCATCACATCTGCGAGGTTTTTTGGAAGGTGGATATTGATTATTTTTTTGATTCTTGCTCCTGCCATCTTCACCTGCAATATTTTTAATGGACAAACGCAGATCTTTCGAAATGTGGCCGTTAACCATCCTTTTTTCATCAGGGGTTCCATTAAAGATAAGGAGAGTGCTTTTATATACTTTCTTCGTTCTCTAGTGGAATATGTTTCTCCTCCAGTATTCCACTTGTAAAGAACGTAGGAGTTGTGGACTTCAAAATCCAACAGGCCTTAAAAATTCCTCATTGGCCAACGTCTCGTTTTACGTTTTGAGGTCTTTTCGTGACACAGTTAGTCAAATGCATCTACTCCCCCTTTAGTTACGTTAAAAAATTCAATGATCTCTGGTTTTTGAGTTATTGAATTGATTTCTACAGAAGAATGCATTTTTGAAATCAGCACAACGTTTTTATTTTTTTTAAGGGATAAATGAAACCAACATTTTTTCTGGTTTGAATACAAATGTTGATGACCTTACAGGCTTGTTTTTTGTGTTTACCATGAATTCTGGAATTTCTTGGTCTGTGTTTGCTGATCAAGCAACTTCAATATTTCTCCAGGAGTCTTAAAACTATTTTTTCTTCTCCATATTTATCGAATTAATCTCAAAAACATACGAAAAAAACAATTCGTGCTGTTGAAATGTAAAGGAAATAATAAAACACAAGAAATAAATAGTTACACTAAACACCAAGGTGGGGTGGGATCCCACCCGTAAGTTAATACTGTAAACAACAAGGTGGGGTGATATACCACCCAAAAATGAAATTCGGTTCTACTACTACGTTTTGAGACAGTGTTGACTCACCTTACCTCAAGTAGGGGACTGGGTAGGAGGGTACCTAGAACCCCCACCCCCTATGCCACATCGTTCTCCCACCATGCAAGGTCAATTGTGCTCTGGGTGAGATTCCACCCCACCTTGTGGACTAAGGGTTAATGACGTCAATTTGCGCACCTCACCATGTATGACACACAATAAAGATAGGCTGATAACAATAAGTGACGTGTTTGAAATAAAACGGTTTATAGTATATTAGCTACTTTTTTAACGTGAAGTGAGATAAAGTTAGGGCTCATAAATAAACAGAAATAGTACAACTTCTACTCTTAATATTCCAGATAAGAAATAAACGTATTCGACGAAAATTCTAGGAAATTAAATTGGCAACAGTATTTGTTTTAAAATATTAAGTATTGGTTCATTGTTATATTAAATGGATAAGTAGAAGAGAGGATATTCATTAGACTAAAATCTAAAAAATACAAATAATTCCGTTAATTTTTAGGCGAGAGAAACATAGGAGTATAAAAGACAACAATTGTTGACTATTACACACAGACACACACAACACACACACACACACACACACACACACACACACGTCTATAAAATTGTAACCTCTGTCTGTACATTGATTTTTTTGTCGAAATTTCACGACAACTTTTCGTTTCAAATGTCATAGACACCATAACTGCATTTTGTTTCTTTCATGTCTGTTTGTTTGTTACCTTTTCACGCATAAACGGCTGAACCGAATTTTATGAAATTTGGTATGTATATTACTACTAACCCAACTTAGACTTTAGGCTAACGTTTGTTATATTCACTTTTGTCGTATACGAAGTATAAACGAGTTATACACTGAAAACTAAAACGGTAGCCGACAATTGTATTTGGCACTAACGATTGAATGGAACTTGACAAAACTCGGCATGTGAATTAGCATTAATTCTTAAACGATTAAAAGCTATATTAAATTTTGTAGGTTCAAATGGGAGGGGGGGGGGGGCTATAAGAGAAGCCTGAAATAAAAATTCGCGATATTACATTTTCTGTTCGGTTTCAGTCACTGTTGGTCTTTGTGCGATATCAAGGGAAAGGAACTTTCAAACATAGTACAAACATACCTTGGCGGACAGAATACTTTTTATGACTATGAATTATATTTATAAAAAAAAAAAAAACTATATGCAAAGGAGACGGGAAATATAAAAATATTGTCGACAGTGAAGGCTTACTTAAAAAATAATTTTATTATAAACAAATACACATCAACGACGGGTATACATCGGGAAATGTTAAAATATTGTGGAAAGTAAAGGCTTGCCAAAAAAAATACTATCATCATTAAACCTCAAATGAATTTCCGAGCTAAGCCGGCTACCTGTATACCTATATATATATATATATATATATATATATATATATATATATATATATATATGAACATTCCTCACTTTTTGCAATATACTATGCAAGAGTGGAAAACAATTGAAGCAAGTTTTGATTAATCAGTTCACACAGGAAACCACAATAACTAATTTTCCTCAGGGAAAGTCTTGTCACAATAGTTTTATCAAAACTCATACTTTAGATACAGTAGGAAGAACGAACAAACAGTGGCTGGTCCCTGGAACATCCATTTATTTATATTATTCAATCTCTTCTATATTACTATCGAGTTGTGGGGATTAGCTCTCCGCTGATTATTCCAGCTGACTAGTCGATAATTCAATATCGATCAACAGATGTCCCAACTGTAGCCAGTACTGCATTCTAGGAAAGCCCTCTCTGGATTCCCCTCCCTTCATCAGCAGTTATCTCGCCATGCTCCCGCCTTGACACACTTAAAGCTTAGGAAAATAATACGAGGAATATGACATTGAACCGTTTCAAAATATATGAACTTTCTGTTTAATGAGACGTCTGGTTTACCTATATTTATGCGACAAGAAATATATTGTACATATAAAGATTCGATTTATCCAGGCTCTAGGTGGCACATGTCAACTGAATAGTTAGTTATCACCGCTTACAATAGTGACCTGTTTTTTGATGTGTATATGTGTGTGTGTGGGGGGGGGGGGGTGTTTGTATCGTCGGGACTCTATTAGTAGATTTCCAGGGCAATCGGCTATTGACGTCGTACTAGTGGCATGATTTTCAAAACATTACCTCAAATGTCCATCGATCCTTCCCAGGAGATGACGAAAATGAGGTCCATTCAAAACTGTATATATATTAATCTCTATGTTTGTCGGATGAAGCTCTAGTGACTATCATTTTTCTTTGATCGTTACCAAAGTCGAAATTTAAACGGTTTATGTAAAACTAAAGATTAAGTTAGATAATGGCTGAAATCTGACTAGTGAGAGGTGGGGGATTTCTAAAATCCTTAATATCTCCGTTGTTATGGGTCGGAACGAAAAATTGTATAGAACTAATCTTATTGCAAATGTAATTTTATATAAACGTTGTTATGTATAATTTTTCATTATCTTTATTACTAACCGAGACATTTGCATTTTTTAGTTTTGGCCATCAGTGAAACCTCATTCCTACTCATGTCATATAAACAAAAAACTTACTGAGTTTTATAATGAAGGACTTTATTTGAAGCCAAAATACCAAATATTGTTTTTTAATTTAGATTTTAAGTTTTGAGATAAATGCAAATACCTGGCGCACGTGGGAAATCTGCTCAGTTAACGCAGCTCCTGCGTGACGGACGTTTATTACGTCAATGTTAACAACAGGATCTAGTTAAAAAGTCCGTCATGCAGGGGCTGCGTAAACTAAGCAGATTTCCCCCGTGAAGTTTTACAATAGAGAAATCTGCACACTGGGAACACAATACCACCGTGATTAGATAATGAGAAATCTTTCAGTTAATTAAAATAAATTCCCAACTGAAACGGCTTCTGAATTGTAAGAATAATTTATATTTTAATAACTCAAATTTTAGTAGTCGAAGAACTAAAGAAGGGGGGGGGCAGATGAACAGAACGTATTTGCATAAATCTCACAAAGTAACGAAGGTAAGGTAAGGTTAAAAACGACAGGTTAGAAGAAGCTTCCACCTGAGCCGAGAAATGACGAAGATGGCCGACGTAATCGAAACTATACCCGACCACAGACTTCATAAAAATGCAAATATCTCGGTTAATATTCAAGATAGAGAATAAATGTATATAACAATATTTATAGTAAATTTAATTTGCAATAAGATTGGTTCTATACAATTTTTCGATCCGAATCATAATAACGGAGATATTTTGATTTTTCGAAAATCCCCCCCTTTTAAACCCCCCCTCCCTCTTGTCCGATTTCAGCCATTAACGAACTTGATCTGTCTTTTTACATAAAACGGTCAAATATCGAGTTTCGTAACGATCAAACAAAAATTGCGACGGCTAGAGCGTTAACAGACAAATACCGTACTGATTTCCCGTAAGGGAAATCTGCTAAAATGCAAAATTTTAATGTCAAACCATACGAAACCTTAAAACAAAATAATAACTCCTTTGGGCTTTGTGCCCAATGTCTGTACAATATTCTATTCTGCCTTTCATTAATATATATTAAAAAATCAATTATTGAAATATATATCTATATATAGAATTAGATTTACTCTGTACAGTCCTTTTAGTTGATGGGTTTCTGCCATCATTCATTTGTGCTAGAAGTGTGGTTCTTCCGATTGCTGGACCCTGAGCTTCCGAATGTCATTCAGGTAATAGGTCATCCACTTCAGCCTGAGTTTGCCTCTTCTCACTCCAAATGATATGCCATTTCTTAAGCAGATTTCTACGTTCTATTATTTACATTTCCTTTAGCAAATATATTTTGATGAAGGGAGTATTTAAAAATTGTGTATTGTAAGATATGATTAGGAGCAGTGGTGGGACTCAATTTCAACTGGGTTATCGATGCGATCATAGATTCCAATAATAATTATAATTAATCGAATATGTGAATTTTTATTATCTGAGAAATCTGTGGTCATATTACCTATAATGATGTAATAATTAATTATGACTGATATTTTAAAGGGTTCTTAGATCTTTAAAATGTCAGTCATAATTAATTATCAAATCTTAATTTGATTGATCTAACTTTGTAAAACTCAAAAGTGAGGCCCGGTATGTGAGATATAAACAAGACCGGTGAAAGAAATGTAATCCAGACATTGTGCCACCCATAAGCTTTTGTTAGTTCTTAGTTTTAATGTTGGTTTGTTCAATGTTCAGGAGATTCAGAAAGTATGAAAATATCATCTCTTATCAATGTATATTGTTGGCAATTGGCTATCAGTATTTATATCGTAAAATCACGGATTACAATAAAAAACATAATAATATCGTCTTTATTCAAATATGGATAAATTGATTATTATAGTTAATTGTACTTTTCCTTAAAAAATCGATAACCTTCAAATCATTGGCAATTCAGATCGACTTTCATTAGGATGTTTTATTAAAACCCAATACTACTGTTTCTATCTATTTTAAAGACTTAGATTTGATTAGTTATATGTATTGTATTGGTTATTTAAAAGTTGTTATTACATTCCTGGAATTGTTATCTATTGAGCTTTCTTCCATAGATAGTTTAGAGAGTGGTAAGAAAGTGGTTTGCATGAAATAAAATGCTTCCTACGATAACCCTTCCAACTTAGCCCCTTCCTAGGGAAGTTCCATCTCTTCCACCTAGCGCACAAAGGAAAATGTCATAATTATCTATATATATATATATAAAATTGTAACCTCTGTCTGTACATTGATTTTTTTCGCTAAATTTCACGATAACTTTTCGTTTCACATGTCATAGACACCATATCTGCATTTTGTTTCTTTCGTGTATGTTTGTTTGTTTGTTTGTTACCTTTTCACGCATAAACGGCTGAACCGAATTTTATGAAACTTGGTATGTATATTACTACTAACCCAACTTAGACTTTAGGCTATATTAATTTTCTTTGAGGCGAACAGGAGTGGGGGTTATAAGGGAATTCTGAAATTAAGAATAGCGATATTTCGTTTTCTATTGGTTTTTCGGCAAATATGCAAATAACAAAAGTGGTTTATTTTGTTATTTAGAGTAACTTTTGTTATATACACTTTTGTCGTATACCGAAGTTTAAATGCGTTATACGCTAAAAATTATAGCGGGAGTCAACAATATTATTTGCCAAAAAAGACTCAACCGAACTAAATAAAACTCGGTATGTGCATTAGCACTATCGCCTTCATTGTAATAAGCCATACCAACATTTCTAGGGACGGGCAGGAGTGGGGGTTGTAAGGGAGGCCTGAAATTAAAAATAGTGGTATTTCGTTTCCTATTGGTTTTTCCGCAAATATAAACATAACAAAAGTTGTTTATTTTGCTATTTGGAGTAACTTTTGTTATATACACTTTTGTCGTATACCTAAGTATAAATGAGTTATACGTTAAAACTTTAGCGGGCACTAACGGCTGAACCGAACTTAACAAAACTCGGTATGTCAATTAGCATTAATTCTTCCATGATTATAAGTTATATTAAAATTTTTAGGTTCGAACGGGAGGGGGGTTATAAGGAAGGCCTGAAATAAAAATTCACCTTATTTACATGTATAAGAGACGGGAAATATAAAAATATCGAAGACAGTGAAGTCTTATCGAACAAATATTCTATTATTAGCAAATCCACGGCAAAGATGGGTATCAATCCTAAACACTGGGACGGGTAAATGTCAAAATATTGTGCAATGTAAAGCCTGCTAAAAAGTACCATCACCATTCAGCCTCAAATGAATTCCCGGGCGAAGCCGGGTATCTGAGCTAGTATTATTTATGAAGTTTAAGTTGTACACATATGACTTGAAGGATTCACTTTGCCTAGGGGCTCAAAATGTATAGCTCAAATTCTCATTGTTCATTATGTCCTGAATTCTCTTGGTTCTTTTAAGTGTTACCGACTAATGGCGCGATTCATCTCATTTATTGCAGAGTTCCTGTTCCTTCATTGTACCCCGTGAACTTATAGTAGTACGTGCTTATATCCATCATCGCCGTGCCCTTGTGATTCTGCCGGTAATCCTCGGCCGTTCTTCCTTTTTATCCTATTGCACGGCCTTGCTAAGGACTTTTTTCTTATTTACCATTCCCTTTCTCCTGGCATCCTCGACTCACGGGAATTTGAAACTGCTCCACTCTGGGTTTCTGCATCATCATGATGACTCGTTGATTCTATGGATTCATTCCACAACATCATTTTTGACAGTTCATGAAATTTATAATACATGAAACAGGGCCAAAGTAATTTTAATTATATTAGTAATAATTTAAGTAATATTTATTTATATTGTATACGAGAATTGTTTTATGTATATTTTAAGTTAGTATTTCAAACGTTTTTGAAGAACCACCATTTTATTGATAAAAAACGAAATTAGAAATTTATAATTTAAATGTTCTTACAATACCTTATGGATGACAAAATATTACTCACATAGTTATGGGAAAATGTCTAGTTCCATTTTTTCCCCCTAGTCTTGTTTATATATCACACACCGGAATTCGCTATTCAGTTGTACAAAGAGCTAGTCAAGTAAGTAAAATTAATAAGGATCAATAAAAAGGCCTTGTCCTCTACTGTTGTTTTTACTTTTATGCAGAGTGCACTTTCGGAGTCAGCGCTCCTTCGTCAGTGCCTGCTGATAAAAAAAAACTTATGTCTATCTAACAATCATAGCATGGCCAACAGTGTAAAAAACCAGTAACAAACAAAAAATAGAAACATTAAAACCAAAATAAATCCAGGATAAAAGCAATAGAAAATTTAATAAATAGTCGACTCATGAAATTAAAAAGTTAAAAAACGATAAGCGTATATCAAAGATAAAAACCTAAACTATATATTAAAAACAAAACAGAGATATTCCAGAGATAAATAAAATTAAAATAACTATGAAATAGCAGTGCCGAAGACCCAAAAAAGTATTTAAAATTTCAGTCAAAATTAATTATTCCTCCAGCATAGGTAATATGAAAACAGATTTCTCAGATAATGAATAATAATGACGCTGAAGCAATATCATCGAGACCTATGAAAATGACACCAGTGTAACGGGTGTATGTTATCACGTTATGATACAATGATGGTTTTCTCTTCAAGAGATAGGGAATTTAGAACTGAATTTTGATCCGAACCTAAGTCAGACGATAAAGTCTATGATAACTGTCTACTTCCGTAAAAGAAAATTCATGAATATTTTTGAGAAAGAAGCTAGGGATTGGTATCAATAAAATAAGTCGAGAACAGAATAATGCCACAAAATTAATTTTTATTTTATATATTTGGGTCAGGTCCATTAAGTGCTTTACTAAAACTAAGCAAGAGCAGACTCGGGACCTCTTTTTATCTTATCTAATTTGTACTCAAGTTATTGTTGCCGTAATCTATAAATCGCATCTGGCTTGAATCCAAATCTCAAAATAGTCTAATGACTTGAGAACAATAATTTATCGGGTGACAGCTGCCTTCTTCTAGTTTCCTGTTCCAATATTGAGAGCTGTCTGAATGCATTTTATCCAAGACGAGAGTCTATGATGCGAAACTGCATCTTATCTCATTAAAACCATGTGTTTAGATATAAGTGTACGTCGGGCTTATCTAACTGTTTATATTTTACATTGCAATTTATAAAGCTCTAGACACATGACAGGGTTGGCAAATGCGAAAATTTGTTCTAACTGGCCAATTGTCTCAGTTCAAAGGAAATAAATGTTTTATTATAGAAACCATTTGTAAAGCGGAAACTTTAATTATTAAATGGTATAGTACTATAACTGTATATTAATCACTTGAATAAATTGAAATGTTTTCGGGGAATAATCCGAGAGGGGCAGGTGAATAAAGAGTTGAAAATCCTTGCAAAATTGTTTATGTAATTCACGTGAAAATATTCTTTAAATATTAAAAAAAAAACATACTTAGACAAAGAAGAATTCGAATGTCTTCGTATCGTACGTTTTCCATTTAAAAAGTTTGTACTTATATGACCTTTTCTGTTTAACAGAAAAAGATCTATAAATTAGTTTCTATGATGCTTTTCAATCCGGTGTATTGGAATAGAGATATCGTACCAACCTCTGGTAGAAGGGGCATGATAAGGATCAGCATCGTAGAAAAAGACCTTAATCCTTCATAATGATTTATTTGGGCGGGGCACTTTCAGTGCACTCGCTCATTATGGGTGTAACACTTTCAAGTGATATCATGTTATTAAAATACAACCAAACATGTTAGCAGATTTCCCTTAAGGGAAATCAGCTATTGAGGTCTTAATCATGACGCGATTTTCGAAAAACCTCTTCTAATGTCCATCGATTCAACCTAGGAGATGACGAAAATGAGGTCCGTTGATCGTTATCAAACTCGAAATAGAAACGTTCTATGTAAAAAGACAGATCAAGTTCGTTAATGGCTGAAATCGAACAAGTGGGAGGGGGGGGGTTAGAGGGAAGGATTTTCGAAAATTCAAAATACCTCCGTTGCTATAGTAGATATAGTGAATAGTTTTCAATAAAATTAATATGTTATATTCTGATATATTTCCGTAATTGTTAATCTTTCCTGTGAGAAGTTGGCACAGCTGTTTGTTTACGTTTCAGGTGCTTCCCGTCTGGAGGTTTCTTATTATTGTTTGTATTTATTCACTTGATGCTGACGGTGACATTTTGTTACCAGTATATAGATTTGTCAATTGTTAAACATCACGAGGGAAATCTGCTTAATTTACGCAGCCCCTGCGTGACGGAATTTTGTTTATTTAGGAGTACACGGGAGTCATTTGTAGCCTACATCAGAGTTTTAAAAATTATTTTGAGAGTCTTGATAGCCAATTTCTTTAACGCGTCGGACTTACTACTCATAGTCAACCATGAGTGGGTTCGATTTCCACGTGGACAACAGAAATTTATTTATTGGTCAACCTACCAAAAAATAACTTCACCCTTGCTGATTAGCTGTACTATCTTAATGTTCCCGTTTATAGTTTAACATTAAAAAAAAAAAAAAAAAGGAAATATATTGATAAAACGTCTAGCCGGTAATAATGTAGCTGTGGCCCATTGAGACTCGGTCGATGCCCGTGTTTAATTGGTTGGAATAAAAGTCAATTATTAAAGAGAACTCTATTACTAGTCTCACTCCCCTGTCTCATTTCCTCTTAAAACTATGCCATGGATGCAGCATGCTACAAAATTTATTAATTACTAAAGAAATAGAATATGACGTTGAATAATTTCATAATATTTTACAAAATTCTATTCACGGGGGCGCGGGTTTGAGACGGGAAAATTCGAAAATTCAAAATATTTTCGTTATTGAGAGCCGAAAATATGTTTTATAACAAATCCCGCTGAAAATGTTATACACAAGCATATATGAAGTAAGATATTTACATTTTTAATTTTTAATGTTTAGAAAACCCCCCATTTTAGTCATTGTTGTTGTGCAACAGTAAGCACATCATGAAACATCTTGATCCAGGTTATTCCAAATGCCAAATATTTTTTGAGGGTGTCATTATTATGAGAGATACATGCAATTATGTTGTGTTACCTCTCCGATTTTACGTTCTTGACTCGAAATTATTTATTTTGATTTATACGATATTAGATATTTAACCGTTCCATTCATAACTAAAGGTCATATTCGTTAATGGCTGGAATCGGACCGGGGGGAGGGGCTCAAAAAATGCGGTAGAACCAATCTTGGTAATAATTTAATTTTCTTCAATTGTTGTTCACTACATGTATCTGGAATACGAAGGGAATTATTTGTATTTGTATGGTTTTTGCCTTCAGGCAATCCCTCATTATATTATTCTGATTTTTATTCTAAATAATGAACCACTAAAAATCTCATTTCCAGCGTACAATTCAATTTCTACTTGAATAGGGTTCTTTCTATAGAAAAGTAGAAATAATAGCTGTTAAGAAGAGATGACAAATGTGTCATTCTAGTGGGAGAGAAATCTACTGTGTTTACGTATTCCTTTCGTGACGGACCTCTTGTTTGGTCTTACTAATCGAATAAGAACCCCTTTTCAACCAGAAGGATGGTAACCTGGTGGGACACCAACCTGATTAAAACTATTCAAGTGCTATTGTCGTATTCATATGTCATTTGAAAAAAAAAATTGAGTCCGGTTATATTCATTCCAAAATATATAGAATTATTTTTAGTACTTTAAGCGATCGTGACCTTTTGAACTACAGTACACACACACATACACACACACACACACACACACACACACACACACACACACACACACACACACACACACACACATATATATATATATATATATATATATATATATATATATATGTATAAAATGGTGTTTTATATATGTAATAGCTTGGAAGCTGACGTTACTGGCAGATGATCGAATAATGGTGAGTGCAACTTCTTTAAGCCAGCCTATCCATATTAGAAGCGAAAAACAATTTCCCTCAAAAACGTAAACAATTTAAAATGCAGTCCGCAAGATACTTCATACCAACTGAACTATTTTGTGAGTGCAGCCTCCGACCGAATTGAATAAGTGCATCCAATGCTTAGTTGTCAGCTGTGTATGCAGCTGATAGAGCAGCAATAACTCTTGCCGTAGATACACATGCAACTGTGGTTACATTCAACTATAACCCAACGTACGTCGGAGTCTATAAATATCAGAGTGATCCTCTAAATATAGGCGGCGCCACTGGGTCTTTAGGCCGTCCACTATTGGTACATGCGCCTGGCCATTGACCTAGCCATGCCATTTAGCTGTGGAGGCCCTATAGCGTTTTTTCTTTTCTTCGTTTTAGTTTTCTTTTTTAGTACTTTCGTTCATAAGAAAAATAAATGAGTTTAATATCCAACAGTAATGCGTGAATTAATGTCTAATTAAACGCGCTAAACGATCGTATATTTGAAAAAAAGAATAAACTTTGGGTCTTTCAAAAAGAATGAACCGATTTCATTAAGCTCTATCTTATTAACAGACAGTAATACAAGTTTGCAATAAAGACACATGTATTTAACCGGTGTTGACGTTTTATGGTGTAATCATGTTTCATTTCCAGCATCGCTTGTATGAAGTCTTCTTGTATTACTGACTATTAATAAGATATAGCTTGATGAAATCGGTTAATTTTTTTTTTAAAGACCAAGTATGTTAAAAATTAATTTAAGCGCCGGACTGGTAGCTGGGCCCTCGGCATAATTAGCCGTTTCCTCCTTAGCCTTTACCCCTTACCGAATGTTTGATACCAAATATAACACAATCAATTTTTTATTGTAATATATATATATATATATATATATATATATATATATCATATTACTCCTTACTAGTATGTTCTTAATAAGAATATTTTTAACTGAAAATAATAAAATAAGTAGCTGATGACTTTGAGGTTATTAAATGCACATATATAATTCATACAAACATTTATTATAGGATTGAATTTATTGTAGGCTATTACAAAAATAAATAGATCTAGATGTAATAATAATTCAGGACATTAGTTTCTTACAAAACATTACCAATTCAAAAAAAAAAAAAAAAATAACGTGTAAGAAAAGCTTAAAGTGTTAAATAGAACCGTAAAATTTGCTAGTAGAAATATGTATCAGCGATGTTTTTACAAATGTAAACAGATATTATTGGGGGTGTTATTTAATAAGTTAAAATTATAATAAAAGTTCATGCCTTTTTAAATTTAGGTTTTTCTTTTTTACATTTGAGGGCCCTATGGTTGGTGGGCCCTCGGCATTTGCCGACCCGGCCAGTCCGGTGCTGATTGAGTTGTTTAAAAACATAGATTCTAAGATGGTCTTCATATTTGAGGTAGCCCTAAAGAGTTGGAAGTTTAGGATATTTTAATTTGGAGCCACCATATTGAAAAACTTTTGTTTATATAGACTAATTATCTGAAATATGAATTTTTTTATTGACAAAAACTGAAGGTGGGAAAAATGTAAAGCTGTTGCTGAGAAAAGTTCCCCGTTTTCTATGAGACATGAACCGATAGCTTCTATTTTAAGTGTTGGCCGAGCCGGCTTTCAAGGTTTACTGCGCCTATTAGGATCACTTTTAGAGTTTATTGCAAAGGGTAGCTTACATTTTTATGTTTAGAAATGTGAACTGTAATCCTTGTCCCTCGGGCTATTTGCTATGCAGGAATCGTAGTTATACCGCTATAAAATAAAGTAGTATTAGGATACTAAAAAAAAAAAAATGACTTTGGTTTACAGATTCTGCTTTCAATGCAGTTTCATTAGAACAGTTGGCACTAGTTCCAACCTGGGTGAGTGCGGTTATAAGTAGACAGAGAAAGAGCGGCTTGAGAGAGATATTCCTTGTTTTCCAATTTACAGGTGCCATAAAATGGTTTCATGGACCTTCGGCGGGGAAAAAGAGCTATAGATAATGAAAACATGTTTCCTATAAGTTCATTAATTTATAGTATTTGTATTAATTTTTCTTCTGACGGTCATACCATATTTATAAGTTATATGAGGAAGGCTCCTTATTTACAAAAAGTAATTTTAGATCAATTCAAATTCCAACATTTTCAGCTAATATTTTAGTTTTAGAATTTATGAAAGAGTGTTTTCTCACTATATTAAGCTAAGGACAGATGTATTCGCCTCCGAAAGCGTTGAGCATTTAATAAAAAAATCTCAAGGAGGCAGAATTTTATTTAACAAGGTGTAAAATTAAGCGTCCTGTTTGTGAATTTTGCTAATAGGCGCTATTTCTTGTAATTCTTCTTCAAGCATTCTTAAAATATATTATTCTGTAGATCCTATAGTTAATGGCATTCAAATAGTATGTTTTTTAATTATTTACCTGGTGCTTCGCTCGTTCTGCTTAGCGCCACTTTTTCATAGGAATCCTTTAGAAAAATTTCAACAGTTTGCTACCATCGGATGTTCTGCAGAATGACTCCATCTACATTATATTGTACCTACAAAAACGATTAATCCTTATTCTTAATAGTTGTGTGCAAATATATCCAAGATGGATGCACCAATATTAAAGTTTAATGTGATCCTTATTAAGTCGAAGGAAATGTGAGCAAAATAAGTACAGTATGGCATGCAGGTTTTACATACAAACACACACACACACACACACACACACACACACACACACACACACGCGCACACACAAATATATATATATATATTGTTTGAGTGTGATTTTCATCGATATCGACGATGAAACATAGTAGAGTCTGTAATAATAACATACATGAACTAAGAAAAATATATTATTTATATCCAGTACTGCATGTTTTTTTCACATGGGGTACCATAGCTATTCTGTTACCACTTAAAACACCAAGCGTAATATATTGTAGAGGTGAATACTCGGGGCTCAGGTTAGCGATGTGAGTTAAAGCGTTGACCTTAATCTCACACGAGAGTGGCGAGCTCGATTCTCGCCTGGGCAAAGTAAATTATTTAGTGACGAAATTCATTAAATAACATCCTAAGACCCACTCTGGCTGGAAATGGGTGGTAACCTGTAGATAGCCCGTCCCAATTAGCCTGAGTTGCAAAAAGTGGTCTTTAATAAATAATAATAATAATATATTGTAGTGAAATGTTCACAACAAGACTGACAAGAATCTAGATTGTAGTCTACCTCTTTCACCAAATGATTTAATAAATACGACAGCTGTGTATAAATGTAAAGTGATATTCAGAATAAATTATGATTTTAGAGCTGCCACTGTCCACGCGAACGCAGCACAACCCACTTAAAAAGCTGGTTGTAAGTCCCTGAAAATATTGCATAGATCACTAGATCTCCACAGGAGTGAGCCATGTTTTACATTTGAAGATGTTAAATATTGTTTTATGTCGATTTGGTACAAATTTAAATTTAGTGTTACAGATTCTCAGATAGAGCTAGATCCATTTAGAAAGTACGCCATAACGTATTTCGTGAACATCAATACTTTGTCTAATTGTCCTAGGGTTCAACATGTGCATACTTAAATATTTACACAGTATTCGTTTTGTATATTTTACTAATTTTGTTATTCCCATTCAATAAACAATATTATCCGGTTGACATACAAATTCTTAAAATTGCTATCTGTCATTGTTCCAAAACAACTCACTCAATTATTTTGGACAATGACTTCACTTCTAAAATAAACTATGAACGACTTTGAAGATAGCAAGATATGTTTTTTATTTGTAATTACTCTCATATCTTCTTAAAAATTAATGAAAAAAAAAGAAGTGGATATCCTTACATAATGGATCACGAGATTAGGCATAACACTAATTTTCAAGTGGAGGGGAAATTCTTAAAAAAAAACAAAAACAAAATACACAACTTACACTTGGGAAGTACCTCATAAACGAATGACTCTTACTAATTGCTCAGTTAACTGCATTATTTAGGAAAGTTATCAATCATTAATGTGTACTTGATGATAAATATTTTTTTAATCAAGATAAGTGCCCAATACGTCACATGTTTATTCTAGATAAGCGCTCTTATCAGTTGTCTGCTACTATCATTTTTGAGAGGGTATTCTCCACTCGGCTACGTCACTTGATTGTACTCAAGAAAATAAATACAATTGTGTAGTCTCTCGTTCAAACACCACTTTTATGTCACAGGAAAATGTTTATTATGTTATATCAACATGACTGAAGAGTTATTTATAAATGCAGTAATTTTTTACTCATTATAGGCCTTTGTTTTTATTCAGATTAATTTCTTCCTCCATCATTTTTATATGATATAACAATTACCTTCTTAAGCGCAATAGTCCTTTTAGGATATAGACCCTTTCAATGAATATGTTTTAACGTTCTTCAAGTTATTGCGCCACGTAGGTCATTACACCCACCTGTGGCTAGGTAGCCCTTTGCATTTTCATAGCTAGGCGTGTCATATAGCATTTTCATAGAACTTTTCAACCAGGGAACTCTGCAGCATGCTCTTTTAAAAAGTAAAGATAGCGTGAGGTTCGTCTTGCAATTATATTATGTTTTTGTGGCACAGTTACTTCTGAAAGACTCCAAATATTTTATCTATGATTCTTTTTTCCCGTACATGCATCGTCCTCTTTCTTTGATGTTTTGATTATGTTGCACATTACTAGACAAACACCTCATCATTTTCATACCAAATTGTACCCAGAACACTTGATGGGTTGACAGTGCACTAGTGGCTTCTTAGTAGTTATTAGTTCTCGAACCACAATTGCATATCATTTTAAATAATTATTTGCAGATTTTTGATGTTTCAGCAGTTGTGTGGATCCTGAAACTTAATCCGTTATAGAAACACATGAATCAGAAGATAATGTTTTTTTTTTGGTATTAAGACAATTACAATTTAGTTGATAAAAATATACCACGAGCTGCTTTGCTATCTGCTGTGGATGGAACAATCCTGGTAGATGATGGATGTGAATATTTGCAGGATAGTGAGGATTCCTTCCCAGAATTTGCATTTTCAGGAGGCGATAGATGTCAACCTGCTCCAGTCATTGAAAAATAATTTTTTCAATTGTTTTTGCACCAAAATTACTTTATCAAATCATCATTATGTTGTTAAGACAAATAAACGTCCAAACTTAGGTATTGTTAAATAAAATACCAACCGATCTCTTAAAACCATGTTCATTGTGGTACTTATGGAAGTGACTTTCGAAGAAATGAAGACGTATTTAGAAGTACTAATTAATATGGGATTCCATTCAATCCCTGAATTGAAGATGTATTGAAAGGAGTTTGTGGATTTATTTCTCTGTTTTTCATAAATTTTCTCCAGAAGAAATTCCTACAAATATTTTGTATACACCATATAGGTCTTCCAACAGATGAGTTTCTTAAATTCAGTCTTTTAAGGAGTTCAAAAGTTAACGAGTGTGGTTATTCCTAGACAAAAATATAAAGAGGTTTACATTCCAAGGCAGTATTTGTCGATAGACGAATCAACTGTTGTATTCAAAAGTCAATTCCAAGACATGCTCAAAATATTCAGCACTGCACATCGAGGAATATTTTCAAATGTGTCATACCCTCAAAAATTATGAAAGATTTAAATGTATTTATTGACATAGTTATAAAAATTACTTTTTCATATAAATAAAAGTTGATGTTTTTAAGTAAATACGAAGTATATGATAATGGTTTGTTTTAATGGTGAAGTGATTCACCTTTAAAACAAAACATAACAATTTTATTATATTTATATCTATTATATATTAATGTAAACAAAATATGATAGTATCCTTAACACGTGTGACAAATGAACACTGACTAATGGTGGGGATTGTTTATGTCTGTCCTGGGTTGGTATATTGTCATTAATGTCATCAAGCTTGTGACAGCTAAGGGTCAATTATGGTTTTGTGTATAAACAAATTTAATGAATTCTTATTTATGTTGAATGAAGAACATTCTTACAATATTTTTAACCGAAAGGTATTTATAGATTCTTTAGGGGAAGTTTGGTACTACATTGGTACAGTCATTTTAATTTTCAACTTATTTTACTTTCTTTCGGAAATGAGTATAATTTTACTCTAGCAGTTCAGCGTCATTTCATGATTTATGTTTTCGGGCTGGATTATTAAAGATTTTTCTAATACGTATTACCCTGAGTGATTAACAACTTAACAAAGTTCCTTACAGGAGTCGACAAGATGAAAATTTGTATTCTTGAATGAGCGAGTAGAAATCATTTTTACTTTATATATTAGTACTAAAGGTGGTGTTAGTTTTAGCCCTGGATCTATAAAAGGACTCTTTAAAAAAATGTTGCTCTTTTTTTTTAGGCTTGATGTTTCACAATTTCTTGCAGACATAGACCCCAAAATCATGCCAAGTTATAGAATAGTCCGGTTAGCTGTTTTCTTAATGTTAAATTAATAAGTTCTTCTAATATGTAGTCCTCAGCACCTGGTTCAGCACCAGATATGTACTGTTTCTCTGAAGTACGATTATATTTTATTTATAATTACTTTTTCTATATGTTCATTGAATTGGTAACAATACCAAGAAATATTGTTATATTCGGGTTCTCAGCTGTCAAGCACATCGAAAACGTCAAATGTTATTTATTATCGACCACTTTGTGCTACTGAGGATCATTGGTGAGTATTATCTACAGGTTACCAACATTTCTAGCCAGGATAGGATTAAATAAGTTCCTATTGCCTAGTTGAGAATACAACCCACGACTCTAGGTTTACCAAGTGAGATCAAGAACATCACCTGAACTCATTAGCATTATCCCCTTAAGCCAATATAAATAAATACTCATAATTTTTAAGCCAACGAAAATCTTCAGTATCTGTTAAATGTCCTCTTAGCGCGTAATACTAAGTATGATTGAGTTATTAGCTAAGATGATGCAAAATCTAATCCAAACCTCTTTTCTCATCGAGGTGGATCTATAATAGCCGTACTGATGCAAGAATGAATACACTTTGTGCATCACCAATGCAAATATATGCGGCTTTCTGATGGTTTATCTTAGAATCGCTTCAAACGTCGGGTTCACGGTCGAAGAGGCACCAGGAGTCCTTCGACGTTTTCCGGAGGAAGAGCGACCTTGGTCGCAGCTTTGTTTATGCTTACTTGAGAATATGCAAGCACGGATTCTTTTCATAGTAGAAATCGTAATCTAAGGAATGTGTCTTATTTAACTAGTTATTTATTAGTTACTTATTCTTCAAAAGACCTGGCCCTCTGCCACCAAAATTGATGCCAGTTTCTCAAAGTTATGGAAGCCTTAAAGACATTTTCATAATTTCCACGATGTAATTAAACTATGTTTCTCTTGGTCTGTTTTCATACTTACTCGGACAGACCGTACACCGGCCTCCTGTTTGCATTTTTAAGACTAAAATATTTCATTTTTTGTCATCCGTAAAAGACCATGCTAATCACCGATTATTGAATTATACAGGTTCACCTCAAATCGATCTGAGTATCATATTTATGTGAACATTTATTAACTAATTTCTATCTAATTTCGGTTAGCCATGTGAGTTAAAGCGTTGACCTTAATCTCACATGGTATACGTAGAGTGGGAGTTTTGTTCCCGCCTGGACAGAGGAATTTATTTAGTGATGGAATTCATTAAATAAAATCCTTAGTCCCACCCTGACCAGAAAAGGGTGGCAACCTGTAGATAACCCGCCCCCAATTAGCCTTAGTTGCATAAAGTGCACGTTAATAAAAAAAAAATAGAAATAATTTCCTTATTTAATACATTATTTTATAACACTTGTAATATTTTAATTGGTCCAGACGAATAAATATAACTCAATAAATGTGCAAAAAATGCTCTCCACATTTATGAATTATCTTCCCACTTTCTTTTAAATTAATATGTTCATTATTATATATTATTAATCCGAATGCCTATCAATGCCTGCTCTCAGAGTTTATCATTAGTTACTTATATAAAAGCATATACTTTTTTATTCTCCAATTCTGCAATCAATACATAACAGTCATGTTCATACGAGACCGCTGCTAATAGTTAATAATTTCCAGAAATTACAATAAGCAATATTTTTTGTCAATAAGCAATTATAAAAAGATACATTCCAATAGTCATAAGGGCTAAAAAAGTTCAAAATTTAAATTAAAAACAAATTGTTGGGACCATTAGAGCTTTAGTCAAGTACTATATTGTCAAAATACAACCTTTTACGGATTGCGAGTTTTTCAATCTTTACATTGGTCATTAGTATACTTGGAATCAGATTTCCTTAAAAGGTTAAGCTTAAATATAACACTTTACTAGTGTTAAGCACACTTCTGCACTTTCTTATATTTTATCTAAATTCACCTAGAGTCTACTAAATATTTTCCATTTTATAACCATTTTCAAACCTTTAATTTCTTCAAAATCCAATTTCAAAAAATGTCTAGTCATTTCTTCATAAAGTGGGAACAAATGGAAAATGCATGGACAAACTTAATAAGGATTTTTCATAATAAAAAAATAAAGAAATAGACGCACTGCTTCATTTGCATTTCTCTATGCAGGTATTGAAATGATTAATTACTACATGACGTTATTGGGGATTACGTGGTTGGTAATTATGTGTCAGAGCTAAATTAATGCATATACATTAATTAAGTGCATCTATGTTAATGAACCATGAAACATCTATGAATTTAATTAACTTTCTACTGGAGCTTTGAATTATGCCTATGGCCTTCCATTTACAAACAAGAAATGTTGAGTAAAAGCAGCAACAAATTAGTCTGCTCTAATGTCAAAGGTATTTAAGTGGATGAATTACTTATACTATTAATATATTAATTCGTTGTATAAAATAGTAAATGATTTTCCAATTTTATTTTAAGATTTCCGCCTTTTCCACTAGGTATTTACTGTAGTTATCTGGTACTATTAAATACCAACTGGATTTTAATAAATTGATATTCTTAAATGGCACTTTATGAAATAGACGATTCTCGTGAAGCCTTCGAGTTTCCGGAGTTTGTGAAGAAAAGAACTCATAATCTATAGAAGGTTAAATAACCAAAATATTCCAGTCCTAATTTACAAAGGAAATTTAATGACAAAAAGACAGACCATCTGCATTGCATGTAATGCTGACCTAACATTCAAGCACATACTACTGACTGACAAAGATGATTTAACCAACAACTACTCTCTGGCCTTACCGGAACATTTGGCAGATGGTATTCACAAGATTTTATATATATATATATATAAAAGGTAGGTTTATATATATATATAAACCTACCTTTCCACCAATTTTACTTATTTTTGCTAATTTATTCTTCTTAGAAATGATGTCTCGTTGAAAACCGAACATTTTCTCGATTACAATACTTCCTTTACTTTGTAGAAAAAGTAAAAAGACTTCAATTTGTTTTCTACTCGTTGCTTTTTTTCAAGTTTTCCATTCGGAATATTCCCTAGGTGCTGTCTTCAATATGATATTTCAACATTTTATTCCATGTGTGGATGGTTTTGCAATATTCAGGTTGTGTGGGTATCTCCTTGGTGAGATGATATAACTCCTACGTGTTTTAAAAACATAACCTTGGTTGATAGAAAAACATTAATTTAAAAAAAAAAAAAAAGTAGGACTCCTTTAGGAAAGAAGGGTCATTACGGAGGCTGTCAAATTACAGCAATCAAATTAGCTAATGGCCTTTTATAAATGACAGATAGTTTGTCGGAATTCAATTGCTATAAAGCCGGGAAGAGTCAATTCTGCTGGAGACGAATGAGACCTGTCAAATAAAACCTTTGCTTTGAGTAGCTGTTCAATTTCCTAAGCTGATGAAGACATTTATCACTCACGAGCTCACTTTATTACCTAGGCCAATAGATTTTCTTTACACAGTGCGAAATTACTTGATGTAAATTCGGCCTAGCAAGCCTCATTGCGTGTAGTTATTTACTCTACAAATGAAGCCTCAAGGGACAAATACTCCATAATTCGGGTTTAAAGTCTATGGAAATAAATAAAGGTGAACATTATTTAGTAATTGATATTTCTGGATATTAAATATATATATATATATATATATATATATATATATATATATATCATAATATCCAGGGCGCTATTTTGATTTTGCCCTTCTTGGCCAGAATTTAGAATTGATAACAAATGCTGACTATTAGTTCTTTTTATTATTATTCTTATTATTATTTTGAGATAAATGCTTTTTAATTCATAGAAGATAATTCGTAGATTAATGAATAAAAGGGTATAAAAAAGTGTTTAAGAAAGAATTAAATCAATAATTTAATTCACGTTCAATTTAGAAAAAGGTTATTTGGACTTGTTCATATTTGATACTGTTTAATCGTGCTGGTTAGAAATGATTAAAAAAAAGGATTGCTTGAACGAAGCAGATTTCACACGTGCAGCAATGTTTCATAATGAGACTATTTCTGTACATAGTGGAAAAAATTGTAGCACAAGACAGTGTTGTTGAGTTACATACAAACACACACACACACCAAGATATATATTTAAAAAATGGAATGCTATATATCCATAAACATTTGAAGAAATTTGTCAAGACGTCAGGCTTTCAACCTCATTAAATGATTTCCCTTAAGGATGATAAAAGCGCTTCACGCAGGGGCTGCGTATACCCAGCAGAATTCCCAGCATTAATAGTTTAACAAGAATGGTTCAATAACATTTTTATCCTACTCATACGACGTATATGCATTTATTTCACAAAATAAAAGTTCAATGAGAACAATATTTGGTATTTACTCTTCAAATTAAGTGCTTCTGGATATAACAGCGTATTGTAAATTTGACATGAGTAGGAGTGTAGGGGTTACTGAGCTAAAAAAAAATCCATATATCTCGGTTAATAATCGTCACAGTGAAAAACTTTATACAACAACTTTTAATTTGGAACGACATTGGCTCCATACACTTTTTTGATCTTTGATTAATTACTTTTTTTTTGATGAGTAATAACGGAAATATTTAGAATCTTCGAAATTTCTCCCTCTAACTTGGCCTTCCATTTTACATGAAAGGATTAAATATCGATTTTGGTAACGATCAAACAAAAATTGCGACAGCTAGAGCATTAACAGACAGATAAGGAAATTTTTGAAAATCGTGCATGAGTACAATCTCAATATCTGATTTCCGTTGAGGTAAATTTGCTAAAAAAAACTGAGTATAGGCATTTTTAGATTTGACGGGTTTCATGAATTTCTTTTACACTTTTTGAATTTGGTCTATCCTTTGTCATAGTTGACGATTTATATGTTCGCGTTTTATCTTTCTCGCTTCAAGCTTATGTTCAAATGTTATCTCAAAAAGTAAAATAGGTACGAATAATGAAATATGAGCGATATACAGTCAGACTATACTGATTGCTGATATTCGAAACCAGACTAAACACTCTCATTTTGAATAGATAAGACTCCGTGTGGCCTGTCTGTCAACTTCGCAAACTTTGACTGAATAGGACCTTTCATTACGAAACATCTCACATTTTACACTCCAGAAAGAGGCGTATTCTCATTCAATGAATAATGAACGATAAATAACTAATATTTTTCCGTTTTGACTCTACTGGAATTTGAATCCAGGAACATCTGGAAGGTCATGAATCTAATACTGGATACAAGTATTATTAATTATCCCGCAGTGGTTTGCTTTATAAGAAAAAATATATATTTGGATTCAGCTTGTGTAATAATTATTCTAGCATCAAGTTATATATATATAGAAAAAGATACTTTATTAGCATCTACCATTAATGGAAATTGTTAGAATATTTGTCACTAGAACGTCAACCGTTCGTTTCCATAGAAGCCTCACAATTACCAATATTTTTGTTTGTTAAGCAACAAAATATAAATTAATAATTATTTCGTCGAATTTGCTAAGATGAAATATATACGCCAACTGCTATTAAAGGAAAATGGTAAAGATGAAATATATACGCCAACTACTATTGAAGGAAAATAGTAATGTTTATTCTTAATGACTTAGCTATGATGTGAAACACATATCTTGATGATTCATGAATTAAAATACGAAGAATAATTATAATAACTTGGTATATAACTTAAAGGAAACGAATAATTTTTTCATTTATAAAACCATAAAGTACAATTGCATTATATTTTTTCTTCATGTTATTATTTTTATTTTTCAGGTGAGACACGTTGGTTCACTGCATTAGGAAAGGAGTGTTCGTTACGTGAGCTGAGCAATTTTTACTTATTAAAATTAGTGATTTTGACAATTTTACTAATGAATATGATTACAATTTTTAATGTATGCAAGACATTTCTTCTGTTTAGTGAAAGGAATGTTTCAGTTTGTCAGTGTGAAACGGTTACGATCGCATTTGGTGTGCCTATTCAGAGTAACTTGGGTCGTTGCTATACAGTTACTAATAGAGTTCTGATACCAAGAGTTACCTTAAACTAGTTAAATAGAGTCAGAGACATCGTCGCAGGTTTTCCTTAGTATCTTGAGAACTAATAGTGGTAATACACAATCAAACTTTGACACATGTTGTATCTCAATAGGCGAAAAGTGAACGACATTACATTTAATGTAAAATGTATTAATGATGAAAAACTACTCCCTAACATGTCTGTAACCACTCTGTATTGTAACTTTTTATCGTTACTAAACTATGTTTGATCCGTTCGAGTAAAACTTGAGGTTATTCCGTTAATAGATGAAAACGGGCCAAGGGAAGGAGGAAAGTTAGAAGGGGTAAAATAAAATTTCGAAATATCTGTGTTGGATTGAAAAATGTAATATAAGCAAACTTTAATCTCTTACAATTCTTCTTCTACAAATTTTCCTTAAACTCATTTGTTATTTTCTAGTTTTCATCCTTCTGATGCGATTTTTTAGAGAATCAGAATCAATTAACATTTCATTTCCTTTGAAATAGAGCATGCGAGGGACAGTTACTTCACAAATGAATCACAAATATTTCAGTATATTATCAAACAGCCTAAGTTTATTTATTCTTGCTCGAGCACAATGAACCAATTGTTTGTTGTTGATAAATTGAAACAGACAGTATAATGTATGAATTCCGTTTGAGAAAAAAAAATTCTTGATACGTAATAAAGGTTTGAATAAAATCTCTTATATTAGATTTCCACATTTTTATTATTTATCTATATAGTTTCTAGCTTCTTTTTTTATCATAAACCATATTTATAATATGTAGTTTTTTGTACCAACTGAAATAATATCCGAGATCCTTCAAAGCCATTACACGAATATTCAATGGTTTGCATTGACCTTACCTGATGGTTAATATTTCCTAATATCTGAATATAATAATCTAAGTATTTTTACATTTTTTACAATGTTAGGAAATATATGTAATTTATTATATGATGGAAAATATAAATGGTAAAAACATTACGTGGTATTACAATGGTCTCTTTAAAGAGTAAAAGTCAAGAGATTTCTAATTCATTCGCCATGCTAAAACTTTGCTGAAATGCCACGAAACATTGTATGTAAATCTCTAAAAGGTGTCTCTTTGAAATTTTAATTAATTTCACAACTTTTATCAATTTATCCACGTGGATATTATTTAGATGGTGAGATTTGAATAAAAAATCATTGAGTGTCTTGTATGGACTCCTAAAAGTGTCTGTTATGGTTCTCCAAACGGTGTTAGAGAAAATTCGTACATATAGTGATGAGATTTCAACAAAATTGCATAATATAGCTGTCCAAGCTGAGTTTTTGCCTATCCAAAAAATATATTTTAATAAATTCATTTTAATCATTAAGTTACATTTTTTTAATGTGCAAATATATGTCACCCACAAAGTGATCTCTGGTATTTCCCCACTATTAGGTTCAAAACATTGCTGAGGCCAGTCCCTACGCAAATAGCTCGATAAGAATGAGTACCTGCTAAATATTTGAATATCTAGGGCGAATAGTAGTGGATAGCAATAATGCTGATCGTGGATTTTCTCCAAATAATATAAATCTACTGGTCTTGCAAAGAAGAGGCTTTAAGAATACTGAAACGGCCTGTGCGTTGGCACTGGTATAAGATACATAAAATACATTTACTGAGGCATGCGTTAACATTATGCTGTATTTATTTTTAAAAAGAGGTAGACTAAGGTAGTTGGATCTGTCTGTCGCCTCTTCATTATTGGTTACCCCGGGGGATGAGGTTGTGGAGTTGTGTTCGGTGATCTGGAGGACTTGATATATATGGGCAGACAACATGTAAGCCTCGTCTTAGTATTTCATGGATGTGGTAAGTTATATGGCATTTTAATGAGTATTCTATGAGAACTGAAGTACCGGAGGTAAGCAATGCATATGGTACGAACTATATTTTGTATATACAGGTCGTTCCAAGTTAAAACTCTTGAAATTCAAGGCAGAGACTTTGGAATTTCCAGTGGCATTTCTTACTTCTTATAGCGGATTCTTGTATAAAGTTTTATATCGGTGAATTTTTCAATTTGACCCATTATTTAGCCATAAAATGTCAAAAACACGTTTTTAAAGACAAATCATTATTAATCTCGATAAAAACTAATATGGTTCCCGGATAAAGCAAGGTCAAAGTTTAAGATCTAAAGCTCAATATTCGGAACAGACATCATCCTAGGTCGATAATGTTTAAAAAATATGTGTTTCAAATGCTTTATCTCAGTTTTTTTTTTTTTATTAACTATTTGTTTCCTATTTTTAATTACATGAATATGTATATTTGACTTATATTTGGTAGGAAAGGAGATTTTAAATAAAAAAAGAAAAACAGACTGCTATTTTGCCACGGTCTTCAACCTTCGCCAGACACGTCTACCCCTGACCCGACGTTGCAGATCCCACTTAGACCCGGATCTCGATTATTAGTACAACGGCCATCCCAGGTTAATCTATTCCTAGAAACCAATCATAACTCTTTCCTCTCTACTCTTTCATCAAAACACGCCACTTCCGAACCAAACATTCCGAAGCCGATAATTATACCTTTCGTCCTTCCACTCTCACCGTTCGCATAAACCCCAAAAAATTCTGGGTGAATTTGAATATCGGAACTACTTCTTATATAATTATATTTACTTTGCTTGAGTTACGTAATACAAAAATTTCCAGTGATAAAGAAAGCTCATTAAAAATGTTGCATCACTTTATTACTGTTTATTTTATACTGTCCATTAAAAAGTATTGCGATATGGTAAATCTAATATAATACATATCAGAGATAGTTATAGTACCCTGACTCATTGCATACGAAACTCGTGGGAAAAAATAATTATTTGTATTGATAAATTCAGCAAATAGAGTATTCCAAAACAGTTAAACGGTATGTCGTCCCAATGTCCCCACAGCCAGATAAGACAGATCAAGATTAGCTAGTACGGTAATTTTGACCTAATACTAATCTAAGGTATGATACGTCATCTTCGTTAGCAGAAGCAGAACTATCAGCTATTTATTCATTTTTACAAGAGCACCAACAGCTAGGCGATTATCAAAACTGCTACTAGTATCACAACTAGGCGATTTTAGTTATTAGCAGATTTCCTTTAATAGATATTAGATATTGAGGTCGTACCCATGACATGGCTTTGGAAAAGATTCCTCAAATCTCCACCGATCTTATCTAGGAGATAACGAAAATGAGGTCCGTTCAAAATATTATATTTTACATATTTGTCCGTTAGCGCTCGAGTAGTCGTAATTTTTGTTTGATCGTTACCAACCTTGATATTTAACCGTTTAATGCAAAAATAAAGATCAAGTTCGTTTTTAGCTGTGATCGGACAGGAGGGAGAGGGGGGTTTAGACGTGGGAGGAATTTTGAAATCTTAAAATCACCGTTATTATGAATCGGATCGAAAAATTGTATAGAACCAATCTATCTATTTATTTCTATAAATGTTATGAACGTTTTTTTATTATCTTTAATATTAACCGAGATATTTGCATTTTTTAGTTTTGTCCTTCGGTAAACCCGTATAAATATTTCCGTTATTATACGTCTGATCAAAAAAGTGCATAGAGCAAATGTTTTTACAAATTAAATGTCCTATAAATGTTGTTATATAAAGTTTTTCACAGTGGCTGTTATTAACCGAGATATATTGCATTTTTTAGTTTTCACAGTTGAGTAAACACCCACTCCTACTCATGTCATATTAACAATAACCTGTTATATTGTGTACCAATTTATTTAAAGCCTAAATACCAAATATTGTTGTAATTGACTTTTTTGTTTAGAGATGAATGCATGGGCTTAGTTAACGCAGCCCCTGCGTGAAATCTATTTTGCTGTTGAGGTCAGGTAAATCACAAGGGGTAGGATGTTGGTGCTAAAACTTTTGATTACGTTTTGGTTGGGTTTGTATCCCTCATGAAAACGACAATGGTAACGTACTCACTAAAAAAAAAAATACTGAACACATCCAAACTGGGAAAGGTTTGTTCCTTTTATAAGCGTTAATTAGACTAAGTAACAGAAGTAGAAATTAATTTCATTTAATTATTTCGTTTGCTTATCACAGTGAATTTTATGTCTTGAAGAAGGTATTAAACGCACAGAAATTATTATGGTATAGCTTTCTTTCCATACAACGTATGAGCAAGTAGCATTATTAAATTCAACTATTGGAAGTTGATCTTTTGGAATAAAATTTAATTTTTATTGTTTGTTAAATTTTCATGACTATAATAGAAAATGATAACAATATTTTCTCGTGTACGTATGAGTTATCACTATATAACGTCTGCCTAGACTCAGTGATAAAGAATCCCATTTACGTGTGAATAACATAGCCTTGTGCTCTCTTTCCTCCAGACTCATTGTAGTCTGAGTGACGATGGAGGTAATTGAGTGACCAACTGGCCTACCAAAAAGCTGTGAGTATCTTTTCCTTTGCCACGGATGTAAGGTTTTTGGTTTGCCCAACTGTTGATTACTATGCACAAGTGCTCATTGGCTAGAAACCAAAATGTTCCTATCCTTAATTCTGGTACATACAGGGATACTGAGGTATAGAAGGTGATTATAAAAAATTCCTTTAATATTATAGCCTTCCATGGCTTGTTGATTTTTAACCATATACAGTTATAGTTTTTACACATGAATATGATACTGGCACTTTGCAAAAAATTGTTTAGTCACCTAAACTAACAATTAAAAGACTTGAGAAATAATGCAAGAAAACCGGTTGCGGTTATATACAAATACAGCAGGGACTTTTGCTTTTAAAAATTAATTTTTGTGATTAATACGACTAGCTTTATAAGAATTTTCTTCCTACTTTTAGGCCAAAGTCTAAAATTTAACTTTTTAAGGTTTAATTGCCCTGTTTGTTACAAAAGTACTACTCTTTTAGATTACGGTTTCACATACTTTAATTTTTCCAAACTCAAGACAATGAAGTGTAAAAATGTTAAACAAATATTACAATTCCTCTAATTTATTTTTAATTTCTGCCGTCTGCCCTATGGAAAAACGATTCCAGTATACGTGATAATTTCGCAAAAAAAAATAAAAATCCGCCACGCAGGGGCTGCGTAAACTAAGCAGGTTTCCCTAGTGAAGTTTAACAATAGATAAATCTGCATTTTGGTAATAGAACACCGCCGTGAATATTAACTGAATAAATACGAATATAATAAGAAATCTTTCAGTCAATTTTAAGAACATCCCGACGGGAAATGTTAACAAACGGACCTGCCAACCTCTCACCTGAAAAAAAACAATTACTGAAATATATCAGAATATTACATATTAATTTTATTGAAAATTATTTAGTGTATCTAGTACTGTAAATTTATTTAGAAATCAGAATAATTTTTATCTCAATCAATCAAATTTTAGCAGTCCAAGAACTTAAGACGGGGGGGGGGGTCACCAGAACATATTTGCGTCTATCTCGTGTAATAAAGGCCTCTTGAAAACAATATTTGGTATTTAAGCTTCGAATAATGTGGTTTATTATGTAGCAGAGCATTGTTTATGTAACATGAATAGAAGTGGGGTTCTGCTGAAGTCTGAATACTGAAAAATGCAAATATCTTGATTAATATTCAAGATAATTAGTAATATTATTTAAAAATATTTATATTACATTAAATTTGCAATAAGATTGGCTCTATAAAATTTTTTGATCCGACTTGAAGTAAACGAGTTTCGAAAAGTCCCCCTCGAAAACTCCCCCCCTCCCCCACTGCTCATCTCCTGGGAATACGACTGATTTCCTCATGAATACGACCTCAATAGTTGATTTCCCTTAAGGGAAATCTGCTAAAATGCTTGTTACTTTGAGTATAAGAAGCGCTATAAACTCAAATCTTTTGATCAGTTTCATGAAAACGACTTAACCTCTCTATTCCAGGAAAGTCTAGATTGTGAGAGGAGGAGGAGGAGGAGGAGAGAGAGAGAGAGCAATAAATATTTACTGTTGAAATTAGATGTGTGATATTGCATAAGGGATTCATTAGAAGTGTATGTGTGTGTTTGGTTCAATGTGGAGCGCCTGTCCTTGTGCCTATTTGGACAAGTGTTTGGACAACACGGTACCCACTCGAGCCCACACTCATGACAAGGCTACCCCCCGCACTGGGGCTTAGCACCATGTGTTGGTTTTATCTAAGGGAGGTAAGGGAAACCATTAGCTATGCTCTCTAGATACAGTCTTTTTTAGCAGATTTCACTTAAGGGAAATCAGCTATTGAGGTCGTACTCATATCGCGATTTTCAAATATTTTCTTTAAATTTCCATCGATCCTACCCAGGAGATGATGAAAATGAGGTCCGTTCAATATATATATACATTTGTCTGTTAATGCTCTAGCGGTTGCAATTTTTGCTTGATCGTTGCCAAACTCGATATTTAAACGTTTTATGTAAAAATAAAGATCAAGTTCGTTAATGACTGAAATCTGTCTGGTGGGTGGGGGAGGGGGGGTTAAAGGAGAAGGATTTTCGAAAATTCGAAATTTCACCCTTACTATACGTCGGATCAAAACATTGTATAGAATCAATGTTATTGTAAATTAAATTTACTTTAAATATATACGTTTATTCTCTATCTTGAATATTCACTGAGATATCTGCATTTTTATTAATTGTGTGTGGATAACGGGCGAGATGAGATCGGCTAATTTTGGTTCTAGTCGTGAGTTCCGGTCAAAAGCTAGTTCGGCCGTTTCCATAACTGTTCGGCTCTCGTGAAATTTCTCTATTGTGAAACTTCACGTGGGAAATCTGCTTAGTTGACGCAGCCCCTGCGTGACGGACTTTTAAGAAATTGTTCTCATTTGCACAAACTATGAACAAAGAAAATATTAATATATAATGGGATTCATGCATGTTTATCTTGCTAGTACATTATTTAGTAGCATTTTTTACCTATGTATTTAAGCTAATTTTTTTTCGGTTTTCGTTTTATAGTAAAACGGATATTATGGTTGCCGAAACGAATCTATTTGTCAATGATATTTCCAAATAATTATCCATTATACTTACAAGATTAAGCTGCCGCTTTCATCAGTATTAATTATAATGGGTTGAGATTTGAAAATCATTTTTAATATTTTATATTTAAAGACATATTTTGGCTGCGAGAGTCAATCCAGTGTCGTTTGACCCGTGGAAGGGGAAATTAAGAAAATTCAGAAGCACAAATTCACCCACCTGAAGAATATTTATTTATTTGAAGTAGACTTGGAATAGGGGGGGCGTATAGAGGGGGGAGGGTAAGTCTAAAATTCAAAATACTGGCGTTATTATGAGCCGGAACGAAAAATGATATAGGACTAATCTTCTTAAACTATTGTTTGTTTACAATTGTCGCGCTATTACTTTTTTGATAACTCAAGTATGGGAAATCTGCTTAGTTTTCGCAGCCCCTGCGTTACGGACTTTTTCTTATAAAATGATTTCGAGTCCCTTAGATAACTTTCGGTATGAACATTTTGTGAACCACTAAATTAGGTCTCTTTTAATCTCACGTCATGCAAAATTCCAAGATATGTGCAGACAAACTCACGAAAAGATAATGTTAAATTCAGAGACTCACTTACCCAAGTATGGAGGCCATATATGAATGCGTGTTGAGCTGTGGGAGATTCATTCATGGGAAAGCCCTTCATCAGGAGATACGTATTCAGGTTCAGGACTGAGACATGGTACAATAGTTAGAACACGGCTGTAGAGGGAGTGGGTTGTACGTGACGGACTACTCCAGGCGAGATAAAGCACGGCTCTCAGATAGGCATTCTTACTAGTTCTCACAGCCTCTCCACTCTTAAAGGTCACCATTGCTATAGTAAATTAAAAGGTTTCTGATATATATATATATATATATATATATATATATATATATATATATATATATATATATATATATAATGTGTATTCTTATTTCGCAGATTTAAAGGAAATCAGCTATTGAGGTCATGAAGCGATTTTCGAAATATTTCTTCAAATGTCCATCGATCCTACCTTGGACATGATGAAAATGAGGTCCAATCAAAATTGTATATATGTTTGTCTGTTAACACTCTAGCGGTCGTATTTTTTGTTTTATCGTTTCCAAACTTGATATTTGAACGTTTTATGCAAAAATAAAGATCAAATTCGTTAATTGATGAAATCGGAAAGGAGGGAGGGGAGGGTGAGTTTTAGTGGGGGCATTTCGAAAATGCTTAATATCTCCGTTATTATGCGTCGGATCGAGAACTTGTATAGAACCAATCTTATTGCAAATGTAATGTTCTATAAATGATGTCATGTACATTGTATATATTTAATATTAACCGAGATATTTTCATTTCTTTAGTAATGGCCTTCGGTAAACCCTCATTCCTACTCATGCCATATTAAAAATATGGTTTTATCTCACATGGTAAACCTAGAGTGGCGAGTTAGAATCTTGCCTGGGCAAAGGAAATTATTTAGTGACGGAATTCATTAAATAACATAGTAAAGGGTGG
Source organism: Riptortus pedestris (assembly GCA_019009955.1). Classification (NCBI taxonomy): domain Eukaryota; kingdom Metazoa; phylum Arthropoda; class Insecta; order Hemiptera; family Alydidae; genus Riptortus; species Riptortus pedestris. Next base: position 100,214,118 of record CM032229.1, read on the forward strand.
TAATCTGTAGATAACCCGTCCCAATTAGCCTTAGTTGAAAAAAGTGGGCATTAATAAATAATAATAATAAAAACAATAATATATCATGAAGCACTTCATTTGAAGCCTAAATGCCAAATAATGATCTCATTTGAACTTTTACGTCTTGTGATAAATGCATATACGTGACAACGTGGGAAATCTGCTTAGCTGACGCAGCCCCTGCGTGACGGACGTTTTAAGAATTGCATTTTAGATTATGCAGTTCACTAATTTATACTGAAGTTGTCAAACGTCCTAGTAACCTCAATTACACTGTGATGTTAATTTGTCCTAGTAAAGTAATTTTAGGTAAGGTATAGTCTTAAGGTCGGCAATTTTAGATATTTTTCTGCTACATATAATCTATATTCAATTAGTCAATAGACTGAATAAAATTCTGTGATAGCGACATTTGGATTTGTGTGAGTGAGTCTTGGTGTTTATACTATAGTTGTAGGATACATAAAATATGTGTATTTTGGCGTCCATACGGTGTTAAAAGTGGGTTGTATTTGGGTCATTTAGTAATTAAAAGTTCCAATGCAATTGTATTTATTTTTTGTTTACGTCCTTCTACCTCTTCTCATTTACAATTTCAAAACCTGGAGTGCCATTTCCTTCTTGTTGGAAAGCGATAATATATATTGTGTTGTTGTTCTGGGGAATATGGCCGCCATTAATTAGAGCAGGGGATAGATTGGCGGTCTACTTGTTGACGTGCCCTACTCCCTTCAGATTCACCATCAAGAATGACAGTTATCTCTCATACACAATACCTTCCTTTTTCGCACGATCAACAGGAGAATTTTAAAAAGTCCGTCACGCAGGGGCAGCGTAAACTAAGCAGATTTCCCTAGTACTGTTTAATAATGGATAAATCTACATACTGGTAACACAATAGCAACGTCAACATCAAGTGAATACATACAAACGATAACAAAAACTCTGGACGGAAAGCACCTGAAACACAAACAAAAAGGTGTGCCAACTTCTCACAGGAAAGAAAAACAATTACGGAAATATATCAGAAGATAACATATTAATTTTATTGAAAACTATTTACTATATCTAGTATTGTAATTCATAATGGATCAGAATAATTTTTATCTCAATCAATCAAATTTTAGTAGTCCAAGAACTTAAGAAGGGGGGGGGGTCACGATAACATATCTAAATTTATCTCGTATAATAAAGGTCTCTTGAAAACAATTTATGGCATTTAAGCTTCGAATAATGTGGTATATCACATTTCAGAGTATTGTTTATATTACATGAGTAGAAGTGGGGGTTTGCTGAAGGCTGAAAAATGGGAATATCTCAGTTAATATTTAAGACAGAGAATAAATGTATATAAACACATTTATAGTACATTTAATTTTCAATAAGATTGGTTTTATACACTTTTTTGATCCGACGTATAGTAAAGGAGATATTTCGAATTTTCAAAAGTCTTCCCCCCTTCAAAACACCCCTCCCACGTGTCCGATTACAGGTATCAACGAACTTGATCTGTCTTTTCAAATAGAACGTTTAAGTATCGAGTTTGGTAACGATAAAACAATAATTGCGACCGCTAGAGCGTTAACAGACAAATACACACACACACACACACACACACACACACACACACACACACACACACACACACACACACCCGCATACACACACACACCCACACACACACACACCAGTGGGAGGGGGGGGTTTAGAGGGGAGGATTTTCGAAAATTCGAAATATCTCCGTTACTATACGTCGGATCGAAACATTATATAGAATCAATCTTATTGCAAATTAAATTTATTATAAATATTGTTATATACATTTATTCCGTATCGTGAATATTAACCGAGATATTTGCATTTTTCTGTTTTCAGCTTCTGAGATGAGATCGGCTAACTTTGGGTCTAGTCGTGACTTTCCGTCAAGAGTTAGTACGGGCCGTTCCCATAACTGTTCGGCTCTCTATTCTGAAATTTCTCTATTGTAAAACTTCACGTGGGAAATCTGCTTAGTTTACGCAGCCCCTGCGTGACGGACTTTTTTGTTACGTGACTTAGAAATGAAAATTTCCCTTACATTTTTCACCTTGTCGGGAACTTTTTTTCTCCTTTGTGTGATAATTTTGGTGATCAACGAAGGATTTTAATTTTTGTTATACATAAAAATGGGTGAATATGAATTAACTTTAAATTACGACACATTACAATCAAAATTTATTAATTTATAAAGATAGAATTAGAAAACGAGAAAAACAAACTAGGAGTTTAGTTTAAACAAATAATTGGAAAATAAACATAATAAACAAATAATATGAATAAACAAATAATTATTATGTAATTAACAAGTCTTTATTATCACAATGGTTAGGACAGATTTATGGCAGTCGTTGTAGCACTTAACGTGCTAATCTAAATTCAAGTTTACCACAACAGATTTTAATTTTTTTAAACTTATCTCTTCCTGTTGAACAACCCTGATAGGCTTAGTTGTCAAATAAAATAAGCTACTTCCTCTAGGGCTAAATTAGGTAAAAGGAATATCAAATGAAAAGAACAAATTAGCCTAAAGGTAAGGAAGCGCTAGATAGTAGGTAGCGAAGGGGAAGAGAGTGCTTAGAGAGTAACTGATTTAAATACTAAATGAGTTTGTACGACTTGATGAAGAGTCGTGCCGACCTTGCGGCCAAACTTGGGTCTTGAGCCCGCCGAAAAATTGGCGGGACTCGGCCGGCCTCCACGGCCATCTAGACCTTCTATCCACAGCCTTCTAGACCTTCGCCCGTTCACTTGACTCCTTCAATCTCGATTACTGTAATCACCTCAAGGCGGCAGTCCCCTAATACACCCGCTCTAATGTAATCTGAGACATTATGACTTTTGTACGTTTCAAATTTCCCTCATTAGGGAAATATTTACGTATTTAAGCCTTGGCTCATAATCCTTGGGATAGTGAATGAAATACTATCCTTCTTTTATCCACTCCATGGGAGTGATATGTCGATCGCCAGGACGCACTCAATGAATTATTCACGTCTAGGTTACTTACATTACATTACACAAGACTCCTTCTCCAAATTATCCATAACTGTTAGAGAGGATGGAGATAACAAACGCCATTAAAATGGCCTCACAAGTGTGACTCGCTCAAATATGATTATGAAATGCTCAAATATGATGATTACATTGTATTTCTAAGGAATGTACTTAAGATCAGCGCGTTCTTTGGGCCATCGGCACCACAGCGGATCAAACAGCGGCAATAAACTCTTTAGCGGAATTTTTGATAACATGTTTTTAATAAGAATATTTTTAATTTAAATTATTAAATAAGAAGTAGCTGATAACTTTGAGATTATAAAATGCACTCATATAATTCATACAAAACATTATTGCAGGATTGTAGGCTATTACAAAAATTAATAAATCTAGATGTGCCTGTAATAATAATTCAAGACATTAGTTCCATACGAAATATTACCAATTTTTAAAAAATCTGTAAGCATAAAGTGCAAAATACTATCATAACATTGCTAATAGAAATATGTATCAGCGATGTATTTACATATGCAAATAAGTGTTATTTTGGGCGTTAATTAATAATAAAATTAATATATTTTTAAATTAAGGTTTTTCATTTTTTTTAATTTGAGGACCGTGGGCCCCTAGGGCTGTGGGCCCTCGGCATTTGCTTGGCCAGTCCGGCACTGCTCAAGATAAGTCTTTAGATTTCTCTATAGTTCATTTGAGGATTAAAAGACATACGCTCCAAGTTCAGAGTAACTGGCCGGAAAATATGAATTGAGGATATTTAAGTGAGAGGTTCATTTCATTATTACCAGGGAAAAATGTCACTATTATCGAGGACAATTTTTGAATATTCAACTAAATTCAGTAATAACCAACAATCTTCATTTCATACATCTACCTCTTAATATTTAGATTAATTAATATATATTACCATTTTAACCTATATTTTATTTATTTATACAGAAGCACCCGCAACTAGGCGATTTGGCTCAAAATTTAACAATGTAATGAAATCGATATAATAGAAAAATAACAAAAACTGTATCTACGAAAAAAAAGTTCCAAACACGATAATCATTAAATACAAGTAGTAAAAAATAACACTCTACAAATATTACATTAAACTAGTATTAAAGGGAACTTTAATATGGCTTATTATTATAAAAAAAAAAAAAATACATATATATTCCTGTTGTATATTACATATTTAATTCCGATAAACTAGTACATTTAAATTATCTAAAATGATATTAAATTCAAACAAGAAGAATAGTCAAAATCAAACTGAAGAGAAGTTAAATTTTATAATACAAATTCAATTTTTTAAGGTGGTTTAGTGTTTTGTCGATTTCGATGTCCGTAAGAATCTCACATGGTAAACCTAGAGTGGCGAGTTCGATTCTCGCCTGGGCAAAAGAAATTATTTAGTGACGAAATTCATTAAATAACGTCCTAAAATCCCACCCAGCTAGAAAAAGGTGGTGACCTGTAGATAACCCGTCCCGATTAGCCTACGTTGCAAAAAGTGGACGTTAATAAATAAATAATAATGTCGGTAAGAAGGTCGTTCGTCGTCGTGTGGGGTCTCTAAGTATTCAATTTTCCTGCAGTTAGTAAATATGTGTTTAATGGTTAATGGTTCATGACATGTAATGCAGAGAGGTATTTTTTTCTAGTCATGAGGTATGAGTGCGTAAATGTGACTGTCCTATCCTAAGTCTCGTTAGTACAACTTCGTCTCGTCTTTTGACCTATAACTTTTGTGGCTTTTGTGAAGGGTTCTATGAAATATGACTGATTGCTTGGCAGGCGGTTCTCATTCCTCTTACCACCAACATTTTCCAGATGCAACTTCAACTTGCTCCTGTGAATTATATGTATACAACTCCATTGACACAAAGAGGTATTCTTTTTGTCTATGAAGTGAACCACTTCCAATGCCAGATACTAATGTCGTCAGCAGCACCCATCGTGCTGAATATTTTCAAAAAGCATCAACTCAATATATTTTTTTCCGTGTTAAGTTCCGAATCCTGGTACTTTTATCTGATATTGATGAAAATGGAACAGCAGCCCAAGAACAGTCACGACCGAGAGCACTCAGGTTGCAGAGAAGTTGAGGTGTATAACTGTTGGTCTCTGTCAAGATCCTGGCATTACAGGGCATATTTTACTTCTCTATATTGAAGTAGCTACTCAATTACCTAACGATACTGAATAAGCTTTGGAGAAACAGGCGGAAGCCCAATCTCAAAGCGAAGTAATCGGTCTCCTAAATATTATGTGTCGGACAGTACCCGGATTCGAAGCGCAACCATCGATAGGGTCTTAAAATATTAGTATTATTTCTTCTTCTTTTCCTTTTTTTAATTTATAAATAAATAAACAGTTTTTAAAGACTTCGCGTGACTTCATCTGTTTCCCATAAAAAAAACACTTCCTTGCCTTAAAAAGTATGTGGATCACCCTTTTAGAGGAACTTTTCCATAACAACTATCCCTTTTTTAAATAAGAATTCTAGATACCAGATTCCTATCCAGACCTTTTCTATCGTCCACTTGTATTCTCATATTTTTATTAATTAGCTAAGGATATATATTTATTAGCATTATAATTTCGACGTCCTATATTCATGTGTGTCATTGGAGAAAATGTATATAAAAGTTTTATAGAATGAGGCGTAAACGTTTAGTTTTAAATGTAAATCAACTTTATTACTAATTACCTAAAGTAATACTACTTCCAATGATTAAAAATGGATTTAAATGTTTAAAGAAAAATTAACTTCCCACTTTTGAATTTCGGATTTAAAAACTGATTTGGTATAATAAAATTATATAGCAGATGCTAAATTCTTCTAGCGGGCTAAACACCTCACATCATCAGAATACCCCACAAACAACGATGGCGAATAAAAATCGACGAATAGAGAAGATGATTAACCAGACAATTTCAGAAAAGACTTACATACTCTGCAAAATGAATTTGTAAATTTTTGCCGCATGTACCTCTTGGAATAACGAGCTAAATATAGTTGAGACCGGTTTTGTCTTTGTTTCAAGTGGAAACGAATATTAAGAAGGTCATAAATAACGACTCAAATTTGAGTAGAGAATATGCGGGATATACAATGGGGATTCTCAACTTCATTAGATTTGTTCTCTGCAACGCACAAACAGATGCATAATTCATATTTAGACCCTTTCAAGCTTTGGTAATGACCGTGAATTGAGTATTTTTGCATTGGCTGATTTAGAATTCCAATAGGTGAAGGGATTACAAGTGCATTCTGTTTCTTTTGATCTTTTTGACTTCAGGCATTGACCTCGAAGATACACGTACTGAACCAGACTTGGAATGAATTGGACTAATTTGATAACTTACTGGTTAAAAAGAAGCACGTCCAAAATTATTGGACTATTGAAAACTTTTCGAGGAATATCAAACGAAATACAAAGAGAAATTTCCTTAAGGGAAATGAGCAATTGATGGGGTCCCTATGACGCGATTTCTCGCACGTCTTCCTAACGTCAACTGATCTGACCAACGGAGCAAATTATACCAGTTAAAAATAGATATATGAATATTGTGTGTGTGTGTGTGTGTGTGTGTGTGTGTGTGTGTGTGTGTGTGTATGTATATATATATATATATATATATATATATATATATATATATATATATATATATTACTAGCTAATTACCCCTTTTGGCCTGGGAAATCATTTGAGGCGGAATGATGATGGTATTTTTTGGGGGCTATACTTTGTACAATATTTTTACATTTTCCCGTCTCAATGCTTTAAATAACAAAACAAACAACTTTTGTTATATTCACATTTCCGGAAAATGAATAGATTACGAAATATCGTGATTTTATATTTCACACCTCCCTTATAACCTCCACGCGTTATCCATGTTCGTTCTTCGAAATTTTAATAGCTTATATTCAGGGAGGTGTTAATACCAGACCACATACAGAGTTTCGTTTAGTTCGGTAGGGTCTCTTGTGCCATATAAAATTGTTGACTCCCTCTACAGTTTTTAGCGTATAACTCATTTATACTTCGGTATACGACAAAAGTGTATATAACAGAAACTACTTTAAATAACCTAATAAAGAAGTTTGTTTATGTACATATTTGCCGAAAAATGAATAGGAAACGAAATATTGCTGTTTTTAGTTTCAGGACTCCGTTATAACCCCTACTCCTGTTCGTCTCAGAGAATATTAATGTACCTAAAACCTAAGTTGAGTTAGTAGTAATATACATACCAAGTTTCATAAACTTCGGTTCATCCGTTCAGGATTCTATAAAGGACATACAGAGAAAAATTCATTTATATATATAAATATATATATATATATATATATATATATATATATATATATATATATATATATGTGTGTGTGCTTGTGAGGGCGTTTGTACTTGTGCGAGTCAGGTGACAGAACTGCATTTTGACTAGCGATAAGGCTCTCAAAATATAATTAAGAATGACACGTTGAAAACCTGCTTAATTTAAGAAGCCACACCACGATGAATTTTTGATAATTGGATAGAAATGACGTACTCATATATTGGAATGAGTTTTGTTTCATCTTTCTGAGACTATCCCTTACTAATGACTTTGATGACATCACGAATAGAACATAAAAACAAGTCTAATAACTAATCAAAATAAGCTGACATGACATAAATCCAGTTGAAATAATGTAACATCGATATTATATAGATTGCAAGATATAAAATATAATAATATAATTGATTTATGACAGGAAAGAGCTGCTATGATAAGAAGGACTGAGTATAAATCCTACCAACTAATACTTTCATTATCTTTATTATCCTTCCTAATGAACGCTTAATTCCGCTGATCAAAAGATCTAAGCAACTATAGCTATATGTTGGATTAATATTTTTTTTAATATAATTAGGCATATGTATTAAACAAAAGCTAAGTAATACTAAAGAATTTATGTACATATTTTATTTCATCTGCTCCAATTATTGGAGGATAACCCCTATTGTACACTTCAATTTTTTCTGTGGATGAAAATAAGAATAATCTCTATGTTTATAAAAACTGTCACACAGGCGCTGCGTGAACTAATATTTCTCACGTGCTGGAAAGACAAAAAGATGACGTAATATGCACATTTTATTCTTTATATATTCTCTTCTCTATGTTTTCTATTTTCCAGAAAGAACCCAATAAAAAAATTAAAAAGAAAAAAGACTTGAAACATAACCTGATCGTGTGAAGATTGATCTTTACTTAAATGAAAATTGCAGGTGTATGAGTGCAGTCATTTAATGAATAATATAAATTTAATTGGTTGAAAAATAAAAAAAAGTCCGTCACGCAGGGGCTGCGTAAACTAAGCAGATTTCCCATGTTAAGTTTTACAATGGAGAAATCTGCATACTGGTAATAGAAGCCCACCATGAGTAAATACAAACGGTAATAAGAAATCTTTCAGTTAATTTTAATAAATTCCGAACTGAAACGGCTTCTGAATTGTAAAAATAATTTATATTTTAATAACTCAAATTTTAGTAGTACAAGAACTAAAGAAGGGGGGGGGCGGATGAACAGACCGTATTTGCATAAATCACACAAAGTAACGAAGGTAAGGTAAGGTTAGAAATGACAGGTAAGATTAGAAGAAGCTTCCACCTGAGCCGAGAAGTTACGAAAATGGCCGATCTAGTCCGAACTATACCCGACCACAGCCTTCATAAAATTGCAAATATATCGGTTAATATTCAAGATAGAGAATAAATGTATATAACAATATTTATAGTAAATTTAATTTGCAATAAGATTGGTTCTATACAATCTTTCGATCCGATGATAATAACGGAGATATTTCGATTTTTTGAAATTCCAGTGAATACTGTAGATTTAATTTGTCTTAGTTTATTGTCTGTTTGTAGCCATTTGTGTTCCCAATCATGTAGAACGTTAGTTATTGCTGAGTATTAAATATTCTATTGTTAATTCATTTGTGCCTACGTCGAGTTTTTGAGTAGCTAATTTTGCATGTTCATTGACCTCAGTACTTTTTCCAATATTTTGGTGTCCTGGTTTTGGCCATACTAGTGTAATGTTGTTTTGAAGATGTATAATGTTTTCTAAAATTTGGGTTATGATGGGATAAGTACTGTAAATATTCTTCAAGGAGAATAAAGAACTTAAGGAATCTGCGAATAAGTAAATTTGGGAATTTTGAACATTGTGTTCCATTTCTGTTTTGTTTAATTTTCTTAATTTTTTTTATTATATTGTTTTGTTTTCATTTGAGTTTTGTTTTGATTTTCAAATTATGAAGTTGTTGTTGACAGTAACATCGCCAAAGCTGCGAAGCTTCAATAAATAAATAATTGACGTTTAGATGGACTTCATTGTTTCTAACATTTGTAAATTAATACTTAAACACAATAATATGAGTAATTTAAAATAATTTTAAAGGATATTAGCAGGAATATTTTTGCACAATACTATTCTACTACATTGATAACTGTTTCTAATGAATGTTATAGAACTTTAGTACATGCATAAGTTTGATGAATAAAGTTTATTAATTATTTGAATGAAATTGAAAAGGAGAGATTGTAAATATTATGAGAAAGCAGGAAATGCATGATCTTTTTTCATGATTGTTTTCCATATGAAGTAATGATCATTCTATGTAATTGTTATCATGGTAAACCTAGAGTGGCGAGTTCGATTCCCGCCTGGACAAAGGAATTTATCTAGTGACGGAATTCATTAAATAAAATCCTGAGTGCCGCCCCTAGCTAGCAAAGGGTGGTAACCTGTAGATAACACGTCCCAAGTATCCTTAGTTGCTATAAGTATACGTTAATAAATAATATTTAACTGTTATCTGGACTGTATCACTTTTGCTTTATGGTTACTTGATATTAAATATAAAATATGACGTTACCCGATTTATTCCTCTTTAGAAGAAAGAAGTGTTTTTAATTTAGTCAGCACATGTCAAAATTTAGTACTCACCCGTTTTAGCGTACTTCAGATTGTGGAAGACTGGAACGATATTGAGAACAATAAATCAGAAATACGAGTAGAGGAAATTATGTAACTACATATAATAATTACACAATGTGTTTGTGAAGTACCTAATATTTTCTTTTCCGAGAAACAAGAGAGAGGTTAATTAATTACAGATAAAGAATTCCACGAATTCGAACTACTACAAATGTAAAGGGCACCTCGAGTGCAGGATGGAGAAGTAGGTGCTCCTCAGACCTTTGTCAACATTGCTAATGATGCTCTAGGTAAGAGTTATCAATCTTATCATGTAGATAAGGATACATGAGTACTGGTAGTGGGTGGGGGGTGATGAAACCAACTACTGCCCTACCCAGCAAACCCTTTATCAGTGACAACCCGTGCCTTATCACGGCCAGTGACAATCCTCCACTCCCGATATTAGCAGTTAGTGTGTCCACGGCAGTGTATCAAGTGACCATGCATTTCGCTGACCTACTCAAAACGACCTTACTCCAGGGCGGTGCATGCCTTCCGTCCGCCTTCTATTGTAAGTCATAATTATAATACATAACTGAGATGTAGATACAATTAAGTAAGCATTGAAACTTTTTATTTACAAAAATGTTTTCCCAATGCTTATTTCACTTGCCTTCAAATTGTTAGTGGCTGGAATTCCCTACTTCATTTCTTACATTTAATCGTAATTAATCAATTTTAAAATATAAAATGAATACATAGTCGAAATATTTCGAAAAACTCTAATGAGATTAGAAAAGAATAAAAATATATATTTTCCAAAGGACAGATTCTCTCCATATTTAATTATAAGCTGTATGAGGTATTGTACCACTTTCATAAGAAATTAAAACATTATGCCCTACATTTAATTGTTTTAAAATTTGTTGATAACATTATTTCCATCTCTAGTGTATTTACGTTACCGATATTTTAGCGTAACTTACACAGAAAATCAAAGGAAAATACTAATTATATCTTAAGAACATCAAAGACCATCTAGGAAACAAAACATTATTAATTAAAGGATTTTAAATTAAAGAAAATATATAAGATAGATATAGAACGTATATATGCCTGAAATGTTTTTCGTATGTGTAGGAATATTCGTTCCATTTTATTTAATTATATTGTACGTTCCCAGGAATATTTTTGTTACAATAAGACAAAAGTCACAAACCACCCGAACTCCATATTTGAACTTCTTTCGCTAAAACTAAGTATCACATTCATTACCATACCTGCTTCAAAACCGTACTTGTAAGATAGATGGAGTGATTTGAAAATTCACGTATACATCAATTACTTCTTCATTATTAAGAGTTGATCTAGATTAGTATTAACGCAAAACCCCACTAGCGCTTTCGCTATTTTCACTTCAAAGCAGTATAAAAACCCAACTTTCAGCTTGAGTTCACGTCTTGTTTGTAACGGGGACTTAAATAGTGAGAAATATAGAATAGGACGTGCAAGTGACGTCATATGTACTTGTATGACGCACTAGTGACGTCATCAGTGTAAAATTTCTGAAAGAAGGTAATCTCTTGTGTTTCGCTTTTTTCCCTTTTTTGTCCAAAAGGAAAAATTTATAACGCAATCCCCATTATCCATGAAACTCGGGTTTATAACATTTCTCAAACTTAAATCTAGTGGGTCGGTGGGGGTGGTTTTACACAACCTTAAAATTACTTATTTGTCCTTTCGTACTAGTGATAATTTCAAATGTGAATATATATATAAAACCTGCTTTGTTAACCATTGTTAAATGACCAGCAAACAGCTTACATTACGTTAGTTTTTCATGAGGCTTAAACAGAGAGTCTCATTTTCATAAGTCTAAAATTGCAGGTGTTAATTGCTGTTATGCATGTCCTTGTGAATAATATATTATTGAATAGTGCAAATGTGAAGGAAAGTGCGCAGATTTACTGTGGCAGAGGCATCTAATATTTTACGCTTAATTACCATTTTTCATTACTTCTGCTGTTGTTTTTCTGCTTATTAATTAATATGAAATTACCAATATTTAAACTGTTCATCTTATTGTTTTGAAATTTTGGGAAATTCTGCATACTTCCTTAGGAGTTACTGAATTAGTACTACTACGTGTACTGGAAATTGTAAAGGAGGTTTACAAAAAAACAAAAAAAAAGATAATAAAAAAAAAATACGACTTTTAAATGAATATTAATGGATGATTGTATTGAACAGAACGGAATTTTCTGAAGTAGCCACCATAGTACTAATGATTCGGCAATCTTTTGGCCAGAAACCTTTTTAACTATTTAGTGCTACTTGGTGAAGTCATCTATTGAAATTGAAAGAAGCATTTTTTTAAATTTTGTTTAACCCTCAATACATAAGATTCTCGAACTCGGACCTTGACAAGTACGTCAATAAGGCGTAAGATAGGTTGAAGTGTACGATCACCATATCTTTATTAGAAGTCGGATCAAAAAATGCTACATAACCAATATTTTTGGCAAACAAATGTCCTGTAGTTATTTAACGAAATATTTGTGATTAACTCGAATAAACGGTGCCTTAAGTAAACACTCACTCCTGCTAATGAAATGTTCACTTACGGCTATTATGGCAACTTTAATTTCAAGACACGTTTACATAGGCTTCCAAGATAGAATACATATGACGTCATTTACGTGTCATTCAAGCTCTTGGGAAATACGTTTAGGTGTGCCACCTGATTGACAGACTTTTAAGAGAAGCTTTACGTTTTTCTTCCAACACCACAAATATGCAAATGTCGCCTTATTTTCCAGTTAAAGAAAAAATACGTGGGCTAAGTAGGATTTTCTAAAAAAATTAAATGTTTTCTTCTAATCGTAGAAGTGTGGGAAACACACGAATTAGGGATATGGGAAAAACTAAAAAAAACAATCAAATGACAGTCATTTTCCGGTCACGAAGAGTTTTTGCGAAAATTAACATTTTTTAGATAGTATTTTAGATTTTTCTACAAGCCTCCACTAAAAAATGTAGTACAAATTGTTATGTATAATAACTCAAAAACAAAACCGCAAAATCATTATTTAAATTTATCAGCGTCTTTAGATGGTGAATTACCTCTAATGTGGATTGAAAACATTTGAAAGGACAAAACTCGAAGGACTTTTACTTCTATTTATTTCCCTTTTAACAAATATTTCAAAGCAAATCATTTTAGAAACTCAGATCCATCGTTTAGAGAAATTCTTACAATTTTAAATACTGAAAAAAGGTTACCATTTCTCTTTTCCTTAGAGTCCAGAGAAATGAGATAAAACCTCTCATTTTTATTACTAACTTCAAGCTCAGAATGCTTACATAGAAATCTGATTCCTTCTGATGAATAAGTATTAGTTTCTATTTTTTTAAGTATTTTATTATGGATTTCCACGCAATAGTATATCTGTCATATGTAGTGAAACGACTAGACAGTGAGAGTTTTGAGATTATATTTATCACTTTTTATGAGTCTTACCCATAGATTGAATGCTGTATAAATCTGAAAAATATGACTTTCAATAAAATAGAACGAAACATTCATCTTATTTATTTACTACTACTAATAGATAAAGTAAATGTTCTTCTTCTCGTTAATGTTTAAATGCCCCAGACGTTCTGAAAGTAGGATGTTTACATTCCCTAGGCGGGGTTCATATTGATAAGTTTTTTTTGCATCATTAGATATGCAGCTGATAACGTAAATGACTCAGCTGTAATTAATGAATCATAGATAAGATTTACTACATTGTTGTTGCTACTAGGTACTAGATAGGATTATAGTAGTAACAGTTTATCGATTTATTAGTCATTCAAATCTTCCCTTCCTGGCTTGAAGATAATAAAAGTTTGTTAAAGAATATACAGAACCCATTGCATATAATCCTTACTGAGACCAATTAAAGTTATTCATGTCAAAAGAATGGATCTTTAGGTCTCAAACAGCTATATTTTTTCTCCTTATTGTAGAATCGCAGATGTTTCGCTCTCCTGGGCATTAACAATGCTAAAAACATACAGAGTAAAATTTTTTTTTCCTCACAACCATTAAGGCAAATCATAATTCTCTTAGATACATAGAGTTCTAACAAACCTTATAAAATTATTCTTCTCAGTCACTTTTATACTCACTAATGAGTTCACATATTAAAAATCTACTTAATTTAATTTAACCTTACCAAGAGATTATTTTTCAATATCTAAAAATCTGATAACATCTCCGTAACAGGTAGGTTCTATAACCCTCATTTAGTGCTATGACATTATTAACTTTGCTCATACATATGTAACAATCATAAAATCCTCGACTATATTAGGTCTTTATAAATCCATAAACTTAAAAATTAAAGTTTAATAGTTATCTAAAATTATCACAGCCATAACATTTAAATCACTTCAGAATAATATCTACATTTCCTCCTCCACCCCCCCCCTCTCTAGAGATATCCCTGTCCCCTCTAAAGATATTTTAGGGACTGACAGGGATTCTCAGAGACTGAGTAAACTAAACAGATTTCCCATTTGCAGGAATAACACTGTACTATCGTATATACCTATATATATATATATATATATATATATATATATATATATATATATATATATATATATATAAATCATTAACTTATTATGTTAAGTAATTTATTTATTAAGTTACCTATAACAAAGTAAATCTACTTTGTGGCTTACTTTGTAATAGAATTTTTTCTCAAATCCATAAACACATGAAAAGCAGCCAACCATCCTTCAGTTCTTGATATTTTGTCTTCAGAAAGAAGGGGTTTGCTTTCACTTAGCTACTCTAGTTTACCACGGTTTAAATTAATTTTAAATAACTTATTGTTACATAAAACTCTACAAGTTATATGTATTTCAAAACTAGTTCTCAGATCATTCGTTAAAAGCTAAAAATTCCTTATAAGCTCATCAAGAGTTGTAAAAACCCATTAAAATACTTGTGAGTAATTTAATATGAGCTGTAGGCAGTCAGACTATACAGACTGCTGATACTCGAAAGCAGACTAAACATACTAGCTTTAAACAGCTGAGATAGCAAGAGACCTGTCTGTCAACTTAGCGCGAGTATTATGTGGTGAGGGTCGCAAATCTTGTATGAATATGGCTCGTGTTCAAGAAGATTTATATATTTATATATATATATATATATATATATATAAATATATATATATATATATATATATATATGCATATAATTTATTATTATTTATTTATTTCCTCTATGAATTAGCAATTCAGAGAGGGGTTTCATTTCCTACATGTACATATTCATTTTCAAACATTTATTATCAGCCAGGAGGGAAAGATATGAATGATTAATAAATCGATAACTTGTTACTACTATAATCCTGTCTAGTAACTAGTAATGTAGTAAATATTATCTATGATTCATTTACTACAGCTGACTCATTTACCTTATCAACTGCATATCTAATGGTGCAACAAAACTTATCACTATGAATCCCGCCTAGGGAATGTAAACATCCTATTTTCAATGTAAGAATGTTAGTAATTTCGAATTCCCTTTTGTGATTCTTATTGTTTTTTTTTTTAGTATTACTTTATAATATACATACACTAATGTTAAGTGAATAAATACAAACGGTAATGAGAAATATTTTAGTAGATTTACGATACAAGTTAATTATCTCTGAAAGCGGCAGAATTGTAAACAAACAGGCAAGCCCTGCAACCTCGTACCCCTGAATAGATAGATAGACCGAAAAGAAAAACACTTAATAAAATATATCTGAATATAACATATTAATTTTATTGAAAACAATTTACTAAAGCAAGTGGTGCAGTTTGTAATGAATCAGAATTAGTTTTATCTCAATCAATCAAATTTTAGTAATCCAAGAACTTAAGTCGGGGTGCCAGGAAGGGGGGGGGGTCTACAACAATACTTGGTATTTAAACTTTTAATGAAGTGGTTCATGAAATGACAGCTTATTGTTAATATGACATGAGTAAAAGTGGGGGTTTGCTGAAGGCTGAAAACTGAAAAATGCAAATATCTCCGTTAACATTCATGATAGAGAATAATTGTATAGAACAATATTTATAGTAAATTTAATTTCCAATAAGATTGGTTTTATACAATTTTTTGATCCGACGTATAGTAACAGAGATATTTCGAATTTTCGAAATTCCTCCCCTCTAAACCCCCTAGTCCAATTTCAGCCGTTAACGAACTTGATCTTTCTTTTTACATAAAACGACTAAATATCGGGTTTGGTAACGATTAAACAATAATTGAGACCACTAGAGCGGCAACAGCCAAATATATATATATATATATATACACAAACATACAGTGTTGAACGGAACTCATTTTCTTCATTTACTAGTTAGGATCGATGGACATTTGACGAAAAATCTCGAAAATCGCGTCATGAGTACGACCTCAATAGCTGGATTCCCCTAAGGGAAATCTGCTAAAACCAATCACATAAGGGTTGGAGACGGGAGTGACCCGAAGAGAGCGAAAGGACCCCCACGCAGACCTACGCATACGCTCTCGAGTGGCGGCAAAGCAAACAGAGCGCTGCATGGAAACCTTGAATTAGTGTTAGACACTCAACAGCCGCTCCTTATTCAAATTATCCCTGCCAGAGTGTGCACCGCTCGGCCTCAATATCCTCTACCCCCAAATCCGTAGTGAATGGTGGAAGAAATAAAAGTCCGTCACGCAGAGGCTGCTTAAACTAAGCAGATTTCCCACGTGAAGTTATACAATAGAGAAATCTCCATACGAGAGCCGAACAGTTACGGAAACGCCCGAACTAGGTTTCGGCGGAAACGATTAGAATCGACCTTAGCCGAACACATCTCAGGATTAGGATTAGGATTAGGGTTTATTGGGGCAATAAACTGCAAGGTTATTATGCCCTTCATCTTACTCAACACCGTCATATAATATTTTATCATAATTATTATAATTTATGTAGCTCACTCTGACTTTGTCCATTGCATCAGCTTACTTTTTTATTTTATTTTTTTTTTTTATTTTTTATTTTTTTTTTTTTTTATTTTTTTTTTTTTTTAACGTCCGTGGATACTCATTCTTATATTTATAACAATTTATGTAATGTTATTTATATGATAAAAACACGTTAATATACAGTAATAAATACACACTTTTTATTTCCCATTTTTTTTTTTTTTTTTTTTTTTTTTTTTTTTTTTTTTTTTTTTTTTTTTGTGGCCCCCAAAAAACACTTACATGTACCTTATAAAAACTTACATCTACCCTAAAATTTAATTATAAAAAAAAAAAAAAAAAAAAAAAAAAAAAAGAACACATCTCAGTTACCCACACGCACTTAATGAAAATGAAAATATCTCGCTTAATATTCAAAATAGAGAATAAATTTATATAACAACATTTATAGTAAATGCAATTTTCAATAAGATTGGTGGATAAGATATTTCGAATTTTCGAAATTCCCCCTTCTACCCCCTCCCCCCCAATGGTCCGATTTCAGTCGTTAACGAACTTGATCTTTCTTTTTACATAAAACGAGTTTGGTGAGGATTAAACAAAAATTTGACCGCTAGAGTGTAACAGATATATATATATATATATATATATATATATATATATATATATATATATATACATATTTATATATATATATATATAGTTTTGAACGGTCCTCATTTTCGTCATCTCTTGGATAGGATCGATGGACATTTGAATTTTTTTGAAAATCACGTCATGAGTTCGACCTCAATAGCTGATTTCCCTGAAGGAAAATGCGGCCGTGATAAATTAATGCATTCTATGTGATTGGACAGCCGACGTGAGAGAAGGAATAAACAAGTTGAGATAGACTGGAAATCATAAATTCCCTCACGCAGGGGCTGCGTGAAACTGAGTGCATTTCCAAAGAGTTGGAATGAGATACAGATAAATAAATCTTAGATACCATTCTTTAATTCTCCCCCAGTAAGAACCATAAATATAGAAGATTTCAAATGTCAGCTGAAATGCGATATTTAGTGATATGACAGCTTAGTGTAAAATCGCTTAAGAGCTTTTAGTGAATGCTGAAAAACGAAATACATCAAAGTAAAATGTTATCTTGAACCCGTGGCTACGCTAATAGACTTTATACAGAACCACTAACCTTTTTAATTTAACATTCCAACTATAAATATATCAAATTAAATTATTTATTAACGTTCATTTTTTGCAGCTATGGCTAATTGGGATTATCTACAGGTTACCATCCTTTTCTAGCCAGGGTGGGACTAAGGATTTTATTTAATGAATTCCGTCGCTAAATAAATTAATAATAAATTATAAATATACAGAATAACAAGAAGCTGGATATGATTTATTTATTGACATAATATAGCCGGAAATGTAAACCATGTTAGTCCGGGTAGGTGTCCGGAAAGGGGGAAAAAGGAGGACAAATAACCCCTTAAATATTTCGGTTTAAACAAACGTGTATTACCTCAACGATTGCTCATATAACATTTTTATATGAAGCCTAGGAGCGAAAATATTTACAATTGTTTATTTCACCTTTATTCTAAACCCCCACCCACTTCCTTAGACCGGTTTCTACCTTCTAATGGATCTCAATTTCAGGCGAATATTATTAATTCCCACCCTGGCTAAAAAAGGAAAGTAACCTGTAGATAACCCGTCCCAATTAGTCTTAGCTGCAAAAAGTGGACTTTAATAAATAATTTTTAAATATTACTAATTTAAATTAAAGGGCTAGAAGCTTCTTGTGAACTCCGCACGTTCTGTCACGTACTTACAGTTATTGACGGTTGGGAGAAGTATCTAAGTAGCTCAATTAGCTACCATTGGTGTAGAGAACATCGATCACCGACATGAGAACACCGGCCACATATGCTCAACCCTAGCATTGACCACAGCAAGCCGAGCATTGAACATTTTCTAGGCATAGACGGCAAATTAAGGACCTCACAAGTACACGTGATTGAAGGTTGAGTGGTTTTCTGTTTCATAAATTGATTGATCGATCCTGATTGACTAATATGCAATGAGGCAGTCAACAATACAAGTGAGTTTCTTATTGCACTCAGCCCACCAGGAACTAACCTTGTCCAATCAATCGGAAGTTGTGTTGTTTAGAGCTTCTTAATACTAGTCTACAGTTTCTACGTACTGGACTTGGGTTAGACATGTGAGCTAAAGCGTTGGGCTTAATTTCACATAGTTAACCTAGAGTGACGAGTTCGATTCCCGCCTTGGCAATAGGAATTTATGTATTGACGAACTTATATTTTTTTAATATTTACGACCCACACCCCAGCTGGCGACCCATACCCGCCGTCAGCTAAATCTCAACCCAACTTTTTCACCCTACTATAAGCTGACAATCCCCCCTTCAAATAAAGCTTTTGGTTTTAGCATAAGGGCCTATTCCTTCTTCTCATCCTGTAGCCATCTGACTACACTAGTACCTAAGAATAGAATTAGCTGGGTATCGGCTAAAATAAAAAAAAAAAAAAAAAAAATAAAATAAAAAAAAAAAAAAAAAAAAAAAAAAAAAAAAAAAAAAAAAAAAAAAAAAAAAATATATTTACGACCACTTTATTATGGCTGATTGGGAACGAACTCATTTAATAAAATCCTTAGTCTTACTCTGGCTAGAAAAGTAGTAATCTGTATATAACCCCTCCCAATTAGCCATAGTAGCAAAAAGCGGACGCTAATAAATAATAATACAAGTCGAAATATATTTTAAGTAAATAGTAGAGTATGTAGCTTCTAGTTTCCTGATTCTGGGCTTTTGTGTTTGTTTATATCCTAAAAGGCATTTCTGCTTTATACAGTTATTCGGGTTTTTTGTGTTCATTTTATTAGCATTTTCATTCCCCGGACAAATTTAGTTCAATGTGACACAAATTATAACATGTTAATGGGTTTACATTCGTTCTAGCTCATAAGCTTGTTTGAATGTTCTGTTCTCATTAGGGTCCGTTTCATACTTCGGTAATTAAACATATTGTGTTTCTTCCCAAAAACTATCAAGGAAAAAAAAAATAAAAATTTTATTTCTGCTATTATTTAAGTGTAAACCATAGGACCAAAACGTACTTTTAGCTGGATCCATAGAAGTAATCAAGTATTATAAAATCCCGCCATGCTTGATATAACTTATATACTTATCATTTGGAACCAAAGAAGAATATCAAAGTATATGATGATCATGAACAAATGAAAATATGACATATGAACCATAAGTTGTCAATGTACTTGAACTTATATTCGTCTATTGCAATCATCATTGTTCTTTTAATGAGCCTGTGTGATGAGTGTTCAATTAAAATGCTTCCTTGCTAATTCTATTTAAAAAAAAAGTAATTTATAAATAAATAAAAAGTATTTTATTTATAAATAAATAAAAAGTATTTTATTTATAAATAAATAAAAAGTATTTTATTTATAAATAAATAAAAAGTATTTTATTTACAAATAAATAAAAAGTATTTTTATTTACATATAAATAAAAAGTATTTTATTTACAAATAAATAAAAAGTATTTTATTTACAAATAAATAAAAAGTATTTTATTTACAAATAAATAAAAAGTATTTTATTTACAAATAAATAAAAAGTATTTTATTTACAAATAAATAAAAAGTATTTTATTTAAAAATAAATAAAAAGTATTTTATTTACAAATAATAAAAAGTATTTATTTACAAATAAATAAAAAGTATTTTATTTACAAATAAATAAAAAGTATTTACAAATAAATAAAAAGTATTTTATTTACAAATAAATAAAAAGTATTTTATTTATAAATAAATAAAAAGTATTTTATTTATAAATAAATAAAAAGTATTTTATTTATAAATAAATAAAAAGTATTTTATTTATAAATAAATAAAAAGTATTTTATTTATAAATAAATAAAAAGTATTTTATTTATAAATAAATAAAAAGTATTTTATTTATAAATAAATAAAAAGTATTTTATTTATAATTAAATAAAAAGTATTTTATTTATAATTAAATAAAAAGTATTTTACCTTTTCACATTTACATGGATGAAACCCGTGAGGTCAGAATGTTTATTAACTGACTTTAATCAATGATTGATATTTGACCGACTTAAAAGAGCGTTTTACTGTTTCTTAGTATTGCTATTAAAGTACTTCATATTATAGACTTTTGATAAAAATTTGAAAGATATTTATTTTGTGTCCCTTACCGACACTCTAGACAGTAATTGCACAATTATCTTCAAGGCGAAATTCACCATATGCAATATTCATAACCTAAAACGTTATTCACGGACACTACCACGTCGAGACCTGGCTCTCTTAAGAGAAATAATACAATATTGTAGTATTGCATGTTATACTATGCTACATTTATTAACTTTTGTAATTTTAACTATTATCATTTGAATATGTTAGTATAATCTATTTTGAGATTAGTTTAATTTCAGTACGGTGGGAATTTTAGTTTTTGTGAACAATTAAAAGTGAATTGCGGCTTAGATTAGCCATGTGAGTTAATGCGTGGCCTGAATCTCACATGGTAATCCTAGAGTGGCGACTTCAATTCCTGACTTGGAAAATAGGAATTTGTTTAGTGGAGAACTCATTAAATAAAATCTTTAGTTCCACCCTCGCTAGAAAAGATAACCCGTCCCAATTAGCGGCATTAGCAAGAAGTGGACGTTAATAAATATAATAATAAAAGTGTATAGTGACGTCATTGGAGTAACCTTCAGATAAAGCTGAAACTGAAATTTTGACTTCATTGTTTCTTCTATAGTAAGTAATGGTGTGGAATGCTAGTGTTGAAAATTACATAAATAGGTTTAGATGTTTACTTAGATCTGAAAAAACAAATTTGATCTACAGAACAAAATTACTAGGAAATAAAAATCGACAAGATTGGGCGTGTATTATTTTTCACTTCATTTTTAATATTTATTTATTAACGTCCACATTTTGTTACTATGGCTAATTGAGACGGGTTAACTATAGGCTACCACCCTAATATTAATACCCAAATATAACGTTATTAAAAGCTGTGGTATTTTCGATTCTCCTTGCCAACCTTCCCGGGTCGAAAAACCGCGGCGTTCGATTTTTGCCAAACTTGATTCTCCTTAATTGTCTTATGTAAAATTAAAGAGCAAGATCGTTAATGTCAGAAATCAGACCAGCAGGAGGGGTAGTTGTTTCCAGTTGACTGGCGGGCCACATTGTACGAGCGGGAGGTTTGTGTTTAGTTCACCCAGTCAGCCTGCCTGTGGACGGGTTTCAAGAGAGTCCTCCAAATCGCTAGTCATCCTGTGGCGTTGTCAGACTATATACTCGTTAAACTCCCGCTAATCCACAAGCGCTGCGACACTAGCACTCTCTGGCAGCGAACTCGTGAACTAATGTTTAGCTTAGCTGGGATCCACCCTGCACCTATTGTTACCTTCAGCTTCTTGACGGTAGTGGTAGGTATGCCCAACACTTAAACCGCGCGCCTCAGACTCCATCACTTACATATATGTATATACATGGATATTGTGCTGGCCTGTGGTTGGTAGGATAAGTGCATTGTGGAGGCAGCTAGATCGACCATGGCAGTGGCCTACTCCCACGGCCTTGTCTAGTCCAGGAAATGGAAGTTGTAAAATAGTGCAATTTCCGGTGCTCCTTTCTCCGGCGAGGCACCCCCAGGCCTTGCTTGTCTTTAGCCCATTGTCTTGGAATAAGGCTCTCATTTCACGTAATGAGCCCTCTCCTGGAGGCTAAATCATTTTAAGCCTAAGAGATTGCATTGGTTTATATTATTTATTTAGTTCTGACCGCGCCGTCTCCAAAGTTTATATAAAACAGAAAGAAGTCTACAGAGCTACGTGAATTATGAGCTTCCTAAGTGCAATAATGATACTCAAATTTCCTCTATGCATTCTATACTGCTTCTTGCTTGGTAAGGACTACCTATATAAAAACAAGATATGAAACTTAAACTGGACATGAGATTTTCAGTGTTATTGTAGCATAAGTGAAATCCAATGAGTAAAGGAGGACTTTACTGAAAGCTCTCAACTGACGTATAAATATAAAGTTTGGAGTTATTTTTAAAAAATTACATTATCAAGAAGATCGGTTACATGCAATTTTTCGACACGCCGAATAATAATGGAAGTACTCATATTACACACATTTGAATTTATCTTGTCTCTTTTTCTGGCATAATTACGGCCTGTTTTTAACGTGGCGTACAGTTTTAGGTTTAAATATGGAATATAGCACGGCCCTAGCCATTATGAGGCATATCTGATAACTCCGCCGTTATCAGATATGCTTCATAATGGGATTTTCGAAGTGTTTCTTCAAATATCCATTCATTGTACTTACAAGATGTGGAAAATGAGATTGGGTCAAGCTATAGGTTGTAAAATATGTTTGTAGCATTTTTTACTCGCGATTTCAATAAAAACTTTAGATTCTTGTTAATATTTTTAATCAATTATGTATGACTCATTTTGATCTATTACAAGTTTTGTTTTTAGTTGCCATCTTTCAGGTAACTTTTTAATTTCGTCCTCCCAGAACTTCTCAGATGTTTGTGCAATGAACTCCTCTATGAGTGTTTTGCAGTCCTCAAGCGAATTAAAGTGTTTCCCGTTAAGAAATAAGTGAAAATCTGTTTGGGCGAGGACTCTATTCTGGTGAATGTGGGTGAGGATCACATCCCAACCACACTCCAATAATTTCTGCCGGGTCTGCAAAGATTGCATTATGGAAAACTCTGTCTTTGCTTTTCTCTTCCATTTTGAGCTAGCATACCACTTAAAGATAATGAATCTCGGTTGAAACTGATGCATAAAAGCACCTTAATTAATCCGTTTTTAGAATATGTAAACATTTACTAAGTAAACATGATTTTATAAACGCAGAGAGGATTAAATTGAAGTATTGATAAATGCTACAAACTTATTTTACAACCCAATTATAAATATTATTGAGTATACACAATTTATAAATTAGAACTATGTATAACACAATAACGTTTTGTATATTAATTTTTTAATGGTTTGATGTTCCAGATGAAGAGGTGCCTGAGTCAATGATGTACAACATGACTACACAAGGACTACTGGGTGTTGCGGAGAGTGGGGCTACCCCTCGGACTCCAGAGATAGTCAATTCTCTTATGTCGATGACAAATCCTTTTGATAGGCTTCGCACAACTGCCAATTCACCTCAGTCAGAAGCCTCTAACAGCCCCCCTTCTGTTCAGCACACCTGCTCACAGCTGATTAAGGAAGGGCTCAAGCTGACAATTCAAAGTAAAAGAAGGACTATAAGTGGTGGGGAAGGCTCCCCTCTTCTTGGCGGAAGAAGCGGTGGAGGAAATACTAGCCCAGAATCGCAGCACTGTGACACTTCCAATGATGGGGTATGTTCTCAAACTATTTCATTAATACAAAGCACAAGTAGACCAACTACCAAAATTAGTAAGACTTTAGACTTAAAATGTGATATACATTACACACTCTGGCTCTAGCAAATACCAGACTGGAAAGACCTTTGAATAAGAGAAATAAAAGAAGACCCAATTATGAATAAGCCATTTATAGCTGATAATCTTACTTAGTATCTGGATGACATAAATATTTGTAAATAATATAATTCCTCATTGAAAATTAAGCACATTATTATACATAGATAAAACATTTATTTGGCTTACTCTATGACAGATGTACTCAATGACCAGTAATTGATGCATGCATTTTCTATTCCTGAAAAGGTATCGAATATTTTATTAAAATTAAAACAAGAAAAAAATTATAATGTACGGAAAAAATGGAATAACTGATAAATTTTATAGGAAGGATTATTAGTGTTCAATTACTTTTATTGAAATCAACAAAATAAAAATAAAATTAAATGATTAATTCCACTAACTATTAATTCTTTTATGTAAAGTGCCGAATTTTCTTTATTACTGAGATCATTTTTGTAATTCTGTAACTGACCAGTAATTTTGTACCAAGTATGATCATATTTTTTTTCTTTTCTAGTTGACACCTGAAGATGAAGAGAGGCGGCGTAGAAGGAGGGAAAGAAACAAAATAGCAGCGACAAAGTGCCGGCAGAAAAAAAGGGAGAGAACAAACAATCTAGTTTATGTATGTTGCACCTTAATAAATTTATTATTACTAAATACATTAAATCTGTACAATAGAAAGGGTGGTGGGGTAGATTACTGTTGCAGAATACTGCAATTTAGGGTGAAAAATATGTAGTTTTCCTGAATTATTTTTTGTTACCTTCTAGTTTTATCAACTGAGTGGTCTCTTCAGGCTTATAAGGTACGGAGAAGAAAAAAAAGAGAATCAGAAGAGTTATAAAAATTGGTCTACCCTCTGCCTTATAAATTAAATACTAGTGATTCGTGTTTGGGCTGGCAGATGGAGGTACATAAATTACTGGAAGAGATAGTCTCTCACATCAACAGTGTAAAATGATTTATTGCAGAATACTTTTGAGCTGTGTAATATTACTGTGTTCTTTGCATATTATAGACATGAAGATGCCACTCAATATGGAAAACTAGTAGCCATTATACATTTTTTTCATGAAAACCGCAAATTTCTTATACCTAAAAATAAACTCCAAACTAAGTGGCTAAATATCCACAATGAGAATTTTAGAATTATTTTTTATTGATGAAAATTGTAATAGTTTCAAATATTTTAGACTATTGAATCAAATTCAATTACATTGCATTTTAATGAATATTAGTTTACAGTAAAAAGACAAACTTAAGCTAAGTAATTTCATAGAGGATCATGAAAAAAAAAAAAATAAAAAAAAATAATCATGAAATGAAGAACTAAATTTAAATTATTATTACAATGGATTACTGATTTTTTAAAATGTATTTATTTATTTTTTATTAAAAACTTTTTCCTTTCATTATTTTAATATACATCTATGTTGTATTAATTTAAAAATTACTGCGACGGATTTTTGCAAGGGATGAATAAAATACAAAAAAATGAATACACCACTTTATTACAATAATATTGAAAATCCTTTAATATCTTGAAATTCCTCAGTTTTTATTATAGCATCAGTGATTGATTTATGGTTTGCTGATGTAAAACCCATATTACTCTAAACTAATTATTTATATTTCTACAAATTAAATGTATTAAGAATTATGGACTGCATTACTAAGAGGAACTACAAGTTAAATTTAAATTATTTATTAACGCCCACTTTTTTGCAACTAAGGCAAATTGGGACGGGTTATCTACAGGTTACCACCCTTTTCTAGCCAGGGTGGGACCAGGATTTTATTTAATGAATTCCGTCACTAAATAAATTCCTTTGTCGAGGTCGGGAATCGAACTCGCCACTCTAGGTTTACCATGTGAGATTAAAGGCAATGCTTTAACTCGCATGGCTAACCTGAGCCCCCGAAACAAGTTACTAAATTAGTAACTTTTGAGTTAATTTCATACGATTTAGGTGCTTTTTAGAGAGAGGCACAATAATAAAGTGGCACCTTTTGTAGTAATGACTTTATTATATATTTTATATCCTAATATTTATATTGCTTTAACTCTATCTGAAGTTTTCATTGATAGGAATTATGTTCCGTAATATTCATTGTTTTTATCAAATTTAGTTGAATGAAACCATTTCATAAACATAAGCAATATTGTAGTTGATAAGACAAACTTGAAGTTTAATGTAGGCCTACGTAACAGAAAATTTGAATAGTTTAATTTAAAATTTTAAGGAATTGTGGCATGAGGCAAAATAAACGCAGTCCATTGGTGGTGCATGTTAAAATGTTATGTTCAGGTTTTAAGAAAATTGTTGGATCTTTATATTTAATTCTTGAAATTTAAAATTCAATAATATTTTATGACATTTTTTTTAATAGGAGTCTGAAGCTTTGGAGACCCAGAACCTTGATCTTAAGTCAAAGATACAAGAACTTGAAAGCCAGAGGAGAACACTAGTTGATATACTAGCAACTCATCGACCAAATTGCAATAAACAGCAGTTTGTCTCATCTTCAGCTGTTTATCATGAATACTCAAGGGCCGAATATTCAGGATCAAATTATCCATCGTCTTCCTACGACGTTTGCTCTGAGAACTCATCTACATCATTTCATCGCACAGTCATTGAAGAGATAGGCTACACTAACCCCTATCTTTACAAAGATCGGACACTCAGGGATTCTATCATCCCTTATTCTCAGCAAGAGGTGAATGTCTCATACATTTATATTTTACTTTATTTGTTACCTTTTAAAAAAATATTCATAATGCACTTTCTGGTTATAAAGATGAAGGAGTAGCCATTTCTTCAATAGTTAGGGGAATTTGATCAATGGGTTCAGAACGGAAAGAGCATGGCTTTATACTAAGCTTTCATAAATTGTATTAACTATATTAAAGGTGTATTTATGCACCAAGTATACAGCAAAATGAATGAAGTTACTTGCAAAGATTTACAATTCATGATATATTTGAATTTTGAGAATCAGGGTAAAAAACTGTGCCTGCCATAAATATCTATATTTCTTTCACTAACATCACCCAGGGTAGGGATTGGTTTCACACACTTCCTTTTACACACCTCATGTTGGCAGCAAGGTCTGCTGAATACATGTTTGTTTGACAAATTTAGACATTTGGGACTAAAAGTTATTTTTTCCTAACATCAGCACCCCAAACTATAACAAACATCCTTTAGGAATTCTCCGGAATTGAAAGTGAAGTGTCCAAGAATTTTATTTATGCTCATTTTGCAGGTGATTACTATTTCAAAGTACCAGCAGTTATAAATGGCCAATGTTGAATGTTTTTTACCTTTTCCTCTTTGGTAATTCATGTAAATCCCTATTTATTGTAGAAAAGGGGAGTTTACATCCACTTAAGTTAGCAGTAACTAAGGATAGTACAATCTTAATGCTTATTGCCATCCCAAACCCTGAAACTAAAATTTTGTTTACTTGTTATCATAGTTTATCTGTTATCATTTATTATTTATAAAAAACAGAATTCTAATAAACATTATTTTTGCAGTGTTAAATATATTTATTAATACTGAAACATACTGTATGATATTAAGGCTAATAATGGGAATGAGTTATGTACAGGTTACTACACTTTTCTGGAGAGAGACCAAAGATAGTATTAATCTTTAGATATTATTTGTTAGGCCCATCACCAAATAATTTTAGCAGATTTCCCTTAAGGGAAATCAGCTATTGAGGTCGTACTCATGACACGATTTTCGAAAAATTTCCTCAAATGTCCATCGATCCTACCCAGGAGATGATGAAAATTAGGTCCGTTCAAAATTATATATATATATATATATATATATATATATATATATATGTATGTATGTATATGTATATGTCTGCTAACAATCCAGCAGTCGCAATTTTTGTTTGATCGTTATGAAACTCAATATTTAAACATTTTATGTAAAAAGAAAGATCAAGTTTGTTAATGGCTAAAATCGAACCAGTGGGAGGGGGGTTTCTGCTTAGTTTATGAAGCCCCTGCGTGACGGGCTTTTTTTCATATCCACATGAGAATCTAACACATTGTATTCTTGTGGAAAGTATTACATTCATGACTTTAATGAATGTAAAACTTTAATGACTTCCTGATATTTTAAATGTAAATTAAATTAGTTTTAATAGCATTAAGTAAGTTGTAATAAAGCTTGATTTAAATAAAACTGAAATTAAAATTGATCTGAATTTGGTTTGTTTCAGATGCAGAGTGCTGATATTATAAGGATGACAGAAAGTGGAAGCTACCCAGTGCTAGAAGGTGGACAGCAGTACCCCCTTCGACTAGCTGCAAGCACTTCATCATCTGACTACGAGAGCAATACCGAGCTCCTCGATAGCCCCTCTGCCAGTTATCAGTTTCCTGATGATCCTCCATCTTATTCATCTTCCTCGTCATCAGTTTTCCCAACAACTAGTTGCATTAGATAATTCGATTGTGAGGAGCTTGTTCTAGACAAATAATTCCATTCGTAACCTGCTTGGACAATGTTCATTAGTGTCTTATGTCCAATGCAGTAAAGAATCTTTAAGATATTATTTTTGATAAAGACAGTGTTTAAAAAAAGTGTATTTTGATACAAGTTTATTTTCTTTATTGTTATTGAAGTGCTGTGATACATAGATTAATTTAAAAAAAAAATATATATGTATAAAGAAGCAATGCAGGAGGAAAAATACTTTTTTATAACTAAATTTGAAATGTTTTCAAACAAATTGGATGTACAATTGTTTTATATCCATTAAATAAACCATATGTACACCTTTAAAATAATGATAGCTGATTCCTAGTAAATAAATTGAATTTAGTTTCATTAAAGAATATAGCACTACTCATTGCAATTGAAGTTCTTAAATCAGTGATGAAAGTCTTGGAGATTTTGATCATTTGTAATTTCTACTAAGCCACTATTAATCTCCTTCAGGCAATAGAATTTCCTCTTTTTATCAGTTTATCAATTTTTGAAATGTTTTCAACAAGCTAGTCATTATCAGACTTCTAAATGTGTTCCTTCGTATAAGACTTGTAATGACTTGTTTGAAGAAAAATACAATTGCATATGAGTCTTTTAGGAGATTAATATTTGAGCCTTAACTAGAATTGTAAATTGTTAAATCATTTGAAAAATGATCAAATCACTTTAAGTTCAACAGTTGACCAAAAGCCTTCAATTATTTCCTCCGCATAGCTGTATGGTGATCTTTTTCAATTAAAAATAAGTTTTATTCATAACCATTTAAGCTAGTATAAACAAACTAATAAAAAATGCCAAAATAACTTTATCTAAATTAATGTGAGCAGTTACTTAAGTATTTATAAAAATTATTCTGTCGTAATTATTTTGTTTTTACAGTCAATTTGGTATACAGTAACAAAGGTAAAAAGTGTATTGCGAATGTCTTTTCAATTCAAGGACCAAACTTATTTAAATTTAAAAAAAATGATCAATGAAATATTTAAAAAAATAAACTGATTGCTATTTGTTAGTAATATTATTTTATCATGATTCATTTCATAGTATTTTACTAAATACCTAATTTTTGTGAGATAATTCCATTATATACTTACTGAATAAGTTTAATGGGGACAAAGATAGTGTGGTATCATATAAAACGTCTAAAACTTTACATTGATTTGATATTTGAATTTTGCCTTCAAATTATCTTAAATTTATTCTCTCCCCCCTTTTTTTTACGGCCATATCCATTTAATCCGAAAACTTAAGTTATACACTGTCTATTTATTGCCATATTTCAATAGATACTTATATTCACAATTTTATTAAGAACGTTAATATTACTAGTAAGGAAATTTCATATAAGCAGACTTCATTAATTATTAATGACTTGTTTGAAGATTTTAAATCCATATTTGTGACATTTATTCTGTGATTTTGTTAATAATAATTAGAAAATATGAGCATATGTTTGGGTATAAAATGCCCTAATTTGTATATAATTGAAAAGAAGTATTTCAAGAGAATAAAATTTGCATTCCGCCTCAGGCCTGTAAAGTATAAATATTTAGAATTAAAAATTCACAATTGTTTTTGAAGAATTTTAAATTCTTTGAATTCAGTCATTCCAATACAAAGCAAACATGTATTAATTTATTTGACAGGCCCTCAAAAATTATTTTTCTAAATACATTGTTACCATTATGAAAATACTTCTTTGTGATTTGTGGGTTATTAAATTGTGCCATTTTTTAATTGTTGGAGAAAAATAATAAAAAAGAATCTTAGATGGACAAAAAAACTGTTTTGCTTACCAGAGTGTCAAGGAAATTAGACTAGAAATGTATTTACGTTACCTTATATAGATTATATGTTATGTACATTTCTTTAAGAATAAGTTTATCATAGTATTAAAACTGTACATTAAAGTTATATGAACTTACCAATTTTATTTCTTGTATAATGTATTCATTTTATTTGATATTAATATTTCTTCCTCTAAGGAAGAAATAATACCATGATATACTAAAAATCTCATGAGATATTTTTTTTTTCCATTTCTTTATAGTGTTAACATAATGGTGCTTATATAACAAAATTGTTTATTGTTGATAAAGACTTATAAAATGTATTTTTTTATTTCCAAATATAGAGTACTTTTGTACCTGAAAAATTGTCTATATTTGTATTTTCAACTTCCAATTAAAATACCGCAAACTATTGCTTACTAAAATAAATTATTCTCTTATTTGTGTGTTGAGCCTGAAAGCCAAAGCAATAAAAATAAATATCAACGAGTGAGTTTATTGTTCTTTAGATGTTCATTTCATGCCCAGGTCCTGAGTGTATACTTTTTCTCTCGTACACCATCTTATTGGTGCTCCTCACTCAACTACTAAATATTAAATGCTATATATTAAATTGGTCTATGAATTAAATAATCTAGCTATGGAAACTGTTAAAATAGAATTAATAGAATTGAGAAATGTTGAAGGAATGAATATTGTTAACATGAGCTATTTTGTACTTAACTATTGCCCTCAGGAGTGGGAGTTTACTTAGACGACAAAACATATATACATCAATATATCCATTATTATTGTTTTTTTTCGGGAAAATGTAAAGAACAAATTTTGTTTGAATACATTTTTCGGCCCCAATAAAGTTATTTAGATTTATAAATTTCAAAATTTTTACTTCTGACTTCAGGTCTTTAATAAATAGAAGTTATTAGTATTCCATTAAGAGTTGTGGAGTTATAGATTTTTGTGTATATGTTTCATAGATGTGGATTATTTCTGTTGGGACTATTTTATACTTTACCAGCAGGAGAGGGGGTTTATTTAGAAATTAAAACTTATGTTCGCACTTCTGCTATGCATAATATCACAGTTAGCTAATTACTTCTGACTGGATTGAGGATATGTTCTTCATACACTACTACTGGACAAAATTTGATTGCATTTTTTTTCCTAATGCTAAGATGTTTCAATCATTATATTCTGAGAGAAAATTAGATTTCTTTTACTACACAGACTATAAAAAATTATTCAATATCCATTCCATACTTCATGCTTGAAAGAATAATATGGCAGGAATTTTATACTAATAAAGGGACCATATTTAGTGCTTACGCTGATCCAATCTATATATTATGGTGGGGAACCACTATTATTGGCCAATAAATTATTGAACGACTCATGTTTGTATAACAGCTATTTTAATCATAAATTCATCTAAATGCCACTTTTTAAATCATGGGTATAACAACTGATTGACGGGGCATTTACTAAACATGTTACTATTATTTGTGTTATATGATAGGTGATTTCAGGGATACCATAATAGAAGGCGGCTGTGAGGGAGACCTAAATGAAAAATCACATTATTTTGTTTCCCTTTGGGTTTTCAGCAAAGTTGTACATAAGAAAATATGTTTATTTTGTTGTTTAGAAAACTTTTATTATTTACACTTTTATCACATAAGATGGTATAAACAAGATATTCACTAAGAACAATGGCAGAAAGCAATAATTTTATGTGGTACAGATGCCAAAATAAATGACACTTGGTATGTGAATTAGTACTAACTTCTACTACATTATAAGCTTGAATTCGAAATATCTCCGCTATTTTACATCAGATCAAAAAGTTGTATAGAACCAATCTTATTACAAATTGAAATACATGTTATTATTTATGTTTTTTAATTATCTTGATTATTATCCGAGATATGTGCATTTTTTAGTTTTCATTTTTAGCAAACCCCCACTCCTACTCATGTCATATTAAGAATAAGATGTTATATTTTGATGTACTTTATTTGAAGCTTATATACCAAATATTGTTCTCATTGAACTTTTACTTCGTGAGATTAAAGCAAATACGTTGTGTAATGAAGTCATCAATTATGACTTAACTTCTTTAGTCGCAAATGTTTATTTGATCTATACCATAATAAACATTTACTGTTTAATTCAACTCTAAAGTTCATAAGAAAATCCTAGAGTGGCGAGTTCGATTCTCGCCTGAGCAAGGGAATTTATTTAGTGACGAAATTCATTAAATAAAATCCGAAGTCCCACCCTGGCTAGAAAAGGGTGGTAACCTGTAGATAACCCGTCCCAATTAGCCTTAGTTGCAAAAAATGGATGTTAATAAATAATAATAATAAAGTTCATAGTCGTTAATGGCTGAAATCAGACAAAGAGCAGAGTGGTTAGAGGGAGGAATTTCGAAAATTGAAAATTTCTCTGTTATTATGTCATATCAAAACATTTTATAGAATCAATTTTGCTAAACTATTGACAATCTATAATTGTCCACCTACACATTTTTTTTGTAGCTTAAATATTAAGTGAATTATTCACACTTTATTGTTTTCAGCTGTAAATACAGCATTTATTTGAAGGAATGAGAAAATAATAGAATAAACTCAGAGTGTGGTACCCACTAGCACAGTTTTATATCAAATTGTTTTGATCAAAAGATTTGCCAATGTTATTGGATTGGTGACAAGGTCAGAAGAATAAATGAATAGAATGTCGAATGTCACAAATGACACTTTGCCAGTTTAAGCTTAAGATAAATGCTCATTAATAAGCCTGAAATAAAAGTTTTGGTAGAAGGAATGGAAGAAAACTGAATTGAGAGGTGTAGCAGTTTTGTTACCTAGGACCAAATATAATGGAATAATGGCACTAGGAAAGCACAATTTCTAAAATAAAAGTAGTATTTTAATTTTCAAATATTTAAGAATAAAGACCAAACAAAATTTTTGCAGTGACTCACTCAAGAGTTTAGTGCTTTATTAGAACAAAATTTGGACTCTTCAGTAATGTGTTTGAAGTCCAACCTATGAATTTCCAATTTAATAAAAAAATTCAAATCGAAACACGGAATGATGGATATTTTTAAAAAACCCTACCAACCGCAAACAGTGGGTTCAGCAAGGCCAAGCGGCTCAAGCAGAGGTACGCCAAGATCTTTCGGAAAAAAGATTATGCTTTGTGTTTGGTGGAATTATGAAGGCATTTTGCACTTCGAGCTGGTTCCAGAGGGCAGGGCTATCAACGCTGAGCTATACTGTGAACAGCTCGATAGGGTATATGAAGTTTTAAAAGTGAAATACCCCGCTTTGATTAATAGGAATCAAGCGTTATTTCAGCAAGCAACGCCCCTGCTCATCACTCAGGATTAGTTAAAGAAAATTTTTCAGAAATGAACGGGATTAGCGTCTTGCCCCACCATCCTTACAGCCCAGACGTCGCACCGTCTGACTATGGACTTTTCAGGTCAATGGCGCATTTTTTGAAAAGTCGGTCCTTCGAAAACTTCGATGATGTCAAATCTGGATGCGATGTGTTCTTTGCCTCGAAAACTGCAGAGTGGTATCAACATCAAATACAACTTTTGGCTGAAAGATGGGTTAAAGTAGTTGAAAATGATGGCCTGAATTTTGAAGAATAAATTTGATTTGTAAATTTTGTACTCACATTTGAATAAAATTAATTTTGTGAACAAGGACTTTTGTAACATCCTAGTATAGTAGATGAAAAATGAAATGTTATTTGATAGCTTTATGCTACTATGCCTAATTGAGATGGCCTACCCAATTTGCAGTGGAACTAAGGATTTTATTAATTGAACTCATTACTAAATTAATTTTTATTGTCTATGCTGGAGTCTCCACTTTTGTTTAGCAAGTTGTTAAGATCAAAAGTCCGTCTCGCAGGGACTGCGTAAACTAAGCAGATTTCCCACGTGAAGCTATACAATAGAGAAATCTTTATACGAGAGCCGTCTCTATATGTTCGTTATCGGCCCACATTTAATAAAAATACAAATATCTCGGTTAGTATTCAAGATAGAGAATAAATGTATAGAACAATATTTATAGTGATTTTAATTTGCAATAAGATTGGTTCTATACAATTTTTTGATCCGACGTATGGTAACGGAGATATTTTGAATTTTCAAAAAACCTCCCCTTTAAACCCCCCCTCCACCTGGTCCGATTTCAGCCGTTTACGAACTTGATCTTTCTTTTTACATAAAACGACTAAATATCGAGTTTGGTAACGATTAAACCAAAATTGCGACCGCTAGAGCGGTAACAGACAAATATATATATATATATATATATATATATACAGTTTTGAACGGACCTCATTTTCGTCATCTCCTGGGTAGGATCGATGGACATTTGAAGAAAAATTTCGAAAATCGCGTCATGAGTACAACCTCAATAGCTGATTTCCCTTAAGGGAAATCTGCTAAAAAATTAACTTTCATTGCTAACTAAATATCTAGATAATACCAAAGTATGAAGTGTCATAACAACAATGGATTTATGTTCCTACCATAACTAGAATGGAGGGTTACAAACTATTCCTAATTATTAATTGTTAACATTCACTAAAGCTTCTATGGCTAATTGTGTTATGTACAGGTTACCACCCTTTTTGTAGCCAGAGTAGGACCAAAGAGTTTATTTAATTAGTACAGACTAAATAAATTCCTATTACCCAGGAGGAAATCAAAATCATGACTCTAGGCAAGGCCAACTTCTTAACTCACATGGCTAACCTGAGATTTTAATCCTAATTACATACGTGAAATAATTATATTCAAATTGTAAAGTTTACAAATTACATTTATATTTGGTTTACTCAAATGCATTCCCAATTAGCCTTAGTAGTGCAAAATGTACAAATGGCAAATCCATTCATTCATTAAATTTATAATAGAGGTTAAACTTTCAAATATGAGAATAGAAAAATATGTGTTTTTTTTTTTTTTTTAATCCATATGACAAATTTTAAATGAACAAAATAGTCATATGGGAACATTACAAGTTTGTCAGTAGGCTGTGCAGCAAATAAAAGAAAAACAAAAATTCATTTTAGGTAAGTGCTAACATTTTAAAATTAAACCTTATATTTCAATTTTAACTGATTATCCAATGAGTAGTATGTAATATTTAATACAAAAAGAGATGTAAGGAAAAAAAAAACATAATAATTCCTTGGCGTCAAAAAAAAAAAAATCTGAATGAACATTTTTTTTCAAATACCTTTTACTCATATTAAATAAAATATACAAAATGTTTGCTGCACTTATTTAAAATTATTTCATATGAAACTGACAACAAAAAATAAGTATAATTACTTTATATTCAACAAAACATATATGAAAATTACTCATCAAAAATCATTAAATAGGCTCCCTAAAAAAAAAAAATCCTTTAAAAAAACATTTTTAAAAGGGTTTTAGTACTTAGTGAAAGGAAGCGTTTCTGCTTATTTCTTTATTGGATTTAATTAAAAAATATTTCATTTGAAAGTGGCATGTACATCTTTAGTCAAAAAAAAAAAAAATCGAACTTAATGTATAGTTATTTTTATGATAAACAGAAAATGGTCCTATGCAAATCTTATGTATCTCATAGGTACAAAGACACTTGTAGCTATTTATTTTTTTTTCCATCATTTAACCCTTCTTCTTAGTCAATTTCAATCCAAAGCGTAGGTGAACAACTAAATGTAGATTTTCACAGTTAGTCCTTTCTCAGTTATGTGAAATCTGAACATATGTAGAAATGTATCACTAAAACTATCCAAAATGAATTCAATGGAAGTTCAAAGCAGATAATTTTGTTGGAATCTGAGAATTTTCAAGATTACAATACTTTTTTAGTACAAATACAAGGGGGAAAAAAAAAACCCAAGCTTATAGATTTCAAGCTTATATATATATATATATATATATATATATATATATATATATATATATATATATATATATATATAACAGTTCTGTTACTTCAAAATTTAAACAGCCTCAACCTTTTTGTGACTCACTATAATCAAAATAATAAAATAAAAAAATAGTGAAACATTAAATAAAATTAAATATATTTTAATTAGCTTTAAATTACTTTTTTTTTAAAGTTTTGTTTATGCAGGTTTACCAAAATTGGACAATCTTTAGAATTAAAAAATTTCTATGGTAGGAGATAAATTAGCTCTTCAAATGTTTTCACTGTGTTTCCCCCAACCCCCTTAAAACTATCTTTTCCATTGGAATTTGATAATAAGGAGACTGCAAAAACAATAATTTCAATTACTACCTCATGACGGCTTTTTCAGGAAGGAAGAAAAAAAAAAGTTTTGTATATGGGAATCTCTGAAATTTAATTTAGTATATTATGGAATGTACTAATAAAATAAAGGATAGCTTTCCTGTCATTTGGGGACTTCAATACTCTTTGGGCTACTTAATCTCAGAATTACGATTTAATGGAGAGATATTCTCAAACGAGAATAAATTCAGAATTGAAAATTCATGGATCTTTTTTTCAGTTCAATGAATATGAAATTGCGGAATTCAATTTGAGAAAAATCTTGCAAAAAAAATACATTTTAAGTAAAAAAGGAGTAAATCTGTAACATGAATGTGGTTTTAAATCTAATATCATATTTATGGTCCAGAACTTGGTATTGTTATTTATTAGCATTTATTGTTATTGGTATTATTTATTAGCATCCTCTTTTTACTGCTAAGGCTAATTAGGATGGTAACAACCATTTTCTCGGCAGGGTGGGAAAAAAGGTATTTATTTATTATGTCCTTGACTAACTTGAGCTCCTTGGTTATTAATTTGCCAAATTTGATTATCATTAATTGGTGTCTGTTTTGCAGAAGTGGTATTTAAAGAAGCAGAGGGGAAGACAAATTAGAAGATGCTGCTGGGAACTAGAACTGGACTACTTAGCCGCTCTTGCCTAAGGAACCCTTTGAGGTCCGCATTTCAGGGACGGAGCTATGGGAATCAGAGTAAGGGCTGCGCTTCAGGGGGAACACCAGGGAGGTCTGCAACGTGCAAAACGCATAAACCACCATCTACATCATGCCCTATCCCTTGCTTCAGCCCTTGCCCACCTCCCTGCCACCTTTGCCCCAGGCCTACTAGACCCCCTCAGCCTGACTGCTGTCCAATTGTATTCCCTTGCCAGAGCTGTGGCCATTGCCCAGGTCCATGCCCGAGGGCTAAGGAAACCTGCTAGTATTAAATAAATACCACTTCTTAAAATGAAACTTAATTTTTATTTCATTTATTTTAGGTACTATTGTAGTTTAATGTGTGTGTGCTTGCGTGCGTGCGTGTGCGTGCATGCATGTGCGTGTGCATGTGCGTGCGTGCGTGCGTGTGTGTGTGTGTGTGTGTGTGTATACACATAGTGTTACGAAAACTATGTACATGAAAGATTGAGCAGAGATAGTCATGTATTTGATAGTACAAAGGAGCCGACCGATAGGACTATTGGCGCCCGAAGTGTCTACTTTGGCCAGGACTGTTCTAGACCACACGTTTAGTTCCTTTGAGACAGTTTCCTTTGATGTCGTCGCTCCTCTATAAAAGCATACAGCTCGGCCCAATAGTTTTGTTCCCAGCTGTCTTCATGTGATCAGTGCATTTAGTGCAACAGTGGGACTTAGTCGCAGTGCGGTAAAGTGTTTTTTGTGATGAACAGTGTTGTGCCGTGACTCTGTAAAGAACAGTATAGTGGCGTGTTTAACCCTTTCCTTGCGCAAAGCCCCTAGAGTGGCTTGATTCAAGCCACTATAGTTGCTTTGCACAAGGAAAGGGTTAAGACAGTGCAGTGTCGTTAACTTTGCGAAGATCAGTGCAGTGCCGAGTTTTTGTGAACTTCAGTGATCGTGAGTGAGTTATTGGACTGTGAAATAACAAAAACAGTGAAGCTATCAGTGCATACTGTGAGTAGTAGTAAGAATAATTAACCAAGTGTTTAGTGCATTGTTAAATAGATTGTGAAGTGATAAAAACTCTGAAGCCTGTGTATGTTTAATTTTGCAATCCAAAAGAGCTCTAATAAACATTTATTACTGATTTTGTAATAAACGTAACAATATATATATATATATATATATATATATATATATATATATATATATATATATATATATATAAAACGTAACATATACAATTTCCAGAGCTATAGTATTGAAAAGGGCATAATACTTTTTTAAAAAGTCACAGCAAATTGTGCCACCACTTTACCAACATCACAGCGTGTTGATACTTATCGAATGAAGAGTATTTGACGAAGAAATAAATCAACTGCAGGAATTTGTTTGAAGAGCAGATATGTTTTCAGAAGAAGTCAAATATTTAGAAAGTACAAGTTGTTAAAAGGAAGTGGTTGTAAAAATCTAGCTACCAATGAATGAACACTCTCCTCAGGAATAACTCTCTTGAAGGAAGATACCTTTTATTGCCTGGGCCCCAGGGGATCACATGGCCTCTGCTTGTTCTTCACCATATTTTCTTAAGGTCTCTGCTTCTCTTCACATAAACACCAAGAAGAATCAAAAATCATTCACCCCATTGAAGACCCTGCTTGCCCTTCTTGCCACCAAAGCCCTCAATATAACACCAGATCTGGCATAATGCCAAAACAGGGTGAGTTTTTTTTTTTTTTTTTGGTATTGTTTATACCTTCATTAATAATTTAAATACCAAAATATGAATCATCAGTCTGTTTCCCAATTGTCAACTTGATATATATATATATATATATATATATATATATATATATATATATATATATAGAGATATATATATATATATATATATATATATATATATATATATATATATATATACACACACACACACACACACACACACACGTGTGGTTGTGTGTGTGTGTGTGTGTGTGTGGGTGTGTGTGTGTATAACTAGATTAAACTTAATCTCAATCATACATTAAGAGTGAAATTCATCGACCAGTTAATAGAAAAAAAGGATTTTCACAAAGGACAAAAAATCAATAATTTCATAAAATTAATGGCATTTTTATCATTACTTTTATGTATTCTAAGTTATTAAACTAAACTTAGAATACATAAATATTAATAGCAGTGGTAATCAGTATTGATTATGGATTGTGATAATATACAATTTTAGTTCCAAATATTTATCGCTTGTATTAAATGGTAAGCTCTTATTTTTTATAAAGAAAACTCAATTGCAGTTCCCTTTACAGAGACTGTATATATATTATGTTATTTTTGAAATGTTTTCTTGGCTGCCCCACATACAAAAAACTGCTAATGTTAAGTAAATAAGAAGGGCAACAAACAGGCCATATTTAAAACCGGAGGAATTGAATATCGTTCTGTGTGTAGAATATTACTTAATTCGGTGCTGAAAAATCCTTTTGGTACATACATCAAGATCTTATCCAAATAAAGAGTATAGATAATTTGATGTTTTCCATATTATTTTACCCCTATATTATGAGATTCCCTCCCCCCATTTTCCATTCCTGTGACATTGTTTCACATGAAAAAATGGTCAAGATAGTACTAATAGAGGCAGAAATATATGCACTGGGACATGTTCAATTCTTGATACAAAGGTATGGTAGAGAATCGATTTATGATGGTGTGATAAGAAATCATGGTACTCTACATTTTAATAAGAGTGTTAACTTCTAGCTAATAATATGACTGAATCAGGTAGTTATAATAGGAAATTATTGAGTTCATTAATAAAGAGAATATGGGTACATAAAATAGTGACATCTACTACTAGGGATATCTCAAACGATCAAATGGGTTTGATGAAAATTCAAATTTAATATAAACAGTAGCACCACCAAATCTATAACACCTTAAGCTGTAACTCTTACTAGGTGAGCTTAAGGAAAATCTTGTTCTAAGGCACCATTATTATTACTTGATCATTACAAAACTCAAAATTTAAATTTTCAAGGAAAACCTGAAGATCAAATCTGTTTATGATTAAAATCTTACATGGTACTCCTAGAGTGGAGAGTTCGATTCTCGCTTGGGCAAAGGAGTTTATTTAGTGACGGAATTCATTAACATGTTCGCTGCTGTATCGGTCCCCGGGGTCCGATCGTCATCAAGTCTTTCAAGACGGGCCCCTCTCCTTCAGTCCACTCCAAAAAGACGAAGGCTGTAGCAAGCTTATTATGAGAGATATTTTAACGGGGATTGGATGTAATTTATTCTTAGAACCTGTAGATTTAGTTTATCTAGAAAAATACTATCGGACGCCGGGGACTGTAACCGTCTAGAAATAGAGAAACTCCAATTTGGTACGGCACCACCCCCCGGCGCCCGATGCTTATTCCAGTCACAACTTGATCAAACATGAACTGACTTGAATCTGTTTTACCTCCCATGCCCCTCACTCGCTCATTTACCATTGTGTTGCACTCAGTATGTCTCGTGGTCGGAAATTAGTTGAGTAAGCACTTTTTTTTTTTTTTATCTGAAACCCAGCTTCACAATTTAGATGGTAATAAGGTAGTGTGACCTACCGGGGGTGAGAAGAGATAGTTTCTACTGAACTATAGTTCCATTATAAGGGTGAGGGAATTGTGATTGGGTGTAATGGAACACTGGGGATGGGTTACCTTGTAGCTGGTGATACCGGCTGGGTTGCAGGAGTACGCACTGTCTTGCAGACAGCAGTGAAAGTGAGAGTGATACGACTTCAAGTGACGATAGCTTTGCAGACAAGAACTATTTACCCTCATGTTCCAGTTCAACTACTGACCTAGAAGTGTTTACAAGTTTAGAGTGCTTATTGAAAATAACAGCTGACAATGTGATAAAAAAATGTACATTAGTTCTAGACGACATCGGATGCTGGGGACCACTCCTGGCTTTGCTGGTGCTAGTTTTGGGATTGGAGGACTAAAGGCTCTCCTAATTCATTCATTTAGTTCACTTGAATTGTCAAGAGATAGCGTTACCTTCGAAAACTACATTGGTCCCCGGGATCCGATACAGGTTTTAACGTTAGGAGAGGGATCGGACGCCGGGGACCGGTGCAGTTAGTGGTGGAGTACATCACATATAGACTGCAGCAGCGAATGTGTTAAATAAAATCCTTAGTCCCACCCTGGCTAGAAAAGGGTGGTAACCTGTAGATAACCTGTCCCAATTAGCCTTAGTTTCTAAAAGTGGATGTTAATAAATAATAATAATAATAACGATTAAAATCGAACTAGGAACAGTGCGGGTTTTGGGTACTTGAAAAAAAAAAGAAAGTGTAAACACTGCACCTCTTTTACATTTATTGCAAAATGTTTTACTAAATACAATACATCTTAGATCATACAGGATATTTTCTAGTTTGGAAGCACCTCAATATGGTCAACTAAATAGAAAGCATCTAATTAGTGACCGAAAGAAATAAAGTAGGGTTTATTTACTTAATCTATTCTGAACACACTTTTAGATTGGAAAAAAAACCATGAAGAGTTCTTATTTATACTACTAGATTATTATATGCAATATAAATACTAGGAGTATACAATATGAATGCTAAGTTCTAATAAAATTCATGCTGCTTTCTTAGTGCCAATGATTTAATTTTAATGCATCTATAACAATATAATAAGGGGTTTCATTTTTATAAGTTATTTTAGTAAAATTTTTCAGATGAGAACTCTTCATATCTCTTTCCAATTAAAAATTATTACTGTGCAGAATGTATTAATTTAAGTTCACGAAAACTTGTTTCATCTATACAACAAAAGAAAGAAAAACACAATGAACTTCTGTTGGAATAGTTAACATATGCAATTAAAGTTGATATACAGTGGCTTCAACAAATATAATCAATAACATAGTTGAAACAAAATTCCTTCTGAAATTGGGGATTAATTTGAACCTTGAAATATACGTTTCTTTTATTCCTGATAACATACAGTATGGATATCACTAATTTATTTTTTTTCCTTTTTAATTTTGTGTATAATTATTTGTGTTTAAATTACAATTATGATACATTTAACAATTCCTTAAATCTCTAATAAATACATCAAATAACAGGACATTTATTTTGCGATCTTATGAAAAGTTAATGTTAAATAAGCTTTACTATATTTTTCATTGGAGTTTAAAGGATAATGAAGCCCCTTCTTCACAACAAAGGCCTATAGAAATAAAGAAAACCAAATTATCTAATTTAATAAAAAAAAAAAAAAAGTCCATAATTCACTTTTTAAACAACATTTAATTAATCAATAGAGCTAATAAGACAGTTTTTGTTTCCTATTTTTTTTTTTTTTTTTTTTTTTTTTTAATAAATTGTTTAATTTATGGACTTGAAAAAGAATTTCAAGTTGTTATCACAAACATATAAATTAAAAAGAAAAGGATAGTATATTATTCCTAATGTACTATGGACTCAGGGGAACCAAAATATTAATTACTTTTACCAAAACTGCAATTCATAGTGGACTGTGTTTACAAATATTTTGTGTATTAGTGCTTGCAAAGGAGAGATCATACATCATTTAAAGTGTGAGAATGGATTATGAAAATTAAAATTCATTTAATTTCAATGGTTATTTTGCATATCGTTACACTAC
This sequence comes from Riptortus pedestris, assembly GCA_019009955.1. NCBI lineage: Eukaryota > Metazoa > Arthropoda > Insecta > Hemiptera > Alydidae > Riptortus > Riptortus pedestris. Next base: position 100,257,692 of record CM032229.1, read on the forward strand.
AATTAGTATATTATCACACATTAAAATATCATTCTTTCTCTGCTCTGAAATCTGGTAAAGTTTTCAAAAGATCCCATTATAAATGTTCAAGCAGCTGTCATTTGAAAAATAAAAATAAAAACTGTGATCAATTAGCAGCACACATTCACTGTGACATTAATGTTAAATTTGCTTCTGAAACCCGTGACAATAAATTTGTGTTTATTAATAGTGAATCTATAATACGTGATTATATATCTCAAATGTAATTGCATCACAAATTATCTTCTAAGCATAAAACTAGGGCAAGAAGCTTTACAAAATAACATTTATAACTCTCAATGTAAATACTTTCAAGAAATGCCAGTTCTTTCCCTGGAATTATATACATTTATAACTCGTCAACAATATAAATATAATCTAAAATTAGGTCCCATGAAGTTTATTAGAATTGTCTTATCCGCAAAAATAATGCATTATCATGAAAGCTCATCTAACGGATTTAGCACAAGTTTTATACATTTAGTAGTTATGCAGATTTTAAACTGGCTTTATTTAAACTATTGTATAATATACTAAGCTAGGCGCAATATAGGGGTCATATTATTCTAAATTACCATCTACAAAAACATACAAAAACTACCTACTGAAATTAATGTTAGTCAATTTTCAATTTACATTTTTATCACAGCAGGATTAAAAATAAACTTAATAAATATTTGTTCTTACAAATTTACACTCTTGAAGAAAGAAAATTTCTCCACAAAATATATTCTTACAAATCTTTATATTATATTCTCTTTGTGACAGAAAACTACAAGTTAAAGAATGTTTTTTGAGTTGAAATCATAAATATTTCATAAAATGGAGGGGAATTGCACTATTTATTTGAAGTATAATTTTACAGAATAAACTTACTTGGAGTTTCCGTGTATTCTTGAAGATATCATTTTAGTATAACAATTTTTAGGAAACAATTCATTCTTATTAATAGGAGTTTATGATGTTACAGTTCATACTTTTGTGAGATCCTTTTGCAATATACTATTTCTGTTTTATGAGTGTGTTATACATAAGAATTTTACCTTTCATTTTGAACAACCAAGTTCACATGTATAATCAAACTTTTAATGACAAGTAACAGTCATTAAAGAATGAATAGAATTAATTTAATTGTTATTTTTATTTAACTAACAGTATACCCATGACGGGCAGAAATGAATATATTTAGTTTCCCATCAAAATAATAAGAGTGCATTAACTTAAGCACTAGATATCTCTCCCTTTTCATTACATACTGAAAATATCCTCACCCCCAGTCATTCTCTTGTTATAACTGTGAAGTTTCGAGTCACAATTGAACAAATATTGACAATTAAAGTACAAAGAATTGCAAACTCTCATTAAATACATAAATAACCTTAATCGTGTTCAGAAATTCTCTTGAAATACCAGTGTAGTAAGATTCGATGACTGGAAGTTGGAAATCAAAATTTTGAAATCTATAAATTAAACTAACGTTTTGGTACTTCAAAAATATATGTCATACAATTTATTATTTCATTTTTGTGGTAAAAGCAGTATTAATAAAGATAATGGTGAATTTATCCTTTGACTTTAAAGTTAACCCACACTATAGTTAGTGCCAGAAAACTACAAAATAGTTGCAACATTCAAAGGGTGAGTTCTTGAATAAAATACAGAAGTTTTCCAAATTTTATTCAGATATTCTTATACAACATTACTGTAGTAATATTTGGTAACAGGAGAGCGGGAATCAATCTTCAGTCATAAAATAAAATAATGTTAGTACTGAAAAATATGTTGTGAACATATATTACCTATGAACTGTTAGTAAAGTAATTTATAATCTAAGTGGAAAATATTCATTCACGTAATTCAAATACAATAAATTTCTCAATTCTATTGTGGCATTTTCATGTAAAACCAGTGGAGTTAACATTTGGTGACAGGAAATCAAAATTTTGAAATTCATAAATCAAAACAATGTTTTACTAATCAAAAACATGTATTTATTCTTTTCATTTGTTGTTAATGTTACATAAATGTTTTTATGAATACGCTATTACACTGGGAGTTTAGGACAGCAGATACTTAGTAGATAAAAAACATTTCCTTTATAAAATGTTTTCTTGGATTTCACTTTCATGCTCTGATTACTCAAGTGTCAGAGCTAACAACACCAATCAAAGATTATTTCAATATAATTTATTAACAGTTAACAGAGAAAATGAAAAATAAAATAATCATTGATTTTAAATTATTTTTCCTTTCAGGACCAGGGTCGCGGTCAATTTAGACCATTTAGAGTGGTCTGGAGTGAAGACCTTCCTTGTCAATCCTGTCGTATTATGGACACTATTCTTTAAACATTTCCCAACTGCTGCAGTCTCTCCTTATTAATAGAACTAATGTCATATTCACAATATGACATATGCATTAGTTTGGTATTGGACCAGATGCTACATCTATGTTGCTGTTTCACAAGACTGATTATCTTTCTAAGGATTCTTCTCTCCCTGGTCTGAAGAGCTCAACTGCTTTTCTTGGAAATCAAAAGGCACACACAGGATTGATGACTGTTATGTAAATTTAAATCTTCAGCTTCATGGAGAGACTTTTACAGGACATAAAAGCATCTATTCCCCCTGGCCACCCTGTAGGCATTTATATTTTTTGAGGCATTTCTCAGCTTCTACCCAACTCAAGTAAATGCGTTGACATCTAGAAAAAGTGAACTCTCCTAAATTTATAGAATACTAGTCCCTGATCTATCTAGAGGTTCTCTAATATTTATTGGAAGTATGAATAAAAAGTTATGTATTTTAGTTCCGACAAATTTTTATACATTGCTAGAAGCATTGGGTTTTCAATTAAAAAAAAAAAAAAAATCAAATGGAGTAATTAATGAAAAAAAAGTTAAAAAATGGCATGAATTTTATTTAAAAATTATTATTTATTTTTTTTTTATTCAGTTCATAGTTACGTTTATATTGTAATTGATTGGTATTGGTTGTTTTGTGTTATTAACACTGATGAAAGTGCATCTTGCCTCAATAAAAACATTTTGCAAAGGAACTGTTTTCTATATCACTGAGTATATGTTTTCATGGTTAAATTACCACATTTCATGCAAGTACAAGCTATTTAATATACATTTATAATACAATAATGTACAAATTGTATGATATATATACAAATATTGTTTCGTCATGTTCATGTTTCAAATATATAAAGTGTCTATTAACACTAAAAGGCTAATCTAATAAAATACTATTAAAAATAAATAAATATTTTTACCTAAAGAGGAAACAATGGATAAATAGTAGTAGCACAGATTGAAAAACAGTCTTCATACCTTAGGTCACTATCACAATCAAGCAAACTTCATTCGTGAAGTTTAAAACAACCATATATCCAGGGCTATATTTACAATTATATACAACAGGAAAAATGATTATGTTTTTTTTGTTATTTTTTTTTTTTTTTTTTGTAGAATCAGATTAACTATATAGTTTATCTACACATTTATACAAATATAAAATTGTTCAAGTATATTTAAATAAGTAATTTTATTTTAGATGTACATTTATTTTACATTTGTACAAGTGCACTGTGACATAAATATATATAAAAAAAAGTGGAAATTTTGTTTCAGTTCTCTCATCCATAAATACAACTTTTAATAATTGTTTATTTTAACAAGACTGGATTATATTTTAGGTGATTTTAAATTCAATACTAAAAGAATCAACAAAATAAATAAAGTAGTGAATATTGCTATTCTTTGAGTAAAATATGGGTATTGCAATGAATCATGTTTTTGCTATATAGGAATCCTTGCCAACATTTATACTAAATTTTCATCATAGGGCTGGCTAGAATGACAGAAAAATTGAAGAAAGTTCATGTTATTTGAGTGTGTATTGCAAATGGGAAAGGATAAAATTATTAGGACCCCAGCAATAGAAAAAGTTGTTTGAAAACTTGAAGGAGTTGGAAAATTATTATATTTATTATTATATGAACTAAAATGTTTGTAATATTATTGGCTGTGTGTGTTCCTAAGATGGTGGTGGTCTTCTCCTCCCACAACATGAAAGTTCTTACAGTAGGGACTACCTATCTATAAGGAGAAAAAATATATCTTGTCATCAGTTCTAAACATCCATGTAATTATACATGTTGCTAATATAATAAAAAAAAATATATGGCAATGAATAGAAAAAGGTCTTATTGTCTCCCTATGTTACTAAGAGGTGGAGTATACTATATTGACATGGTTCAAAAGCCTGCAAGGGGTGACCTCTTTGTTATTTTTAAATTAATAGAAAAGTGAATATTTTTATCTTTCAACAAATAGATTTTCATTATGTCTGGCACTGAGTAAACTAATTTATTCCACTTATTTATTCATTCCATTTATTCCAAGAACCCCTCATCATATAGTCCGGTTAAGAAAACCTGCTTATCATAACTTCTTAACATGTAAAAACTTTTCTTACAGAATTCAAAGCCCTTAATTTTGCCACCACAAAAAATGTTAACTATAAATAAAAAAGATTTTGTTTCTGTTTCTTACTTTGTAATACCATTTATTCATTGGGAAGCATCTAGACAGTCAAACTCTATGGTGTCTGATATGTTACTTCTTAATTTGATCATATTCAAAATAATGAAGCCAAAATATTATTATAAAAGTTTTGGGGCTCAGGTTAACCATGCGAGTTAAAGCTTGACCTTAATCACACATGGTAAATCTAGAGTGGCGAGATCTATTCTGGCCTGGGTAAAGGAATTTATTTAGTGATGAAATTCATTAAATAAAATCCTGGCTAGAAAAGGGTGGTAACTTCTAGATAACCCATTCCAATTAGCGTTGGTTGCAAAAAGTGTACATTAATAAATAATTTAAAAGAGTTTTAGGTTATAGGAATTCTTTAAAATCATTCAAAGCCCAGAGTTTTATTTTCTAGCAGAATAATACCATGAATGGGGCTGTAAGTCATGGGAAGGCATCAGTTTACATTTTTCATTAGGAAGTTCTTTAACTATATTGCCAGTTACTATAAACAAACTATTTCTAGTATATTGTAGTCTTCGGTTTGCATGACAAGGATTTTTTTTTTTAAGATTTATCATTTTAAGATGTTAGGTATTATTCAAAATATTTAGTTTGAGACTCATCTTCATAGGAGGTGCTAATACATTATTATTATTATAAGGATTGCACTGTTTCTAGAAAAGATTTTTTTTTCTAGGAATACATTTTGATAAATAAAATTGAAACAAAAAGATATATTTTTTATAATTTGAGAGGACTATAAAACATTTAGAGTATTGATAGGAAATAACGAACTAAATATCGTCTGCCAGGAGAAGTGATGCTCTTAACATTGTTAATAGATATATTTTATCAAATGTTGGTAGTTCATTTATTTTAAGTTGTTGACTAAATTGTTCACAATTATTAAAAAAGTTTTATATTTAATAAGTTATTTACTTACAATTTCTTTTTTATCTCTAATCTAATGTATTGTTTCTTTATTAATACTGATAAAAGTGCTATATAATATAAAATCTTTTAATACATTAGATACAATTTTTTTATAAATCTATTTTCTTTGGCTGACTGCTGAGAGTGTCTCCCATGTGCTTCTTCTTCAGGAACATATATATATCCCGAAATGTTGGTCTAACATTTTGATCCCTAGCCCAACATTTTACCATCATTTCATATATGTCATTTGAACATATTGCAGGTTTTGGTAGGTAAATCTGTAAAAAAAAAAAAAAAAAAAAAAAAAAAAATACATAAAGGTGAATACATTAATTTTTCGAAAATCGCAACATGAGTGCAACCTCAATAATTGATTTCCCTTCAGGGAAATCTGCTAAAATGATTCTACCTTACCAATGAGACAGTCACGTTATGAATTGGCATTGTCGACACACCTGCCATAGCGGTAAAAAATAATATGTATTCAGAGAAAATGAAAAAATGAATAGAGAAAGAAAGAAAGATTTTATTTTTATTACTACTTATATATAACAGAAAAATAATTATACATATATATATATATATATATATATATATATATATATTCTAAATACTTAATATAATAATAATATTATATTTCATATATTTGGTCAAAACTTTAATCATTTTTACTGCTTTTTGGTTTTTTATTTTGTTTAGAGAATGTTCTTTTCTTTTCTTTTTTTTTTTTTTATAAAAAAAAAAATTAATGCCGTCCAAAAGAAAGTGAGCAAGTTATGTAAAAGCAACTTAATAGAATTAGTTAGGCAAACTTAAAATAAATAATTTTTACTCTTTAAGGCAAAGAAACAAAATTCTTCTGGCAATATGAAAGAAAAAAATATGAGGATTTAGATATTGAATTATTTGTTTACAGTTTTATTACTAAATAGATGACTGAGCAGTCTAAATGAAAAAAAAATAAAAATTATTACCTGGAATAAATCACAGAAATGTCATAGACACATAGGTAAATTGTATAACCACACCCAATAGTCTTTATAAAGGACAGAAACCAATAATTAGTATGTTTTCAACAAAATAATAAACAATACTCTCAAAATTATTTTTTGCTCACATATTAGTTATTTTATTTATCTTAATAAAAATTAAAGAAAATTTGATAAAGTTTTCTATAATTATATAGTATATAATATGAGAACTATCTTACTGGCAATTCACCACCATAATACATTTGTTCAGCGTTTTGCACCACTTCGTCATTAGTAAGGTTTTCAAAGGGCCTTTCAGAGCACTTGCTCATAATTTCCCACATGGTGACTGCAAAGGACCATGCACTGCTTGAGCATGTGTGTCGATCCTATTAAAAAAATATATATATTTAGTTTTCAATTTAGTCAGTTTGTTCAGTGGCATGTCTATTTAAGTGTTCATTATTATGAATGAATAATAATCCTGAACAATAAGGTTGTAGGGCGTTAAAGAATTTTTACAATATTATACAATAATGACAGCTGGAACAGAAAGCTGACTTAAAAATACTAAAAATAAATAACAATATCAAAGAGTTATATGGATTCTATTAATCGAATTATGAAAATTTTCATTAATAGTAAATAATGGTGAATTTATTACCAGTAGAATGCTTTCCCATGGCATCCACCTAATTGGTGCAGGAGGACGTCCACCTATCACACTGTAATCGTTTTCATATTCTGGGTTACAAATTGCTACATCTGCTATTTTGACAGTATATCCACGTGCTACAAGACAGTTCCTGAAAGACAAGTTATTTATTATATCATGTGACAACTGAAATTTATATTTTGATTGAGTCACAATGGGTATATGTGAAAACTATGCCGAACATACTGAGTATTTTAGCTTGCATGTGCTATTTCAAGCTCCATACCAGATCTGATTTTAAAACAGTATAGGGTCTGCTCACAGATGTTTTATTTGTTAAACTCTTTGAAAGTTAGTATCAGTTGTACAAATATCCTTATTGTCAAATATAACTTGCACGCAAAGCAAAATGTTTAACTGGAAGGAATTCTTTTGTTTCAGTAAGGAGGAGCACCAAGAATATTTTATGTACTAAAAGTACAAATTTATAATGGAAGGGCGTCCCTACTATTCTTTATAAAAATCTAAAATATTAAATAAATAAATTAAAATCTCCAAGTAAGAATAATAAATAATGAATATGATAGTGTAAGATTAATTAATTGTTTTATTCTTATAGTCTTTTAATAATCAGCCAGCATTTGTTTTCTTTAGTATCTCTTAATTCTACATTTTTTATCAACATTTGATAATATTGCATTTGACCCATTATAGGAAATGAGGGCATAATATCCTCACAGTTGATTGCCCAAATAAGCTCTAATCCTAATCCTATAGGAAATGATATGAGAAAAGACAGTTATGACAACAAATATCAATTTCAATAGTTTTAAAATAGAAAACACATTGTGCAGTGAAGATGAATAATAGTTGATATTTCACTAATAAAGTTCATTATGCTCTGAATCTAGTTTTTTAATACATTTTGCAGTATTTATGATGACTGATTTCAATGAAGTAAATGGCTTTACTCACCTAGCTGCCAAATCCTTGTGGACAAGATTTTTCGATTCCAAGTATTTCATTCCTGATGCAATCTGGATTGTCATGAACAATAAACAGCTATACCTAAAACGAACAATAATAATATTAAAAACCATGGAAATAACAAAAACATAGCAGTCTTCTATATATCAACATAAAACACAAAAAAAATACGGGGAACTGTAATTAAAACCAACAATTTCAAAGTAACTGGGCCATACAGCACGATCTCAAGTGTATTTCCAAAAAAACATATATATTCCAAGGCTTATTTATTTATGGCATTGTAAAGAAGATTCCTGTAAATTCGAAAATGTTCATTATATGTCCAGATTCTCTGTTAATAGCCACCATTCTTATAAAACCCAAAACATAACTATTTTATTTGATTTATTTTGATATTGTCTGTAAGTCTAATTATAATTATTATTATTTACATATTTTTATACATGTAATGAAGTAATTAATAATTAACAAAATCCTTGTTATTATTTCTTAGAATGGCATGTTCCGAATATACAAACAAGGGTGTAGTAGTAGATTTCAGTAGTATAGTCGTTCGTTTGTGGATTTCAATAAGCAGTCAGTATAGTTAGGATATTTTCAACTAATCAATAAAATTTAATTTTTTATTCCTAATGAATATTTTAATTTGTAACATTCTCCTCCTGTCTATTTCTCTTCATTCCGATCGTAGATTGCAGTTTTAATTTTCATGCCCAACTTATTAGGTACTTTTTTTTTTTTTTTAAGAAAATCCTTAAGAGCTATTTAGCTTAAATGTTGGACTTCTCTAAAATTAACGTGATTAATTAATCTTCTATGATTTATTTGCATATCTATTTAAGACTTACTTGATTGAATCATTAGTGGAGAGAAGATGATGAAGGTCTCCAAGATCAGCAGGGAATTCAGTTACAACCCAAGGTGGTTGTTCAGTTGAGCAAACACCTAATGTCCTCACAACATTTTGGTCATTCAAACTAGAAAGTAACTTTGCCTCTCGTACACATTCTCCCCTGAGGCTTTTCACAAGAACTCTTCCTTTTCCAACTTCCTCACCTTCCATTTCGCACATAAAGACCTGTAATAGTTACATTATAGGTAAAAAAAAAAAAAGAAAAAAAAAAAAGCTATTTCTTAAGTGACTGATTTTGAATAAATAGAATGTCTAGTGATGGTACCAATGGAAGATCTCCATTTCAAGGACCAGAATAATTGCATCCATTTTGGAGATGCTGGATGGTGAAGGAATTATTATCTCAGGTAAGAAAAGATAGGCCTAGTTCCTTCACAGTTGTTTATCCTTCGAGATAGATCGCTTTCAGAGCTTAGGCTCCATCGTCAGTGCTCTCTTCACAAGGATGTTACTGGGACCAAAGATTCCCTGTGGCTTCTTCAGAAAGTTCCCTGTTTTCCTGAAGGAGTCACAGGGAATCCTTGGTAGCCCACCTATCACTACAGACCACCAGAAGTGGCAACATTCCTTTCCATGATAACATAATGGATGTTGGACATGGCCACAGATCCAACCAGATCTTAACAACAGAAAGTTGTGAATGCTAATGCTTTTTTCAGTCTTATTTTTGTTATGTGGTGCTAACAATAAAATGCTGAGTTCTGCTAAATTTATTTCTTTTCACAAATTTTGTGGCTCAGGTTAGCCATGTGAGTTGGTTTTAATCTTACGAGGTAAACCTTGAGTGGCGAGTTCGATTCCCGCCTGGGCATTAGGAATTTATTTAGTGGTGGACTCACTAAATAAAATCCTTAGTCCCATCCTGGCTAGAAAAGGGTGGTAAACTGTAGTTAACCAGTTCCAATTAGTCGTGGTTGCAAAAAATGGGCATTAATAAATAATTAAATGTTTCACTCTTTTATATAGTTCTTTATTACATGTTTAAATAAGTATATTTTCCGATTAAATAAAAAAGTGTTGTATTTAAAACATTTTCATTAATTTGATATAAGAACATTAAAGTTACATCACTAATTTTTTTATGTATTAGATAAAATGTTGTTTTTGTCAATATTCCTAATGCTTTACTTTGGCATTGCATCAGTAATGCTTTGCTTTGAGTTTGGACTTGCATCAGTCTTCGTGCTTAGTACTGTATAATTTTTTTTTTTAGTTATTTATAATAAATTGATTGAATATTTTCATACAATTAATGCTTCTCTAACTTAATTGCTTAATGATAGATAATAAGTTTTATAGGTTTTAAATATAGAGAACAGTTGGACCAAAATAAGAGACCAGTGTACATCATAAATTATAAAAAGAAATATGATCACCACAAAGAAGGTTAGTGGTGGTTAATAGCTTTTTCAAACTCTTTTGTGTGGATTGAAAGAAGGTAGGTTGAATTTATATTATGACGTTCTAGCAACATCTATTCTATTAAAGAATATAAATATTTTAAGAATGAAGGGCCAACAAACAGAATTTGGGACAATTAAGGAACCCAGGTTTTGTTTTTATTCGAGTTTTACAATTTCAACTATTAAATTTTCCCAAATAAGAAATAATCATTTCTGAGTATGGTGTGGCTCCCAGTCCTAAATTTAAATATACATACCTCTCCCACATGACATGTTCCAATGCGCTGTGTAATTCTCAAGCAGTATCTTGGTATCGGGACTAACTCTCCTTCACGGCATTTGTAAGGCTGGCCCATACTTGGTGCTATATTCCAGGACACTGCAGGTGGGGCCATCTGTGAACACAATAACTTAAGAGTAAGCCTTTATTTAACATATGAAGAATTGAAAGTTGGATCATAAAAAAACAATTAATATGTTCAATTATATAGAGAGCTATTGTACCATCTCTGAGAGAGAAATTTCAGTTTCAAGTTCTATATTTTTGATTTTCAAAGTTAAGAAATCAGTGTAAAAGGTTGCATCCCCTACATTTTATATCTATTACCTATATGAAAATCTATAACATAGGCAAACTAGATTTTTATAGTATATACAAATAAAAATAAAAAATGAGACGCACAGAAGTAAAATTGAGAAATTCTTGTACTAATTAAGATAATAATCCATTTTAGGCCATATTTTCGTCATTGGAAAAGAAAGGAATTTAAAAAAAAAGTAAATTAATATCGGAGAAAAAGTTAGTTGCGAACCTAAGCTCAAGTTACTTCAGGACTCAAAAGATTAAATAGTAGATATACTGCCTAAAGTTTAATATAGTCTAACAATTGATTGGTGCCATATTTCATGTATACTATTTTAATTTAGTCATAAAGTACATACCCTATGTTTTTCACGTGGAGCTGTGTGGTACCTCTTTCGAACTGGGGACCCTGGACCAGTAACTGCATATGGACTAGCTGCTCCTCTACCAAGACTCCTTGATGTCGTCATAGTCCTCGATTGACCATGGCATTCTTCATCACTGTCTTTCACAACACTCTCACTATGGATCATATCAGGACCTAGAGAAAAGTGAAAGGAATTTAAAAAAATTATTCATTAGATGTATTTTTTATCATATTATAGAACTCATTTACTTCTCATATTTAAATAATTTTTTTTATCAATTTTAGAAGATTTCCCCTAAGGGAAATCAGATATTGAAGTTGTTCTCATGAAGGAATTTTCGAAAAATTTCCTCAAATGTCTATCCATTTTCCCCAGGAGATGACAAAAATGAGGTCCGTTCAATATATATATATATATATATGAGACAGATTTTATACAAACATAAATACATATATATATATATATATATATATATATATATATATATATATATATATGTATATATATATTTCTATAGATTTGCTGCCTTGTGAGCAGCTACATACAGTGAGAAGTTTACTGTGTTTGAATAGATAATTTAGCTGAAAGACTGCAAAACCTAGAACCAACCATTATCATTTTCATTAAAAGGTAAAAACCAAAACGTAGACACACTTTGTAGGGGTGGAGTCAAGTCTATCTGCTCTTAAGTACATTGTAATCCTGTATGAAGTGCTCATGGTCGTGACTTACTTGAGGCAACCAAGAGAATTGTGGGGGGGGGGGGGGTTTAGGCCTTACAGTCATGCATGCTTATCCTAAATAACTTATCATGAAACATACGTTTGCCAAGTGATTAGGTATAATTAACATATCAATTTCGACCTTAATGCACCCATAGTTCATCTAATAAAGGGTTAATAATGTCCTATTTATAATACAATCATTTATCATGAGATTCATTTTTTGGTTAGTTTTTTTAAAGTGTAATCTATATTGAGCATAAAATATCACTTATTCAGACATGAGTTCTGGAAAATACTTTCCAAATCAAAGATATTTGAGGAATTTCTTTTTGAACATTTTAAAAAGAATAGCTTTTAATTTCTAAACATTTGTTAGTTAAGTTGATGGCTGAAGAGAAAATTGTAACTCTGGAGCATACTTCTATTGCTATTATACATAATTATTAGAAAACACCAAATGATATTTGATGTTAAATGAAAATAATAATCCATTTTTAATGCTAACAGAAGATAGAATTGTAATACATCATTGGAGTGTTTGGTCTTACCTTGAGCAGTATTATGAACTGGAGATTCTGTTCTTACGCTAGCATAAGCAGGAGCAGATGAATAGTATGGGCTAACCAAAGGTGTGTGATAGTGCTGTGTTGCTTCAAAGCACATAGATGATTGGTCAGATGGTGGATCTTGGCTGGCAGGTGTTGGTTGGGAACTTACATGCACCATACTTGTATTCAGCGGAGAGAGATTCATTAGCAGATCCTGAAATCAGAGTGGCATGAAATGGACTGTGAAATGTGTACCTCCTAAGATCAAACTCTTACAGCCTTTAAAAAACTACAATATTTTATCACTAAATCATTATCATAAAGTAACATAATAACAGTCTACCATGGATTTTTTCTGCTCTAAAGAAATTGTCTAGATAACAGATACTGTTTAAATAAAGCAGATTCTCCACCTGCTAAAATGTCGTGGGAGGTCATTCCATATTCTAATCTCTATTTCTCTAAAATAAGAAGCCTAAGTATACAGGACAGAGATTTATGCTGGGCATGATATATTTATTGATGCAGTTACTTTAACTAAAATTACATGAGTGGAACTGTGGGGGTTAGGTTAACTAAAGACTGATAACTAAAATAAACAAATAATTCTGTCAATATTCCAGTTACAGAAAAATTGTATAGTATTTCATTTACAACCATTTCTCATTCCACCACATAATAATGTTTATATTTTGGATGTTCACTTGTACATCCAAAATATAAACATTGGACTGTGTCCTTCCCATAGCCCTGATACTCCTGGTTCACTCTAAATTATTAATATGAGCAATCTTTAGTTTTTGAGTGGAACTCTTTAAAATAGAGTAATTACAGATAAAATAAAAATTAAGGTCTCTAGAATGATGATGTCACATTGTGAATTTATTAGCACTAATGAGAGATGAGTAGGAGTCAGGGTTTACTGAAGGATGAAAACTGAAAAATACAACTTGGTTAATAATTTGAGATAAAGAGAAAATGTATGGTACAACGATTGTTGAGAATTGAATTTGCAACAAGGTTAGCTACATAACATTATTTTATCTGGCTCATAGGCACAGTGATATTTTGATTTTAGCAGATTTCCCTTAAGGGAAATCAGCTATTGAGGTTGCACTCATGACGCGATTTTCAAAAAAATTAGTAGATAATGAAAGTGTGTTCCCTTCAAAATTGTGTTTGTATATATATATATATATATATCAGTTACCCCTCTAACGGTTGCAATTTTGATTTAATTGTTATAAAACTCAATATTTAATAGAGATTTTATCTAAAAAGAAAGATAAGTTTGTTAACGGGTGAAATCCGAAGAGTGGGAGGGGGGGGTGTTTAGAGTTGAAGAATAAAAGTCTTAATATCTTCGTTATTATGCGTTGGATCAAAAAATTGTATAGAACCAATCTTATTGAAAGTGTAATTTTCTATAAATGTTGTTATGTACATATATTCACTGTCTTGATTATTCACCGAGATATTTACATTTTTTATTTTTCAGCCCAGAGTAAACCCTCTCTCCTACTCATTTTATATTAACAATAAGCTGTTATATCATGAAGGAGATTATTTTTAGCATAAATACTAAATATTATTCTCATTAAACTTTTACTTTTTGAGATAAGCAAATACGTGGCACACATGGAAAATCTACTTAGTTTATGCAGCTCCTGCGCGACGGATGTTTTTTTATTTCCTCCCTCGTCCTTGTCCAATTTTAGCCACTAATGAATATAATCTATCTATTTAATGATGCATGAACAAGTTAAATATCGAATATTGTATTGGCCAAATAAAACTGTTTTGGATAACATATTTGCATGAATATCAAATGGTAGATGTCCTTTGAAAACAATATTGAAATCACTATAAATAATATATTAGTGGTAGTGTTATTCATAGCATCCTCTTTGTATTACTGTGTCTAATTGAGACCGTTTTTCTAGCCAGGGTTGGGCTAAGATTTTATAATGTGTTTGTCTTTAAAGAAATTTGTATTCCCCAGGTGGCAATTGACCCCTCCACTCTAAGTTTACTAAGTGAAATTAAGACCAATCTTTTAACTATCCTGAGCCTGAACAAATAATCTTTTAGTATAAAATAAATTAAATAAACATAAACTTGAAAAAAAATAAAACATAAAAACAACAAATAAATTAAATACAAAGTGAAATTAGTCTTTATTTTCAAAAGAATTGAATACTTCATAAATATTTACCTTCATGTTTATTGTTACTCCAAAAGGGTTTCTGAGTATTGTGGTTGGAGAACCTTGGTGTTTTTGCCTCCGGCTCAGTACGAGTATGATCACAAAGATTCCAAGAAGAAGTAGCATGACAGCAGTCAATACACCAATTATGACTTCAACGTAGCCATTTTCTTCAGTCGGTGCTGCAACTATAAAACGTGATAGGACACATTTGTCTATGGAATTGTTTCTTTCCTTAATTAAAGGTGAATTTCACCATTGCCTAACTTTAATCAATCCCCTTCTGACTGTAAACTCAAAAATTAGTTAACTTATCAGATTTATACCAATAATACCACTGTCACCTTTGAAAATTGTATCTGCCCTAGCATTGGAGGTCCTGAAATGCAGGGCATTTGAATTTTTGAATACATCCTACTTTGTAATACAATTTTAATTTTTATTGGCTTTGGAGAACAGTCTTCAGAGGTGAAGATTGATTTTTTAAAAGGGTGTTACTCACGAGAAAACCAAGTAAATAGAAAACAGGGGCTATCTACAGGATGGGGTCAGCATGGCAGAGTGGTTGGAGTGGCTAGACTTTAAAGTCAAACGTTGTGAGTTCGAGTACTGGCTGGCCCCTACTTCCCAGTACGGCTGGTTTCCAAAGGAAGTTAGACCATTTCCCCCTCATGTAGGGGAGGCCTGCAGGTTGAAACACACCTGTAAAAAGGGCTAAGAAAAAAAAAATCTACAGGTTACCACCCTTTTCTAGCCAGGGTGGGACTAAAGATTTTATTTAATGAGTTTGTAACTAAATAAATTCCTATTGCCCAGGCGGGAATCGAACCCACCACTCTAGTCTTACCATACGAGATTAAGACCAACGCCTTAACTCACACAGCTAACCTGAGCCCATAATGAGAATTGGAAGCATGAAGTATGCAAGAGTATTTCAGAAGCCCAAGGAAATAGGGATCATACAATTTAGGGAGCGACATCTTTTCAAATCAAATTACATTTAAGTACGCATCATAACAGAGAACAATAGAATTGAATCATTCGTAAAACCAGGACATGCATGGACCCGGAACTTTTAGGGCCTGTAAAATACTTTCTGATTCAAAAGCTTTTATATAATGGTACAGTTAATATATAATATCAACTCGTGAGTAGTAATGTATGGTAGTGAAACAAGAAATCTCACAAAAAGAGAACATGAAGGTTTAGCTGGTGTGGGAAAGAAGAGCCTTAAAATTTTCAGAGCCATCAAAGGGCAGCAAAGTTGCTAGGTCAAAACCAAATCAGTATTAAGGAATGTTGACATACTGAGGTGAATGTAGCAACTTTAGATTTAACTATTGCATTGCAAGAATTGGAGAAGCAATCGACTACCTGATGTGACAATAATATAGTTAATATTTCTTAACTAATTCTTATACTAATTCATTGGTTTAGCAAGGGGAAGAGGGTGGAGGGAAGCCCAGGAGGCGAGACTATAGGGGATTATCCATTTTTATAAATAAAGGTATAAACATCAATATAGTCTGAGCAATTCAACTATAAACCTTATCTTGTATTAATTGGGGTAATTATATATCTGAATTTCCTTATTTTCTTCAAATATTTAAAAAAAAAATATCTGCTTTTAGGCCTCCTCCAACCACAAATCCTGGCTACACCACTCCCTTAATTTTAATATAAATATTTCATTAATACTAACTTGTTTCATAACTATCAAACATCATGTTGTGACTTCCACCAGACTTGATGATAATTTCTTCTTGAGCTAAACTTGCTTCTATTTCTTCTGTTACATTTGCATCTATAGGTTCTGGAAAAAAAAGAAGTACATCAAAACATTGTTTACACCTTGGAAAGGCGTATGTGAAAATTAAACTTAAAAAAAAAAAGGTAGTTATGATTAGAAAAGTTGTCCATAGTTTTTTTTTAATTTTTGGCATCCATTTTTTGAAACAAGAAGCTTATTGGGGTGATTTAGAAACACCACTCAAGTTGTATTTTTTTCTAGCCAGGGTGTTCTAAGGGGGCTTTCTTAAGTTGAATCCCTATTACATACTTACACCTTCTTTTAATCTTCTCTGTCTGTCTCTCTCTATCTCACGCACACACACACACACACACACCCACACACACACATATATATATATATATATACATATATGAACAGTTAAAAATTGAGAACTCTGAAAAGCCTACATATTTTTTTGAATATATACATTTTTCTTATTAGTGTAAAATTAGCGAAAGTGAATAGTTTGAAGTCTCCATATATATATATATATTAAAAACCTGAGACTGAAGTAGCTTGATAATAAGGAATTTATGTAAAGATTTTGTTAAAATATTTATATTTTTTCTTTAAATTATACAGTCAGTATTTAATGGAAGAAGAAGGGGAGAGGATAGAATAGTCCACATAATATAAAAAGTTGACATTACCTGATTCGAATGTTACTTCACTAATCATGATCCACCTATCAGCAAAATACAATTGAAGCTTTACGTAACGTGCAATGTGATTGTGAAGGTGTATGGTAACATTTCTGGCATTTTCGAGAGCCTTGTCTGGCATGTAAGTGTATGTAACAGTTCTCCTGCTGAAGACTTCTCCACCTAAGCTAAACTGTACTCTAGCTTTTGAAAACACCTGAAATAAGAAAAAAACAAAACTCTTGAATTGTGAGCAACAAAAGGAATAGGCAGAAATTAGCAGTTCAAAATGTAAATGATAAAAGATTAGAATATATAGTTGTAAAGTACAACAGTAATGAACAGATTTAATAATTAATAAGAAAGAGGAAAGAGAACTATCAACTATTATGAAATTGTTAAGTAACAATAGACTGCAAAAGCCCCAACAATATTGTATAACTACAACTACTAAGAGTAGTGTTTTTAGCATCTTGGTTGATTGCGAGTTATTTTAGTCTGTTAAAAATGTATATCACATAAGTTATTCTAAGCAATAGAATAAATAAGTTTTATTAAGTATATAATTGCAGAAAAATGAATAGAAAACGAAATGATAGATCTTTTTTTTTCCAGACCTCTGCTCATCCCCACTCCTGTTTGTCCCTAAGATCATAAATATCTGCAAGTTGGGGCATGTTAACACTTGGTAATACTCATACCAAGTTTTGTCATATCCTGTTCAGTTGTTTAAGAGTAAAAACAGAACGAAGAAAGTAACATTCTGGATTTTGTGTTTCACGAACGAATTAGCTATTGCTGCTAAAATCTTTTTAGCAGATTTCACTTAGAGAAAATCAGCTATTGAGGTTGTACCCATGAACTTGTGCTTAGGAATTTTCGAAAAAAATGTCTTTAAATATTCATCGATCCTACCCAGGAGATGACAAAATCAGTCCTTTAAAAATTATATCTATATATATATATATAACGTTTAAGTATCGAGTTTGGTGACGATCAGACAAAAATATACATATATATATATATATATATATATATATATATATATATATATATATATATATATATAACCTCTGTCTGTACATTGATTTTTTTCGCGAAATTTCACGATAACTTTTCGTTTCACATGTCACAGACACCATAACTGCATTTTGTTTCTTTCATGTCTGTTTGTTTGTTTGTTTGTTTATTTGTTTGTTACCTTTTCACGCATAAACGGCTGAACCGAATTTTATGAAACTTGGTATGTATATTACTACTAACCCAACTTAGACTTTAGGCTATATTAATATCCTCTGAGACGAACAGGAGTGGGGGTTATAGGGGAAGCCAGAAATTAAAAATAGCGATATTTCGTTTCCTATTGGTTTTACGGCAAATATGAACATAACAAAAGTTGTTTATTTTATTATTTAGAGTAACTTTTGTGATATACACTTTTGTCGTATACCTAAGTATAAAGGCGTTTTACGCTAAAAACGATAGCGGAAATCAACAATTTTATTTGGCACAAAAGACTCAACCGAACTAAACCAAACTGGGTATGTAAATTAGTACTAACGTCTTCCTTATAATAAGCCATTCTATCATTTCTAGGGACGGGCTGGAGTGGGGGTTATAAGGAAGGCCTGAAGTTAAAAATAGTGATATTTCGTTTCCTATTGGGTTTTTGGCAAATATGCACATAACAAAAGTGGTTTATTTTGTTATTTAGAGAAACTTTTGTCATATACACTTTTGTCGTATACCTAATTATAAAGGCGTTATACGCCAAAAAGTGATAGCAGAAGTCAACAATTTTATTTGGCACAAAAGACTCAACCGAACTAAACCAAACTGGGTATGTGAATTAGCACTAACGTCTTCCTTATAATAAGCTTTACTAACATTTCTAGGGAAGGGCAGGAGTGGGGGTTATAAGGGAGGCCTGAAATTAAAAATAGTGATATTTCGTCTCCTATTGGGGTTTCGGCAAATATGCACATAACAAAGTGGTTTATTTTATTATTTAGTGAAATTTGCTCAACAATTCTTTGGAACAAGGTACCTCACCGGGAAAAACTAATTCAAATGTATGTTCATATTTTGTGCTTAATAATTCAAATCTATGCATAATGCACAGGAAACGGGAAATATGACAATATGCAGAACAGTGAAGTCTTACATAAAAAAAAAAAAAAAATTATTATTAACAAATCCACAGAAACGACGGGTATTTAAACTAAACACTGGGACGGGTAAATGTCAAAATATTGTGCAAAGTAAAGCCTTGCCAAAAAAAATACCATCACCATTAAGCCTCATATGAATTCCCGAGCGAAGCCGGGTATCTGAGCTAGTATATATATATATATATATATATATATATATATATATATATATATATATATATATATATATATATATATATTTCACTGTCTCGCTCGCGGTCGCGATTTTTGTCTGATCGTCACCAAACTCGATACTTAAACGTTTTATGTAAAAATACAGCTCAAGTTCGTTAATGGCTAAAATCGGGACAGTGGGAGTGGGGGGTGTGAAAGAGGAGAATTTCGAAAATTCAAAAGATCTCCATTGTTATGCGTCGGATCGAAAAATTAAATAGAATCAATCTTATTGCAAATGCATTTTTTTTATAAAAGTTGGTATTGATATTTTTTTTTTCAATATCTTGATTATTGATCAAGATATTTGTATTTTTTAGTTTTCGGTCTACAGTAAACCCCCACTCTTATTCATGTGATACTAACAATAAGCTGTTATATTATGAAGCACTTCATTTGAAGATTAAATACCAAATATTTTTTTCATTGAACTTTTACGTTTTAAGATAAATGCAAATGCGGGACGCACCCGGGAAATCTGTTTATTTAACCCAGCCCTTGCATGACGGGCTTTTAAAAACTGGTAATACTTAATTCATTACATGCTTTTTAAACCATAATGTACGAAGTTTAGATTATCTTTAAAATCATTCAATTTTATTAATAGAAAATACCAGAAATAGATTAATGTTAACAACTTATATTTGCATATCTTTAATGCAAAAATTTTACTCGAATTTCAATCGAAGGGTTATGACAATGGACTTAGAAAATGTAATGATTTATCACCCTTTTACTGCATTAGTTACAGGTTGGGGGAAAATAATTTACTAAACCGAGATTGCGCCTGAAATTACTGAATAAATCTCCCACTCCCACCGTTTTTTTCTTCTTTCTAAGAATGGATAGAATCACTGCTAAGATATATTAATTTTTTTTTTCTTAAATGGTCAGCATTTCTTGGCTGGAGAACTATATTTTTCTTTGATATAAAGCAATGCTTATCCAACATCTGGAACGTTCCTCCACTTACGTGACTCACATTCCAATACCGCAAAATGATTATCGTAGAAACTCACCAGTTCTGGCTTTATTTAACGAAAATAGAATATAAAGAATTGTTCAAACCAGTTTTGGTATGACGCATTTTCTGATGATCTAATGTTTTTCTCTTTATTGCAGAGTTAAATTTAGTTTATAGAAACCATATATATTACCGGGATTCATAAGTAAAACAAAAATTTTCAAATTAAACATTACGTTTTTGTTTCGTATTTTTTTTTGTTTTTTGTCTTTTACCAATTATTCATGTTCTGTTTCCTCTTCATAACTTACTCTGTTCTGTTATTTTCTGTTTTAATAGTTTTTTTTTTCTATTAGTTCCTACTTTATTTTATTTTCCACTAGAGTTATCGCCCAGCAGCAACAATGAATTTATATTAATTAGACTGAATATTTTGGAGTAATCTTTAGCATTTGGTTCGTGCGACAAAGGGCGTAAATCGCTAAACTTGCGTGACACCAAACAAATAAATAAATAAGTAAAACGCGATAACGTGTTCTCACAGAATGAAACGTACATTTCAATCTTTATTTTGGGCCAATATCTCTTAATAGGAAAAGCCAATTACGCAGGGGCTGCCTAAACTAAACAGATTTCCCATGTGCTGGTATAACATATAACCACATATTCTCTATTTATGTATGAAAAACCGATGAGTAGAAGGGAGGGGGGTACTGAAAACAGAACCCAAGAAAGTAGGAATTACTCACTTAATGTTTAAGCTACGAAAAAGTGCCTGGAACAAGAATTTTAGAACATCAATAGTTTAACAAGATTAGTCCTATAACGTTCTACACCCGGCTCATAATAACAGAGATATTTTGAACTTTCAATTCTCCCCTTCTACTTATAATCCTGCTGAAATAAAACCCCTTAATAAAATTAGGGGCTCGGGTTACCCACGTGAGTTAAAGTGTTGGCCTTAATGAACTTAGTAAACCTAGAATTGTGAATTCGATTCCCACCTGAGCAATAGAAATTTAATTAGTGAGTAATACTCTGATTAAAATCCTCAGTCCCACCCCGGTAAAAAAATATGGGTACTTGTATATAACCCGTCTCAATTAGTGATAGTTGCTTAAAGTGGATGTAATAAATAACAACAAAAAAGATTCTTAAAAAATACATTTTTGAGGCAGGTTAATATGACACCTTTAGGATATTACGTAGGAATCAGAAGGAGTGCTCCTTATAATAAAAAATCTTTAAATTACTAAGGGAATCTATGTTATAGAGCCACCACAAACGTATAATCTCAGCTGATATAGAATTGAATACATTATATTAACGACTTGTTTTCAATAATTTTGAATCAAAAACACAGGGTCTGTTTTTATAATGCAGTTATAGCATTCTCAGTTATATATAAGCTCTTGAAAGCATTTCAGAGTTATTCATTTCTTCCCCCTTTACACAATTATTTATTATAGCTAAATTATTATTTATGCAGAGTACCTGTTTTCAACAACCAGAAGATCTCGATAATGGTGAACATTACACTTTTCCAATTTCAGTGGCTGAATTATTTTAAGGAATTGTTAAAAGGCCGTACAGCTGTAGATGCATTATTAGTGAATGTGCTTAGGTGTCTAGTTGTAGCTTTTAGCTTAGCACTTAACATACTATTGCCATAGTGGATCTTGTGGGGTTATTAATTCGGAATACTCTATTAACGCTCTTGAAGTTGCAATTTTTATTTGATTGCTTAGAAATATTTAAGATTTGACTAATGATTGGAACTAAAAATCGTAAATAGTATATTTGTTATGTGTTAGAACGAAAATCTGCATAGTTAATGCAGCCCCTGCGTGGCGGACTTTTTAAAATTGTTAATTTTCGAATGTACATCCAACAGAATGTACATTACTAAAATGTAAAGTTGGTTTCAAGTTACAGGAGTTTGAAATCTTTCGTCATCGGAATCATTCTTTTAAAGATACGGCGCCTTGTATACAATATAACTCAAAGTATCGGGCTTCATAACTCGATCTTGTAAAAATGATGAATGCTTTCAAATGGAAAAGGATTCGCTTTAGAGTAACACAGGGATATCAAGTATTCAAATAAAAAATATCGTCTGAATGAAACAGGCCTTTTAATTCTCTTTTCAGTGAGTTTTCTGGCTCGAAATTCCACGCACTGAGGAAGGTTTTTACCAGATTTCCCTCAGGAGAAATCAGCTATTGAGGTCGTACTTATGACGCGATTTTCGAAAAATTTCTTCAAATGTCCATCGATCCTATCCAGGAGATGACAAAAATGAGGCATATATATATATATACATTTGTCTGTTAACGCTCTAGTGGTCGTAATTTTTGTTTGATCGTTACCAAACTCAATATATAATCGTTTTATATAAAAAGAATAAGAAGAAGTTCGTTAATGGCTGAAATCGGACCAGTAGGAGGAGGGGGTTTAGTGGGGGGGTTTTGAAAATTCGAAATATCTCCGTTATTATGCGTCGGATCGAAAAATTGTATAGACTCAATCTTATAGCAAATTAAATGTACTATACATATTGTTCTATACATTTATTCTCTATCTTGAATATTAACCGAGATATTTGCATTTGTATTGTGTGTGGTCGGCAGAAGTCGGCTATATTCGGGACATTCCGCCGAAAGCTAGTTCGGCCGTTTCCGTAACTGTTCGTCCCTCGTGAATTGGTTTAGAGATTCGTTACTACTACCGTTATTAGTAGGCAGATTTCTCTATTGTAAAACTTCACGTGGGAAATCTGCTTAGTTTACGCAACCCCTGCTTGACGGACTTTTCCGGTTAAGAAATCTACTAGAGGAACTAGGGGTAACGCTCAAAATGTACAGAGAACGAGAGAGAGGAATAGTGGGCCGTGTGAAGGAAGGGTTCAAAACTAAGTTGGGAAAAGATGGAGACAAGTAATGGAATTATAAGTTGAAGAACCATCAATATCAGTTAGATTCGTCGATTCGGTATCGAGATCTATGAGGTTTCTTCTAATAAAGTTAGTCTACTTACGAATGGCAGTGGCCATCTGTCTTTGTTAGTACTGGCTGGCTTTGCTTCCAAAGAGGTCCTCCTCTTTCCTCTTGTCTCTATCTCAATACATATCGATACCTTCAGGGGCACTAGTCATACCTCCAAATTATTCAAAACATTTATGCGTTTGAATATTTTTAAATGTATTTTTCAAGCACAAGTTTAATAATTAAGCGGCCAAAATTTTCAATTTTTCGGACATTATATTTTCTATTCTAAGAACTTTATACGTTTACTGGCCTTTAGTTCATTTATTCAATTAAAATTGTAAAAGTACAACCTGGAGTTTATTGAAGACTGAAAAGTTTGGGATGACTTACTCTAGTACTACAGGAAAGTCAAAGGAATGGCTTACCCTAATACCTCAGGAAATGTTACACGAATTTCACAGGAACATCGTGAGAATGGTTTACACAATTAATATCGCAAATGACTGAACAAAGTCAATATCAGACTTATCTCCAAACTAATAGATTATAAACTATTTTGACATTCTTCTTTTTCATTTAAAAACGGAAAATATATGTGGCGAATAGATCAATAGTGTGCCATGCCAACACATGGGAAATCTGCACGGGAAATTTGGTCACAATTTTTGTTTAATCGTTGCCAAACTCGGTATTTAAAATGTACTTATGTAAAAAGAAAGATCAAGTTCATTAATGGCTGAAATCGGACTAGTGGGAGGGGGGATTTCAAAAATTCGAAATATCTCCTTTACTATACGTCGAATCGAAAAAGTGCATAGAACCAATCTTATTGTAAATGTAATTGTCAATACATTTTGTTGTGTACGTGTTTACTCTATCTTGATTGTTAACCGAGATACCTGCATTTTAATAAAGTGTGTGCGGATAACGGACGAGATGTGATCGGCTGATGTCGGTTCTATTCGCTAGTTTCCAAAAGGCAGTTCGGCCGTTTCCGTAACTGTTCGGCTCTCGTGAAATTGGTTTAGAGACTCGTTACTACTACTGTTATTAGTGTACAGATTTCTATATTGTAAAAGTTCACGTGAGAAATCTGCTTAGTTTACGCAGCCCCGGCGTGACACACGTTTTAACACTGATTGTTTAAAAGTTTTATTTAAAAAAAAAAGTCGTTAATGGCTTGAATCGAATTAGAGGGGAGTCCGGGTGTAGAGAAGAGTTAAAATCAATTAACGTAAATATATTCCGTTCTGGTAATCAAATATTAACGAAGTAGTTGTCATTATATGAGTAATTTACAGCTAAATATCATGATATCATATGTGGTTAGACTGAACTGAAGGCATTTACTTATTTTGCACAGCACCTTCGGGTCAGACTTCGTATTCTTTAATTTTGGCATTTTTGTGTTCCTAGTTGTGGCATTCAGGTATGATTTTAAAACCTTAACAAAGTATTTTCAATGTACCAAGGCTACCCAAAAATGAATGAAAACGTTATTACGATTTTTAACACGAAATACAATTTTTTATTTTTATTTTATAGAATGTCCTGAAATGTTCATGGCCCCTATGAAAACACAGATGGATTAGTGGCTTGTTGCTTTTTGCTCTTATACTATTTGTTGAAGGAAAATATGGCGGACAATGGCATTTATGGGCTGATGGTGTGTGATGATGAATGAAGGGGTATAGAATGATTGAATTCCTGTTTTGAATGATGTATTGTGTTTTTAGTGAGTTGGTATCGAACTGGCCGAGCTACAAAGGCAGAGCCGACAATGCCCTATATAACCCCGGACTCTGGTTTCGCTTCACCCAGCTCCATCCACCACCAGCAACAATCCTATACTACACAAGGAGCAACAGCGACTTAAATCGTTTTCTCTCACACGGGTCTCCATCTCAGAGTCCGCTTTACTCGCTGTCGGATTTTCTCTCTTTGTGCCCCTTTCTGACAATGCAAAGGCACAAAGAGAAGTCTATAAGAATCTTTCGAAGAATGTAAGCAGAGATAAGAACGTGAATGGCATAGCAGTCAGCTCTTTGATCTTATTCTCTGATATGCCTTGTCATAGCACTGCTGAACCTTTCTAGGTTTATTTTTTTTTCACCTTTCGACTTCGTTTATGTGAGACTTTGTCCAAGTTTAAGTCACCACCAGACTTGTCATAGCACCACTGACTAAAATGTTTATAAGATATCTGTCTCGCATAAAGGAGGATGGGGAACATTTTTGTTATGAACTAAACCAGAGAATTTTCAGAAATTCATATTCATAAGTGGCTGGCAGGACTTCATGGAAGTTAATCACCTTTTGGTGAACTCCAAGTAACTGCAACAATATACCAGCTGTCGATATTGAATAGTTCGGTATCGTGCGTTCGAATCCCGCGCGGGCATAAGGAATTCATCTAGTAAAGATTTAGTTAATAAACTCCATAGTCCAACCCATCTAGTAACGATTTACTAAATAATAATAAACTCCACCCTCGCTAAAAAACAGTGGTAAACTGTAGATGAACCGTCCAAATTAGACTTAGTTGCCCAAAGTGGGCGTTAATATATAAATTTATGAATAGTTTCTGTAAAAAAAAGAAAAAGCACAATAGTTTCAAAATAATGAAACATGAATTATACTTTATTAAATTAAAATTTCTTTAAATATTTCATAAACACTGAGGCGGAAAAAGTTTGTCTTCTAGTCTGAGCTATGCAACCCTTAAATATCCTTGGAAAGAAAATCTGCCCAAATTAAAATAAAACCTTGCAGACATGTTTCGCTAAAACGACCATGAGGTCAGGAATAATACAACGTATAAATATTTGCAGAAGAATTCGAAGAAATTAAACCATTAACTCTTAAGATTAAAGGTAATCAGAATGCACTTTTTGCTATTTTGAAAAATATAATATTATGTCATTTAAACTAATATTTTCCAATGGTTTGTCAATGAACACTAATGTAGAGGCAGAAAAACGAAAATAATTGTAAAATTTCGAAGAGGAAATAAATAATATACACTCGCACACACACACACACACACACACACACACACACACACACATATATATATATATATATATATATATATATATATATATGTATATACTCATATATACGAGGTATAACATATCCTTATTGTGAGGATATTATTTCGTTTATCTTTACCATAATGAGTAAAATGTAAATTAGAAAAGGATTCGTACACAATATATTAGTTTCAAATATATCAAAAGGGGCTCAGGCTATTCATCTGATTTAAAGCGTAGGCTTTAATCTCACACCTAGATAGGCGAGTTCGATCCCCGCCTGGGCATATAAGAATTTATATTCAGTGACGAACACGTTAAATAAAATCCGCAGGACCACCCTGGCTAGAAAAGGATTGTAGCCTGTTGATATTCCGTCCCGATTAGCCATTGTAGCAAGAGTGGACGTTAATAAATAGTATTAAAATATTGCAGCTGCTAGCAAGAAAACGAAAACAATAAATCTAAAAAAAAATAACTTTTAATATTTACGTTGCTTAAAGATCCAACGAGTGATAAAGCTGAAATGTTATTAAGTTCATAATGCTTTTGAATAAAATACGCTATAAAATTGTTTCTGAAGGGAAATGATTATTTATTAATATAATGTCCGTTTTGTGCTTCACAAAGTTATGAAACTTGTTCTATTTTCTCGAACAGTGTTAGATGGTCGTTAGGGACTTCAACCCCAGGAGAATATTATTTCCGCTTAAAATTATTAGTAGTTGCTTGGCTTAATCTATGTAAATAAAACCATAGAATTCGTCTAAAATCCTATTTAAATCCAGGGAGTAAACGTTTTTCACCACATTCTAAGAAAAATTTATAAAGGTATAAAATATTAGTTAACGTTTGAATTTCAAAATATTTACTTAACTTCCGGTTGCCATATCTTACTGCACTGATATTGCATGCGATTGATGCGACCAGATTTGAGAAACAAGTCAATTATGAAATTTTAGTTTGCATAATGTATATACTCAGGTAAATGGGGTCTGAACTCTCCTTGCTCTACTCCAAAGTATAAACAAAAATTCGTCTACATTAATGCAATCATACTTTACGAAGTAGTAAAAGAGAATGAAGTGCAAAAAGGACATGTTCGGAATGTGCTCAAATAGAATCGGTTGTGTAGTACATAAGTTAATCCATTCTTTATATTTTTATGAGAACCAATTGCTTTTCTCAGAGTCAAAAAAGTACGTCACGCAGGGGAAGCGTAAACTAAGCGTAAACTAAGCTTGAAGTTTAACAATAAATAAATATATTTACAGGTAAGACAATAGCACAGTCAATATCAAGTGAATAAATACAAAAGAAACCTCCAGACGGGAAGTTTCTGAAATGAAAACAAACAGGTCTACCAACGTCTGACCGGAAAGAAAAAACTAACTGAAATATATCAGAATATGACATATTAATTGTATTGAAAACTCGGAACTAAATCTTATACTGTAATTTATAATGAATCAGAATAATTTTTATCTCAATCAATCATATTTTAGTAGTCCAAGAATTTAAGACGGGTGGGGGGCACAAGAACATATTTGCATGTATCTCGTGTAATAAAGGTCTCTGTAAAACAATATTTGGTATTTAAGCTTCAAATAATGTGGTTTATTATATAACAGAGTATTGATTATGTAACACGAGTAGAAGTGGGGGTTTACTGAAAGCTGAAAAATGCAAATATCTCGGTTAATATTCAAGATAGAGAATAAATGTATATAACACTAATTATAGTAAATTTAATTTTCAATAAGATTAATTCTATACAAGTTTCCGATCCGTCGTATAGTAACGGAGATATTTCGTTTTTTCGAAAATCCCCCCCTCTAACCCCCCCCCCCCTTGTCCGATTTCAGCCGTTAATGAACTTGATCTTTCTCTTTACATTAAACGACAAAATATCGAGCTTGGTAACGATCAAGCAATAATTGCGACTGCTAGAGCGGTAACAGAGAAATATATATATACAATTTTGAAAGGACCTTTTTCGTCATCTCTTAGGTAGGATTCATGGACATTTGAAGAAAAATTTCGAAAATCACGTCATGAGTAGGACCTCAATAGCTGATTTCCCTTAAGGGGAATCTGCTAAAACGGGTAATAACGCTGGTACAGAATAAATATGAAGCAGTAGAAATTATACAATTAGCACCAGCATTAGTAAATGAGAGATATATTTTTCTTTTCGAAATAGTTTGTAGCTGGAAGAAATGCCGCAATAAAACATAATTAAATATTGCACGGTTACTAATCCAGCCCGCGAACATGACTTACAGCACTGCCTTGGATTAAAAAGTTCCCATTAGTACTAGTAAAGGAAGAGTTGTTTCCTAGGCTCTACATAAATTAAAGAGATAGAGGCGAGTGTATAGCTCTCAACAGGAGTAAGTTGAATTATTTCTTCAATTCATGAAAGTAGTATGTAAATTAGCGGTCGGAACATTGTTCTTCCCGCTGATTTAAATAAAAAGAATGTTTCCTACGGGAAGACAAGAGGAAGAGGGATAGAGGAGCCCTAGTTTGCGGTTTAATACTTGGACTACATCTGCTAAGTTTTCAAAAGCTACTTCAGCCAGGAATGCTTGGGCGGGTGGAGCCGTCTCGAGTAGCTTGTTAAACTGAACCAAATAACACTTCAAAAACTTGTTCATAGTTCACGGCTTAACCCTACTCCATTCTCTTATTGCCAAAACATTAGCATCAAATCAAAATATTGTTGAACAGAAATTGGTTCCTAAAAAAAAAAAAAAAAGAATATGATATACTAGACCTGTCACCCGTCGATGACAATGAATTTTCTTTTCAACCATACCAGTGAAGTAAAAAGTGGTAATTGAAACAATATTGAGAAAATAATGTAAACAGTAGCTGCCCTCCCCCAGGTTTAAATAAAAATGAATTCCTGTTGAAATATAAAAATCGCAATAATTTAAGCACAAAATATTCTTTTCATTTTCATCGCTTGTCCGATGCAACGACGATATTGAAGAAAGTGTTTTGCCTTCCAATTAAATACATTTTCCAGTCGTTATAAGTAAAGTATAAAATAGTTCAGGGGCACACGTTAGCCATGTGAGTTAAAGCCTTAATCTCACATGATAAACCTAGAGTGGCGAGTTCGATTCCCGCCTGGGCAGAGGAATTTATTTAGTGACGGAATTCATTAAATAAACTCCTAAGTCCCACCTTGGCTAGAAAAGGGTGGTAACCTGTAGATAACCCGTCCCAATTAGCCTAAGTTGCAAAAAGTGGACGTTAATAAATAATTTAATAATTTTAATTTAAAACAGTTCATTCCTTTAATCAATATAAAAAACAATTTTACATTTTATTGTACAATAGTGTAGGGTCTAATTTATTTGTTGAATTTTTATTTTTTAGGTAGTTAATTCTTGTTTATATTTTCTTGAATGAATAACTATTTTTGAGTCTCTAAAGATATTTTACGTTATTTTGACTATTATATTTCACTTGGATTTATTTATTTATGTCCAATATATTATATTACTTATTAAAGATTTAGAGGCAACTTTTAAAAGTATCTCAAACAAGTGATTTTGTTTTAGCATCTGTTCAATGCTAATTAACAATTTGTGAGTGGCATTTCATTAGAACGAATTAACAATTAATGAGCTAAGTTAATTTAAAAAAATAAATAAAAACTCATTTTAAAGTTATCATACCCTAATGGTTTATGATTATTCAGCATTTATTACAAGAATATAAAAGATAAATAAAAAAGGATAATATCTTTGTTCCAAACAATCGAAAATTAATTCTTTTTAAAGTTCTGTCCCACTTACTGCTGTAATAATTATGCTTATGTGACTCCATTTTCTTCAAAATTTCTTGATTTCTAAAGATTGATTGTAGACACTCTATTTCCACCTTATTAACCTTCAACTCTCATTCTTCATTTCACCCTTTACTTTCCTTTCACTCTCTCTTGTTCAAACAAGTCTCATTCAATTATTTTGAAATATTGGTGTTCTGATTCAAAGAGGTTTGCAGTGAGATAAAATAAATAAGGAAGTTTTTGACAAAGGGGGGGGGGTGAGATCTAGTGGAACTCTGATTTGTAATTCTAAGGCATCAGTGGAATGGTATCAGTTTCAATATAGGGCCGGTAAATTAGCGGTATTGGTGAATTTGGAGGGGAAAGGAAGGAGGTCATTGAAATTCATCCAACGTACATCCAGCAGGAAGCACGAGGCTTTTCCCTATTCTCAAGGTGTTCTACCACCCTGGTAATTGGAGATTTTGATTTATATCAGCTCTAAACCACTTATTTTCGGAATTTATTTTGTCTCAGCTTTTTATGTTTATTTTCCCCAGTGTATAAACAAGTGAGCTTATTATTCCAATTATAAACTGTTTATTATTATATGTCACTAATGTATGATGTTCGGTAAATAAACACATAAGAATCACTAAGTTGAAAAGGTTAAGAGCAGTATCAAAACATTTAAAGATAATAACTATTAACTACTAATTACGTTTAAACACACACACATTTATATATATGGGTCACAATAGTAAAAAAAAATATATAATTTTCCTTAGTAAAAGCCAATAACTACTGTTGGTAATTTAAAATCATTGAATTGGATTTTATATTATATATATATAAATATATATATATATATATATAAAAAAAATAGACGCATTGCTGTTTTGAATTCAAGTATGCAATTGTTTAACTGACAATTAAAAAAAAAAAACACTATAGCCAAACCATTATAGATAAAAATAAAATACAGCTTGGATGTGTTCCATATTACATTCCATCTCATTAAAAACAAAATAAAAAGAACTGATTCATTAAATATCAACCAATATCATTTTGTTAATGGCACGCTGCGAATAATACAACATATATAAAAAAGAGGACACGATAAAATGAATTCATTCTCAAATCAGTTCCGCCCAAATTGAGTAAATACATTATTCTTAATTATAACGCCATGTTCAGTTTTACTTTGTATCTATTATTTTTTACACATATATCGTTGGATTCATATAATATATATACCTAGTGCCTGGTAACCATGGCCAATACTCGGCAAAACCATTTTGTAGATATGCTGAAATTCATGTTGCTCATTATGCATGAGTAGTAAAATTATACGACACATATTTTGTTTGCTTGCTTGCTTTATACTTTGTAACTACATTACTGAAACGCATTATACGTCATTTATTTTTGTGAGTAAGTTTCATATCGTATTTCATCAGTAGCATGAAGATTGTTGACTTAGATTTAGAAGCGCGGATGATATGCAGTAGCAGGTTCATTGTAGATATAGAAGCGTGGATATTGATAGTGATATGCAGTAGCAGGTTCATTGTAGATATAGAAGCGTGGATATTGATAGTGATAAGCAATAGCAGGTTCATTGTAGATATAGAAGCGTGAATATTGATAGTGATATGCAGTAGCAGGTTCATTGTAGATATAGGAGCGTGAATATTGATAGTGATATGCATTAGCAAATCCATTGTAGATATAGAAGTGTGGATATTGATAGTGATATGCAGTAGCAAATCCATTGTAGATATATAAGTGTGGATATTGATAGTGATAAGCAGTACCGAATCCATTGTAGATATAGGAGCGTGAATATTGATAGTGATATGCAGCAGCAAATCCATTGTAGATATATAAGTGTGGATATTGATAGTGATATGCAGTAGCAAATCCATTGTAGATATAGAAGTGTGGATATTGATAGTGATATGCAGTAGCAAATCCATTGTAGATATATAAGTGTGGATATTGATAGTGATAAGCAGTACCGAATCCATTGTAGATATATAAGTGTGGATATTGATAGTGATAAGCAGTACCGAATCCATTGTAGATATATAAGTGTGGATATTGATAGTAATAAGCAGTAGCAGGTTCATTGTAGATATAGAAGGGTGAATATTGTTAGTGATATGCAGTTACAGGTTCCTTTTAGATATAGAAGCTTGGATATCGATAGTGATTTGCAGTAGCAGGTTCATTGTAGATATAGAAGTGAAGAATAAATCGCTCAATGTTACAATGGTAGATCTATGATATTCCTACTATACAGAACTTTGTATCGCGACAGAATATCAGGGACCTATATCGTGGGGAATCATCGTCTCCATTTTGTTGCTTCAAGTTGTAACAGAAAGCTAATTTTTGTTAGTCTACAAAAATAGTCAATGACTCATTAAGAATGTATAAATTGAAAGTCCCATAGGAACTAACTCTTTGACTTTCAATGCCGTTATTGTTCATAAAGCCGACGTTTTCGGGTATTCATTTCATTTCAGACGTTTTGTTGGACTTGCTTCCAATCTCTCTAAATTTCCTTCGATGTAACAGTTCTCATTCTTACTCCAATAAATATATATTTTTTCGATACCACGGCCAATGTCTTTTATGAAATATAAAAGCTACTCCTTCTGGTGATTGTTCTTTTGGAGTTACTTCAATGTCGACATTTATAATTTTACAAATTAGAGTTTCAATAAAACGAAATCCAAATTGCTCCCAATCTTAAAATATTTTTTTTCTGTTAGTCCATTTGTCCTATTTCCTTGACATGTTTTTCTGGGGTTTCTTGTTTTATTAGTATAAAATAAACATAGAAAACGCACGAGAAAATAAAATTATTATTTTAGAAATGTTGGAAAATATTAATTACAATTTGGAGTTATATATTGAAGATTATTTAAACGGTTAGAGATAAGGTATACGTTTAATATGACTTGAATGTGGTAATAAAGTTTAATTGGGTTAAAATTGTCTTATTATGAACGTTCGTTATTATTTATTAATTATATGCTGTGTTATTATTTATTTATTAACTATTGAATGGTCTTAAGAGATTAGAATATCCCAGACTGGGAAGTTGCTGGTAGCCATAAATCCGCGGTCCTGTTTGCCTTTCTACGAATTAATAGCCATTCTGTCTGAGTTTAATTGAAATTCGCCCCTCGTATATCTTCCTCAGTCCCCTTTCAACTACCTAGTCTCGCCCACTCTGCTCTTTATTTGTTGCAGCACTTCCAATGTGTGCGCCCGCTCTGGGGGAAAAAAATAACTGATGGGAAAATCTGAAGGAAACCCACTCTGCAATAAGTCGTGGAGGTTATTGTAATCATATAAATTAGAATGACACATTTTATCAAATAGTAAGTTTTCTATTGATGAATAGATTAGTATATGAGTGATAAACTACTACCTGATGTTTAAAGAAGTGCAACAAGTCTATTAGTTACTGGCTATTTTTTAAATATACTAGTCATCTTGGTTGAAGCTGCTGATCACTTCTTAGTAGCCTGCGGTGACTAGAAGAGTCTATTCTTTTATAGGTTGAATAGAGCTATCATTAAAAGGAGGAAGACCCCATCTTTTAATAGGATGGAGTGCCCTTTCTTTAATAGTATCCAGATACCTGCCTATAACTGGTTGAAAAAACCTTTCAATAATATACCGAGTCTTTTCTGTTGGGGTAATATTTCAAATTAAAAACATAACAATTTGTGCGGAAACCTACCGTTTTTATTGAAACCCCAAAATTATAAGTATTTAATTAACCTCCCCATTACGTCTACAATTTTGATACCTTATTGAACCCCATTGTTTTCCATAGATGACATCGTACTGATTAATATGCAACTATCGCAGTCAATGATGAGAGATATAAAGTTTCTGATGCGGATAGAGTTTACCTAAGGTCCATTCAGGCTGACAGAGTTGCCCAAAGCCCTATTCATGCTGATAGGATTAATCTTAGGTCCATTCAGGCTGATAGTGTTGCCCAAAGGCCCCTTTATGCTCATTGGATTGATATTGGGTACTTTCGTGCTGATAAAGAGTCCTAAAGATCCTCCCTATATGCTGATAGGATTGATCTTAGGTCCCTTCATGCTGATAGCATTGATCTTAGGTACCTGCATGTTGGTAGGCCTGACCTAAGATCGCTTCATGCTAAATAAGGTGCCCAAATCTCTCTTCATGCTGATAGGATTGATCTTAGGCCCCTTCATGCTGATAGCATTGATCTCAGGCCCCCTCATGCTGATAGCATTGATCTTAAGTACCTTCATGTTGGTAGGCTTGACCTAAGATCGCTTCATGCTAAATGAGGTGCCCAAATCTCTCTTCATGCTGATAGGATTGATCTTAGGCCCCTTCATGCTGATAGGATTGCCGAAAGGCCTCTTCATGCTGATAGGATTGCCCAAAGGTCCCTTCGTACTGATAGGATTGATCTTAGGTGCCTTCTTGCGTTAGAGTTGACCTAAGGTCCCATCATGTTTAACCTTAGGTTCCCCACACCATACCTCTTATACAGTTTCTTATCACCCTGATGTAGTAAGACCTCTTAAGAAATGGTTTTCAACATTTATTTAAAACAACTGCAATGGAGATATTATATTCAATATTCCACATGAGAATCAGCTGAATAAGAAGAGTTATTCCTATCACCCCTTCAATTTGTGAGGACATTTCTAAAAGCGCTATAACTGCCTCCTCCATATTTAAGTTTATGCCATTTTAATTGAAAATACGCCTGGCAGAATATAGGGTACTGAAGCTGAATATCCATACTCACTGGTTCTAGCGTGTTTAGATGAGACACCTCCCCATAAAATTGCTATTGCATCTGTTACGTTGCAAATATTTCAGTAAATTTCATCAGGCTGCGATAAATCGCATATTATTCTGGCTAGAAAAGGGATGGTAAGCTGTAGGTGACCCGTCACCGTTTCTCCTTATCACTCTGGCCTCGAAACCAGATAATGAGTTGATAATTTTATATAACTTATTTTAAATGCTTTTATTTTAGCAGATTTCTCTTAAAGGAAATCAGCAATTGAGGTCGTACTCATGACGCGATTTTTGAAACACATCGAGGGGGTGAGGTTTAGAAGGGGGATTTCAAAAATTCGAAATATCTCCGTTACTTTTCGTCGGATCAAAAAATTGTATAAAACCAATCTTATTGAAAATCGAAAGCTCTCTAAATGTTGTTATATGCATATGTTCTGTAACATGAATGCTAACCAAGATATGTGGATTTTATAGGTTTTGGCTTTTAGTAAACTCCCCCCCCCCACCCACCCATGTCATATTAATAATAAGCTGTTATATCATGAAACACGTCATTATAAGGTTAAATACTAAATATCATTTTAAATGAACTTTTACTTTGTGAGATATCTGCAAATATATCTCCCCTCCCCTCCTTCTTTTGTTTTTGTATTTTACATTTGAGTGATAAAGATAAACATTTTTCTGATTAATTATAAATTACAGCACTAGATATAGAAAATAGTTTTCAATAAAATAATTATGGTATATTCAGATAAATTTCATTAATTATTTTTCTTTCCGGTCTAGAATATTTCTATTTGTCTATTCAGATCTGCAAGGTTGGCACAGCTATTTGTTTACGACTCAGACACTATCCGTTGAAGAGATTATTAACTTATAAATTGACAGTGTGTAGACTTATCTATTGTAAACCTTTATGTGGGGAATCTGCTTAGTAAACGCAACCCCTGCGTTACCGACTTTTTTGTATTCTTCATTCTTAAAGCACCCATAAGCTTTGGTTACCATGTGGGTTGGAAAATTCTCAACTCATAGAAAGACTAAGGATTGACGTCCATTAGGTACAAAAGGAAATGAAATAAGAGAATTTAAGACAAATGGGCTATTTAAATTTTTTTTATTTCTTAAAAGGTTCTATACAGTAATAAATAAATTAATAAATTACTAATTGTTTGTAAATTTAACTATTTAACTTAAGAGTGTTCTTCATATTTACTTAAATAACTTGAATAAACTAGGTAATTAAAAAATATATTGTATATATATTAAGAAGCTATTTATTGGACATAGAAATAATTATCAAACCAAGGGGAGAGTGAATCAAAACTAAGAGAAATAGAAATGAAAATATGTTTGTAATAAAGAATGTAAAAAGAAGGGCGAGAAGCTCGATACACCACAATTCACATGGCAAGCCCATCTCTCACCCCCGGCCGCTATATTCCATTTTTCTCTCGTTTATGAACGTAAAAAAGATTTTTTTTTTTCGTGTGACAGCAAGTCTTGCTGTCACTAAAGAAACAATCTCCACTTACATCCAGTTCTGTTATAAACTCGGGTTAACAATAGGTTTTTTCCCTCTCAGCCTTTGCTTTGAAGTGTTCGTCACCAGAGGGAAGAAAAATATTTAGAAAAGTAAAATTACACTTTTGTTCTCTCCGCGTTTTAGAATATTTGAAGAGGAAAATGAAGCAATCGTAAAATGTCTTAGTGTTTAAAAAAAAAAAAGAAACTTTTATTCTCTGAACGGATGAGTTCATAATTTTGAGTTTGTTGTTGTAGTTGATTACCAATTTTTTTTGTATCTAATTAATTTTCAGTAGTTGAAACAAAGAAAAATTAAGTGATGAGTCATATAATTTCGAGCCTACATTTTTGAAATTTATATTTCTCTATGTATTTTAAAATTTAGAGTACACTTTTATTTAAATTTTGATTATTAGTAACGCTGAAGTTTATAAAACATTATCCGAGGAATACGTCGGGTCTCAGAATGTTCAATCGGAGGTTCAGTTTCTGAATAATATCCATGAGTATGGTACTTAGACGCATAGAGAGTACAACCTCAATAGCTGATTTACCTTAAGGGAAATCTGCTAAATGGGTTTAGTGATTTCTATCAGTAAAGTCTTCTCCATTGCTCAATTCATTAGACAATGTTTGCCTCTAGACCTTCTAGACATAATTATTGGTATTATTTTAAGCATCAGTGGTTTTGTATAATAGGGTTTAATATTATAAGGGTATTTTCATTTTTTTTCAAGTGACAAGTATTATTCCAAATATTTGTTTGATACCAGAGATAACTTCAGTGTGTTAAGACACCAAATCAATTTGGCAACCTTCACAAAGCAATGGGTAATCTGTAATCCTATAGATTAGGGTGGGGGGATTTTTGTGTCTAGAACTTTTAAAAATATAACGAAAAATTAAATTCAAAAACAAAAAAAAACATCTTATAAAGAAACCCGATAATTAAAACTACAATGACTAATAAATTACGAAAACAATTATATATTTTTAATTGTTAAAATTAAAACGTAAATAAAATAAATACAAATTAGTATCCACATTAATAAAATGGTTAGATTAAATTTTCTAAGAACACACACACACAAATATATATATATATATATATATATATATATATATATATATATATATATATAAGCGGAGCATTACACACATTACATTTAGGTATTTCTTTTTTTCTTTTTTTTTCCAAATAGATAACTATGGGTTAGGAGAGAGTAACCTACACCTAGTTTCGTGAGGACTACTTCGTCTCTCCGTGTACATGCTTCATGTTTATTACCCCATGCCTTAACTGTAG
Organism: Riptortus pedestris; assembly: GCA_019009955.1. NCBI lineage: Eukaryota > Metazoa > Arthropoda > Insecta > Hemiptera > Alydidae > Riptortus > Riptortus pedestris. Next base: position 100,295,795 of record CM032229.1, read on the forward strand.
TTTTAATTTGTCTTTAATATGCAGTCATGTTGCCATACTCGGAGTAATTCAGTTTTAATGTAGTTTTGTAAGTCGTCCGAAGTTATTTTTTAAATTTCAGTATTGGTGTTTTTGTCGTTAGTTTCGTGAGCGTATCAACTTCAGTGATTCGTCCAATAATTTAATTTGTGTAAAGGAACTCTTGTTGTGTCCACATCAATTGTTTTTATTCAAATTGTAATTTCATTTATTTAACAGCTGTATCCTTATAGTTATAATTATCTTCCGAATCTAATGTTGTTTAACTAAATTCTGCTCGATGAATTGTAACCTGAATCTAATGAGAATCCAAGCTTAGCTAGATCTTTTCATTAGTTAAGTCCCTCCAAGGTGGTAAAGACGAAGGTCAAGCAAAGCCTCATAAACGTCTTAGCGGGGGCAATAGAACCGCTATGAATTTGAGTTAATGTCTGGGCGGCGTGGTTATTAATTTGTAGGTCTTGGAGAGGGTTTACAGCGGTGGTCGAAGACAGGCGACAGATTTATTAGGCCAGGATATGAAGGTGAAATAAGGCTGTATATAAATCAGAAGACGTGTCAGGAGTGTTTGATATACGGCTAAATCAGGCCTTGTAAATAGCGGCCATGTCCTTCTTGTCTGCTTCTAAACCTATCGGGCTTTTCTTTAGTACAACCATAAGACCTTTTTACTCACATATGTCTCCTCCTATGAAAAAATGATATATTTCATGGACATTATTTTTAGATATCTCTAGTTACAAAATATAATAACGATCGAACAAAAACTAATGTCACTGGACTAAATATATATAAATTCGAAAGGCCCTTACTTCCTTCAAATACTAGGTAGGCCCATGAATTGATGACTTCTCAAGTGATATAAGTAGAGTCCTTTTGATGTAAATCCACTATTGATGTTGTACTCTCTGCGCGATATTCGAAAAAGGACTTCAAATGGCCATCTATCCTATCTAGGAGATGACGAAAATGAGTTTCTTTCAAATTATATATATATATATATATATATATATATATATATATATATATATATATATATATATATATATATATATATATATATATATATATATATATATATATATATATATTCTATTATATGGCTCCTTTATTTACGTTTAATTACCCGTTCAATACGTCAGTACGGTAGATGACCCGTTACAATTAGCCTTATGTTAGTAGAAAAAAAGTCCGTCATGCAGGGGCTGCGTAAACTAAGCAGATTTCCCATGTGAATTTTTACAATAGAGAAATCTGCATACTGGTAACACAAGCCCACCATGAATAAATACAAACGGTAATAATAAAACTTTCAGTTAATTTTAATAAATTACCAACTGAAACGGCTTTTGAATGGTAAAAATAATTTATATTTTAATAACTCAAATTTTAGTAGTACAAGAACTAAAGAAGGGGGGGGGGCGGCAGATGAACAGACCTTATGTGCATAAATCACACAAAGTAATGAAGGTAAGGACGAAATGAAGAAGCTTCCACCTGAACCGAGTACTGACGAAAATGGCCGATCTAATCCGAACTATACCCAACCACAGACTTCAGAGAAATGCAAATATCTCGGTTAATATTCAAGATAGAGAATAAATGTATATATCAATATTTATAGTAAATTTAATTTGCAATAAGATTAGTTCTATACATTTTTCCGATCCGATGCATAATAACGGAGATATTTTGAATTTTCGAAAATCTCCCCTCAAAACCCCCTCTCCCACCGATCCGATTTCAGCCGTTAACGAACTTGATCTTCGTTTTTCATGAAACGATTAAATACCGAGGTTGGTGACGATTAAACTAAAATTGCGACCGCGAGAGTGTTAACAGACATAGATAGATATATATATATATATATATATATATATATATATATATATATATATATATAGTTTTGAACGGACCTTATTTTCGTTATCTCCTGTGTAGGATCGATGGACATTTGAAGAAATTTTTCGAAAATCGCGTCATGAGTACGACCTCAATAGCTGATTTCCCTTAAGGGAAATCTGCTAAAATGGACGCTAATAAATAACAAAAATAATAACAATCTACAATATTATGGCATATGTCGCTTTTCGATCCCATGGATTGGAAAGAATACATCATACGTCACTGTCATATGGAAAATAATATTTATCATCAATATTATTTTTAGTTCTCTCTAGTTACAAAAAATAATAGTATAATATAATAACGATCGGACAAAAACTACTGTCACTGGACTGTTAACAAGCAGATACACAATAAATATATATCAATTCGAAAGGTCCATACTTTCTTAATCTACTAGGTAGGCCTATGGATAGATGACATTTCAAAAGCTTTTAGGAGAGTTCAATTCCAGCTTGGGCAATAGGAATTTATTTAGTGACGGAATTCATTAAATAAAATCCTTAGTCTCGCCCTAGCCACAAAAGGGTGGTAACCTGTAAATAACCCGTCCCAATTAGCCAAAGTGGACGTTAATAAATAATTCAATATTTTTAGGAGAGTAAATTTAAGTTGAATCAGCCATTGATGTTGATTACTCTCTACGTGATTTTCGAAAAAAGGTCTTCAAATGTCCATCGATCCTATCCACGAGATGACGAAAATGAGTTATATATATATATCCTATTATACGTACAAGTACTCGTTCAATAAAACCATGGCTTATGAGGATAATACAGCTCTGATGTAAATCTTGAATTAGCAGTAATGTGGATCCTAGATGTGTTCAGTCATTCTCCCTACAAACATTTGTTAGCAGATTCACCTAGAAAATTCGGCTATTGTGGTTATACCCATTTTCGAAACATTTCTTCAAATCTCCATGGATCCTACCCTGCAGATTAGATTTGAAATGAAATAATTATAAATGAGGTTCAACCAAACATTATGCTGATGCAATTCAGTAGGACTACAAGGAAGTCATGTGGTGTCAACATAAGATTTTTGTCTCAATTGTTTAGAAGGGAGTGAAGTTCATTGGCAAATCATTGTAGGGAGCTTATAACTTTTTCTGCCTTCCCTCACAACTTAGTGCTCCGATATATCCGTTATGGGTGAATTGTAAAAACCATGATTGGGGGTTCATCATTAGAGAATGCAAAAAAGTCCGTCACGCAGGGGCTGCGTAAACTAAGCAGATTTCCCACGTGAAGTTATACAATAGAGAAATCTCCATACGAGAGCCAAACAGTTACGGCAAAGGGCCGAACTAGCTTTTGGCGGGAAATTCAGTCTTCCGTTACCAGCCCAAATTTAATGAAAATGCAAATATCTCGGTTAATATTCAAGATAGGGGATAAATGTATATAACAATATGTATAGTAAATTTAATTTCCAATAAGATACAATTTTTTGATCCGACTTATGCTAACGGAGATATTTCGAATTTTCGAAAATCCCCCTCTAAACCCCCCTCCCACTGGTCCGATTTCAGCCATTAACGAACTTAATCTGTCTTTTTGCATAAAACGACTAAATATCGAGTTTGGTAACGATCAAACAAAAATTGCGACCGCTAGAGCGTTAACAGACAAATATATATATATATATATATATATATATATATATATATATATATATATATATAGATATAAATATAATTTTGAACGGACCTCATTTTCGTCATCTCCTGAGTAGGATCGATGGCCATTTGAAGAAAATTTTCGAAAATCGCGTCATGTGTACGACCTCAATAGCTGAATTCCCTTAAGGGAAATCTGCTAATATAGCCGTAATAGAATGAGTTCTCGTCAAAGAAGTAGGGAAGTTCCTAGGGAGGTTTAAGCAGCGATCTATAATAACTAGCTAAAAGACCCTTAAAAACGTTTGGAGTTCACTCGGTGGCAGCGATTGGGCTGATCCACTCACGGCATGGGTTAAAACTGCATCATAATATTGATTTTAATTGGGCCACTCGCCGTTAATTGGAGCCCTGTTGGACATCAGTTAACTCTACCTGCGCTGCGTGAAACTCCAGCATTGTGACATCTGTGGATCGTTTGTCGGAGAGCAAATTTCAGAACGTGCTTTTTCATTTGAGAGTCGGCATGAGGGCGGTGGTTGACGGCATGCCACAGTAGCAGGATAAATGTTCTTTCATTCCGTGCAGCCGGTGGTTGGTTCGATGATAGAGTGTTCCCGCAGGACTCGTGTTATACCCTAGGCATATCCCCCTTTTTCTAGCCAATGATTCCCCAACCACAGGTCGCTTGCTCGACCACACAACCACCGCATGGAAAATTATAATTAAATTAAATTTTATTTGAGGCCATTGAGGGCTTCAGATGTGGTTTTGACAGCTTTCATGAAAACTCGTCATTCATTAAGTCTGCTCTCTAGTGATGGCCGGTATGTAGAGAAAACCTTTTTTTACTGTAACAGGAAAATTGTCGTAATTCATAATTTGGCAAAATAATAAGAAATATATTGCTCTATAAGAAAGTATCTAGGGAGGGTTATCTAGGGGTTTTAAGTTTCTTGATAAAGGACTCTTTTAATACTTGTGCAATAGAATAGACTACTTTTCTTTATCCAGAACATTAAAAGACATCTCATTCCTGTAGTCATCTCTTTGATAATGTTACCAGCAAAATTAAATTAATTAAAAGTAGGTCATGCAGGGGCTGCGTTAACTAAGCAGATTTCCCGTATTTGTATTTATCTCATTACAAAAAAAAATCGATGAGAACGATATTTGTTATTTAGACTACAACTAAAGTACTTCACAATATAACAGCTTATTGTTAATATGCCAGGAGTACGAGTGAAGGCTGAAAACTAAAAAAATGCGAATATCTCGGTTAATATTAAAGATAATGACAAAATGTACATAACAAAATTTATAAAAAATTACATTTGCAATAAGATTAGTGCCATATTAGCAGATATCCCTTAAGGGAAATCAGCTATTGAGGTCGTACTCATGACGTGAGTTTCGAAAAATTTCTTCAAATGTCCATCGATCCTACCCAGGAGATGACGAAAATGAGGTCCGTTCAAAATTATATATATATATATATATATATATATATATATATATATATATATATATATATATATATTTGTCTGTTAACACTTTAGCGGTCGCAATTTTTGTTTGATCGTTACGAAACTCGATATTTAACCGTTTTATGTAAAAAGACATATCAAGTTCGTTAATGGCTGAAATCGTAACAGAGGGAGGGGGGGGGGTTTAGAGGGGGGATTTTCGAAAATTCGAAATATCTCCGTTATTATGCATCGGATCGAAACATTGTATAGAACCAATCTTATTGCAAATTAAATTTACTATAAATATTGTTATATACACGTATTCTCTATCTTGAATATTAACCGAGATATTTGCATTTTTATGAAGTCTGTGGTCGGGTGTTGTTCGGGTTAGTTCGGCCGTTTTCGTAAGTCTCGCCTCTGGCGGAAGCTTCTAACCTAACCTGTCGTTTCTAACCTTCGTTACTTTGTGAGATTTATGCAAATACGTTCTGTTCATCCGTCCTCCCCTTCTTTAGTACTTGGACTACTAAAATTTGAGTTATTAAAATATAAATTATTCTTACAATTCAGAAGCCGTTTCAGTTGGGAGTTTATTAAAATTAACTGAAAGATTTCTCATTACCGTTTGTATTTACTTATGGTGGTGTTGTGTTACCAGTATGCAGATTTCTCTATTGCTAAACTTCACATAGGAAATCTGCTTAGTTTACGCAGCCCCTGCGTGACGGACTTTTTTTCGACCCGACGCATAATAACGTAGATATTAAGAATTTTCGAAATTTCTCCCCTCTATACCCCCCTCCCCCGACCGATTTCAGCCGTTCACGAACTTCATCTTTCTTTCTACATAAAACACATATATCGAGTTTGGGAACGATTAACCAAAAATTGCGACTGCTAGAGCTGTAACAGACATATATATATATATATATATATATATATATATATATATATATATACTAGCTCAGATACCCGGCTTCGCCCGGGAATGCATTTGAGGCTAAATGGTGATGATATTTTTTTTGGCAAGGCTTTACTTTGCTCACTATTTTGACATTTACCCGTCCCAGTTTTTAGGATTTATACCCGTTGTTGCCATTTGTTAATAAAAAAAATAATTTTTTTTGTAAGACTTCACTGTCCTCCATATTGTCATATTTCCCGTCTCCTGTGCATTATGCATAGATTTCAGTTATTAAGGACAAACTATTAACGTAGATTTGAATTAATTTTTCCTGGTGAGGTACCTGATAGTTCAAATTGGAATGAATCGTTGAGCATATCAATATCTCTACGCAAATTACTTGCTCCACACATTGTTCCTGGAGAAATGTATAAAACAAAAGTTAATCTAAATAACAAAGTAAACAACCTTTGTTATGTGCTTGTTTGTCCAAAAACCAATAGACAATGAAATATCGCGAATTTTTATTTCAGGCCTCCCTTATAACCCTCAATCCCGTTCTAACCTAAAAATTTTAATACAGCTTATAATCATGGAAGAATTAATGCTAATTGACATACCGAGTTTTGTTAAGTTCGGTTCAATCGTTAGCGCCCAATAAAATAGTTGACTCCCGCTTTAATTATAGTGTATATCTCGTTTACACTTTGTTAAAAGACAAAAATGAATATCACAAAAGTTACTCTAAATAACAAAATAAACAACTTTTGTTATGTTCGTATTTGCCGAAAAACGAATAGAAAACGAAATACCGCTATTATAAAATTCAGGCCTCCCCTACAACCCCCGCTCCTGCCCGTCCCTAGAAATGTTGGTATGGCTTATTATACTGAAGGCGTTAGTTCTAATACACATACCGAGTTTTATTTAGTTCAATGAAGTCTTTTGTGCCAAATAAAATTTTTCACTTCCGCTGTAGGTTTTAGGGTATATCTCGTTTATAATTCGATATAAAAAAAAGTGTATATAGCAAAAGTTACTCTAAATAACAAAATAAACAACTTTTGTTATGTTCATATTTGCCGAAAAACCAATAGGAAACGAAATATCGCTATTTTTAATTTCAGGCTTCTCTTATAACCCCCACTCCTGTTCGTCCCTAGAAATGTTGGTATGGCTTATTATAATGAAGCCGTTAGTGAGAATACACATACCGAGTTTTATTTAGTCCGGATGAGTCTTTTGTGCCAAATAAAATTGTTCACTTCCGCTATAGGTTTTAGCGTATATCTCGTTTATAATTCAGTATACATAAAAAGTGTATATAACAAAAGTTACTCTAAATAATATAGTAAACAACTTTTGTCATGTTCATATTTGCCGAGAAACCAATAGGAAACGAAATATCGCTATTTTTAATTTCTGGCATCCCCTATAACCCCCACTCCTGTTTCTCTCAGAGAATATTAACATAGCCTAAAAACTAAGTTGGGTTAGTAGTAATATATATATACCAAGTTTCATAAAATTCGATTCAGCTGTTTATGCGTGAAAAGGTAACAAACAAACAGACTCGAAAGAAACAAAATGCAGTTATGGTGTCTATGACATGTGAAACGAAAAGTTATCGTGAAATTTCGCGAAAAAAATCATTGTACAGACAGAGGTTACAATTTTATATATATGTGTGTATACGGTTTTGAACGGACCGCCTGGGTAGGATCGATGGATATTTAAAAAAAAATGTCGAAAATTGAGTCAGGAGTACGATTAAATGCCGAGTTTGGTAACGATTAAACAAAAATTACGACCGTTAATAGACAAACATAATAGTTTTGAACGGTCCTCGTTTTCGTCGTCTACTAGGTAGGATTAATGGACATTTGAAGAAATTTTTCGAAATATCGCGTCATGAGTACAACCTCAATAGCTGATTTCCCTTAAGGGAAATTTGCTAAGAGCTTTGGATATCTAATTGATCCTAAGCGACATTTTGTAACATTTAACTCTTTGAATGGGTAAGATTTTAGTAGTTTGTGACGGAGGTGTTCAATTGATCCTAAAGTGTCCGTTGGTTTAGAAGACATGCAACGACTTTGATTTACTGGTAGTTCCACTCAAATGGGTGGGAACCTGTAGATAACCCGTCCCAGTTAGCCTTAGTTGCAAAAAGTGGACATTAATAAAATAATAATAATAATCAATTGGAGAACATTTTTTTTTGTCACTCTAAATGTCTGTGAAACTCTATAACACAAACTATGTAGTTTCAACCTATTAGCTTTTAAACTCTTAATTGAAATGAATTCTGAGATTACAGTTTTAGAAGATTTTTTATTTTTTTATTTAGGAGCCCTTAATTGAAAAATGAAGAAATATATAAGGATGCGAGAGGTGTAATTCTGTTAGAAGAAAACTTGGGTCCATTTTTGGTTAGGATCCGGTGCTATAATGCACATTCATAAAACAAATAAATAGAATTATATATTTTTTGATTCAATCAAATTATTATTGGTACATTGTCAAACTCTAAATACACTCCAGAAAGTATTGGTTTAAAAAATTTAATTTTTATCTTTATCCATCAATAGATGAACATTAAACAATATAAGTGCAATAACTCATTGAATTCATTAAAATTCGACTCTTGAAAAAATACTAACGGCTAAATGGCATTTGATAAGTTCATGAAGTTTTTCTAATATTGCTCTTCGGAATAGCTTAAATCAATAGGATCTGTCTTCGAACGAAGTTGTTCGACAGGTCAGGTTAGATAACTACGTTAGACTCATTTTGGCCATTGTTGTTAATGTTGAACTCCGACCTGGCTGTCAAATGGAAATCGGCTCAAAAGGCCACTCCGTCTACCGATAGTTCACGACCCCAGATTGGCAGGACGGCTGAAACGAATCCCATTTCAACTAACTAACATTTTAATAGATTCATTGAGATGGGTTTTTAAATACTAATAAAAAATAATCAATGTAGTCTTTCACTTAATGGCTCATAATATATGAAATTCATATAAATTTTATAAACTTCCTAACTTGACAAGTGGTATTTTCAGATCCTTTACTCTTTTGAAAAATGCACCAAAATCATTTTTTTTATTACGCCTGAATCCAGATAATCAATAAGTGTTTAAATACGTAGAATATGGCAAATGCTTAAATTAAATGTTTTAGGCATATTAATGTACATTTTGTCGGACATCACCCCCAAAGGCATTAAGAAAGAACAAGTATGCTTCAATGTTCAAAATAAGTATATATTCTGCAAGGGTCTCCAATAAAAAAACATTTTTTTCGGTGCAAACTTTATTATTATTAAATATATCATAGATGTAGGCACCGACTAATACAATATATAGAAAAAGAATTATTAAGGGATGTGTTAAATTAATATTATTAATAGTTTTTATATATTTTTCTTTTAAAAGGGATAGCCTCTGAAGAGGTGGCAAATAAGCCACGAAACTTGTAGGCAGTTGCAATAATGTTTGCACCGGAAAAAAAATGTTTTTTATTGGAGACCCTCAGTAGTAGGAAAAGGGGGTTTCTGGCGCACTTTTCAAAATACCCTAAATCCCCAAAAAAATGATCACGTGATAATTTTAATAATTTCTCAAATAATCGTTAAAATGAGTTAAAATAGTTGAAGTGAGTTAAACTAGTTTTAGCTTGGACTCTTTAACTAGTTTAACTTTAATTAAGGTTTAACTTATCATTTATCATCATCATATCAGGAGATCATTTATTTGTTTCTTAAATAAAATTTTTTTCTTCCGTTAGGATCTTTTACGAGGTTTTTAAAAGTTAGCTATAGTTGTTGACAAACTATTTAAAGTATGAAACTGAAAAACTCCGTCACGCAGGGGCTGCGTATACTAAGCAGATTTCCCACGTGAAGTTTTACAATAGAGAAATTTCACGAGAGCCGAGCAGTTAAGGATTTCCCTTAAGGGAAATCTGCTAAAAATATTTTATTCAGACTTGCAATGGGGAGTCGATCATATAAAGATTTTAAAAAAAGGCCAAGTCTTGAATTTAAATTTGAACGATATTTATAAAAAGAATGTACTGTTTTGGAGCCTAAGTAAAATATTAATAACTACATAATGGGGAATGTATAAGAATAATATTACTCACTCGTTTGTATTTGTTAACTTGTTCTGTTTTGATAATATAAAAATTAAAATTTATAAGTACATAAACATTTCAGCAAAGAAGTCAGGATAAATAGGAGAGGTTTAACCTCCACTACATAGTTCTGATAATCGATACCTATTATGTGAGATTAAAAGGAAAATGATAAATAACTAAACTTTGGGAGCATTCACAACCAAATGGTTTTCGGAGACAGTTCACTATAAATAACTAAGTAAAATATATTTAAAATTCTTTGTGTTATGTACGCCTGACTCTTCCTAAATCAATTTAATTATCTAATTGTGTAAATTATACCATACAATGCATGCATTTGTCTCTGCTTAAATATTATGGAGTATTTTACCTGAGTATAAATCATTTTCACATTGATATTCTGAAAATCGCATGAAAATATAATTTTTTTTTTTATTTTTATCAATTTTTAAGACTGATAAATTAGTAGTTTATGTTTGTCGAGAGATAAAGCAACTGTAGAGTGATACAAATTGTTTAATGGTCTTGCATTATATTTTATAAAAAAAACTATTTGTTTTTCGACATCTGGAAATTGGTTTCCAATTAAACTGTTAATAAATTATCCATCGAATGCCTTGAAGTATTATAGATTAGCAGTAGTTGTAAGCGATGTTTCGTATCACAAGTTTACTTAGTAGCCGTATACGCTACTCAATAACTCAGAAAGTGTCGATAACTGTTACGAGTATATTGTGAGTACTTGAAGAAACTTGAATGGAGTGATGCCGCCATAAAGGGTTCGGAAGCGAATGCCAATCACCATGTCAATTCCCACTGTCAAAGTCAGCATTCGACTGGCCTTACGTGATTCAAAAGTATATTGAAACTTGACTCCCAATAGCACTTGGAAAATGAGCAAGCAGCGAATCTCTAACAACTTTTACCAAAGGCCTATGGCTGAGTCTTATAAAGACACACGTTCTTGGGCAGGCTAATGGTTATATCAAACTGAATTTAAGTTTGATGTTAATACATATCGTTACTCGATCACCAAAGACCAAGAGATTGCAGAAGTCAATAAAATACATACTTTTCCCTACAATTTGCCTAATTTATTGCCTACTACACAATTAGAAGTTAGATGCAAAGCTATCTTTAGGAGTAAACGTAAGATTATACTCGTAAACATTATATGCCAAAATAGTAGCCATGATCAATCTAAAAAAGACAACCGGTGTGTTGTCCAAAATTAGAAGTATTTTTAATAAACAGACCGCTCGAGTGGACAGTCGGAGCATGGAGAAGGAACCACAAATGGGAATAGCATGATACTATGATTTCTAAAGTTGATGAGACGTGGCTACATAACTGAAGTAGCCTTCATCGTTAATTCTCATTTTGTTACCCTCTCTTTTCTTTGTAGAATTACAATCAATCACCAGAATTATGATTATTTTCCGGAGGTAATTTCAATGAGAAGGTTGGTACTGCTTGGTGATATTGTTATTAATATTGTGTGAGATTAAGAGGAAGTTGTAAATAAAGTTATTTCATGAAATAACCAAAAATTGGCAAATATTTTTGATGATAAAGTTCAACTATTTTTTTTACAAAAAAAATGTATATAATCAATATGAGGTATATGTAAAAATTCGCACCATTATTTTATGAGTTTAAACCAACCTCCTGTCAATCACACATGATTAAAAATTTATAAAAAAAAAATAAAAAAATTGGTGACATATTCGGAAATAATATTTCCATTATTTTTAACCTTAATAGGTTTATATACAAAAATATGATACACGTGATCATTTTGATTAAAATTTAAAATAATGTTTATGTCACAATTAAAATAAAAATAAAATAATGTTACACTATCAATTTAAATTTTATAAAGATCAATAACGAAAATAGAACATTTTTCATAATAGGAAATTTAATTTTTGAAAGTATTCGCACTCACAACTACATACAAAGCGTTAATTGGTACTAAATATTAAGACCATCAACTTCAGCAATATTGCAAAGTGGCATGATTTATATTTCCTAATAAAATATCACAGTCATAAAAATTTCAGAAACGTCAATAAAATATAGAGTTATTCAACTGGAATTTGAGACCAATAATTGAAATGTTTCTGATAAAATTAACATTAATGAAGATATATGTTTTGACGTCTAAATCTTATCGCGAGAATGGTAGTCATAAAATAGCACTTGCTAACAATATTCATTAAAAAAAAAAAAAAAACATTCAACAAATTTTGCAATTTAATTTCATTGATCCGAATAGTTTATTTGCCAGCCAGAAGTTGGAAATCAAAACTTCGAAATTCATAAATGTAAAATAATCTTTATTATAAGCACGATTTCGTCGTTGCATTTACCCCATTAAACCAATATTAACAGATTTATTGTATATTTGCTTTGACGTCAAAGTAAGCCCTCACCGTCCTAATTCAAAATTCCAATTTTCATATAGCCTAAATTTACCTTGGGTTAATTGGCTCTCAAGTATCTGAGTCCATTGAAATTTTCTGAGCCGTTTTTGAGTAATAAACGGACATACAGACTGAGATGAGGGTTTTACAGAAATAGAAGTTTTAAGTTTGAAACTAGTAGCTCTTAGAATGATCTGAAACGTGAAAGAGAATTATCTCAGTTTTAAATAAACAATCAGACAAACCTTAGTTTTATATAGTTGAATCAGTATTAAGTAAGAACAAACAAGTATATTAAGTGTGGTAGAAAATGAGTGAACTGCATAATTCAATTGCGGTGATATAAAGTTTGCAGTAATATTATTGATCAATAGCAGGGACAAATTTTAAATGATTCATTATATTTAGAAAGAATAAAGAATTCATTTAATCGGTATTGATAAGGCCTGTTTCAATCGTTGATGGAAGGGCATACTGAAAACGACAGAAGTATCCATAGTTATTAGTCTCTCAATTGAAATACTATGTTTCTACAATTCGACATGGAATTTCAGATTGAATAAAGGGAATTTCAGGAATTTCTGTATTGACAGCATTTGAATTTAGAAAATCAGACCCTCCCTACTCAACAAATTCAAAATAAATGTTTGAAATCAGAGCTCCTTCAAGCGATCTATTCAAATAATAAATAATTCCCAACCCGTTGTTATTTACAGTAGTTTTTAGAACAACCACATTTAGTAGTTAAAACTGACGTGGCTGAGGATAGAAAACCAGAGGTCCAAACTATTAGCATTAAGGTTGGATGACTCTTCATGTGTGCAGGTAAAAAACAAATCAAGAAACACCTGCATGTTATTTTCCTTTCTTGAAATGATACCTGATCTCGGAAGGGAAAGAAATTACTGCGGTGTTCATTGCTCTCAAAACATTTTCTGTGGGATTATGTGGTATTAGAAGAGTTAGCTGCTAGAAGGATGAGCCAGGGAGACTGGATGCCTGTTAAAAATGATTACCTTTTTGTGGATAGAAACAGCACATGGAGAAAACCAAAGACCTATGATTGTTTACAAAGTTATCAAACTTTATGGTATAAAATCCAGTGATCCATTTCCGACAAATTGGGCTTTATTCTCATAGAGGGGATGTGATTTATACAAAAAGGTATTCATGTTTTGATTTTTGCTTTATCAGTTTACGAAACAATTCGAAACTTATATCAATAAGTAGCATGATGTACCAACCATCAAATATGTAAATTTGCTTGTAGTCCATAGGCTGTTCTAAGATTTAGGTGAATATCTTTAATTAAACCTAAAATCGAAATCCACAATCGTTTTTACGGTTGATTGGTACTTATCTCTGGTCTTTTAGCAGATTTACTTTAAGGGAACCTCGCAATTGAGGTTGTTCTATCTAGGGTGAGGCGCAAGATAATATTTACGGGATCAATGTTGGATTCTCGGCTAAGTTTGCGGTCAGTAGATTTAGTAAGCTTAAGGTGGTCCTTTTATACTCAGAAGTTGGAGGACTAAAGACGTCAGTAAAAGACGTGGTTATGGGCCTAATAGAGATATTAAAATATTCTATAAAAATCTTTAAAATGGAGAAGTAGACAAGTTAACTTCTTAAAAATCTGATATTTCATGAATGTATATACAAATGAAAATTACGAAAAAGCGAAGTAAATAACATTCAATGGTTTGTTTTATTGTTGCACTCAGTACTCCATGTGATGAAATATTTTCTCCTGGGTGGGAAAAAAAAATGTGGGACTCATTTTGATTACAGCCATGCTGGAGCAAAAAATAAAATAAACGAGCGAGTGAAAGCAAGGGTCAAAAGGACAGGACAGAAAAATATATTATTCCAGACATCAAAGAGTTTTGATAAAACAAGCTTTAGGACGTAAATCGAATAAAAGATCGGTAAAGTGCATTAATACGTTTGAGGGCTACTCCATTACTGAGAATAAACGCGTTAGTTGGCGGAGAGCACAAAGCGGTTTTGGAGAGGGAAGCAGGGTTTTGGAGAGAGAACCAGGGTTTAATAGGGTGAAAACGGAGAGAGAGTGAGAGAGAGAGAGGACTCTCCAACCTCACAAAATACAGCTCACTATTGGCAACTCCATTTATTATACCACTGACTGTACAAACTTTATCTCTTTGTTATCATTCCTTAATGCACATACACATTGTACATTTGGCCATTTCAACAGACCTATAAATATAAACAACATGCACGAAACAGACTTTCTTTAGAAAACTAATTAAATAGTTCTTCGTGAACGTTTCGTCCCCAGTAAGAAAGTATTGGACCACAAGTATTTATTCATGAAATACAAAAAAATATTTTAATGCCATTTTGATCCTTGGAGATTATATATTAAATGAATTAGAGGTCATCTAGAATTAAAACCCCATAATGCAGGGGCTGCCTTAACTAAGCAGATTTCCCATGTGCTTCACGTATTTGCATTTATCTCAAAAAGTAAATGTTCAATGAGAAATATATTTCTCCACGGCAGTGTTTGTTGGAAGTAAAGAATGTTTACTTGGAGGGAGAGAAAAAAACGCCCAATTCTTCACCATTTGTTTATTTCAGCGTTAAGCGCTTTCAAAGACTAATGTCTCCATCTTCAGAGTGTCATACTTGAGATTTTTCTGATTGTACGGTCTCTGATTGTGTGGTATGTTGATACTCTAACTGAAGCTTGACCAGCCATATTGTTCCATGGCAGTGTTTGTTAGAAGTGATGAATGTTTACTTGGAAAGAGTACAACATAATCAGAGAGCACAGCACAATCAGAGACAGTACGTTCAGAAAAATTTCAAGTATGACACTCTGAAGATGGAGACATTAGTCTTTGAAAGCGCTTAGCGCTGAAATAAACAAATTGTGAAAAATTGGACGTTTTTTTCTCTCTCCCCAAGAAATATATTTGGTTTTTAAGCTTCAAATAAGGTGCTTCATAACATAACTGCTTATTATTTATTTGACATGAGTCAGAGTGGGGTTTACTGAAGGCGAGAAGCTAATAAATGCACATATTTCGGTAAATAATGAAGTTAATGAAAAACAAAATGTACATATCAACATTTATAGAACATTACATTTGCAAAAAGATTGGTTCTATACAATTTTTCGATCCGACGCATAATAACGGAGATATTAAGAATTTTCGAATTTCTCCCTTAAGGGAAATCTGCTAAATACTAGCCAGGGCGGTTGGGTATAGTTTCACAATATTTCCAAACAAATGGGAGAGTCATGTGTATATAAAGCAACCACTATCCCTGATGAACGAGGTTGTAAGGCTAGAGAAATATTGTAGATGAAAACTGAATACCTCTGAATTTCCAATTAGGGGATCTTAAAAACAGAAAAAAAGGGTCGTAAAAACTAAATAAATTCATTTTCGTAGGGACTCAGGTTGGCCATGATATTCTTTTAATATTCTTCACTTTTTCTTCTTTTAAGATTCTTGGAGAAACGTAGGCTATCAAATAAAATAATTAGTCTGGCAGTGACTTAAAAGGACTATTTAGCCTAGATAATGTACTAAGATTAAAAACAAAAACAGACAAAATCCTAAGTGAGTCTTACCACGGTAGTTTTCTGTACGAAACTGGGTATGTATAAAACTCGGAAGGACAACCGAAATATTTAGAATAAAAGCATGTCGTAATATAGTTAGTTGCCTTGATAAAGTAAACCTCCATAGTCGTACCTTAGGTATTGAACATGTGTATTTTTTAGACATTTTAAAAGTTGCGAAAAGTTTGGTGTTCAAAGGATGAAGCTTGTGTATATATTATCAATGAAGGAGGTTACCTCTGTTTGCAATACTTATCATTCAGTCAGCCCAGTTTGATCACGCCCAAAGAACAAAGAAGATTTCATTCTGCATAATAGATTGGGCTGTTTTCTTTATCATATTTTACTGATAATACTTGATCACGATTAATATTTGTTTATGAGTTCTTACCGAAAAATATAAATCCTTGGTATTAGTGATTGTTTTCTGATCATTTGCCTATTCTATAGACACAAATTTACTGAACTATATCCACAATTTACTGCTGGATTTCTCCAAAATATCTTATAGCACAGCAATCAAACTCTTGGGAATATCTTGTTTAAAAACGCTTGACACCAAGTATCAAAGATATTTTTAATAAATTCAAGAAATCATTGAATTTATTAAGTACTACTAAATGGCAGCTGAAGGTTTACAATAGATCGCATCTGTATGGCTGATAGTTGTAGCATGCTCAAAGCATTGGGCACAACGCTGGAATCAGATTATCAAAAGGAGCTTTCCCAACAAGTACCGTCAATTGCAGAACCTGGAGAACAACCACTCGCCGACTGGCGGAAGATATTGTGGATACAATATCCCACAGTTCAAAATCATTGTATTCACAATATCCCGCAGTTCAGAATCATTGTTTTCACAATATCCCACAGTTCAAAATCATTGAACAGTCCCTGTGTAAATAGATTTCCAAACAATCCACACTTACGGACTTAGAAAACAACTAGAAACCCCTTTATATTAACGTTTTCAGAATACAATGCGAATATTATTGACTCTTCCATTTAACCTCACTGACAGTTGTCCATGCCAACATTGATAACAAACAGTTAATCGACCTCAGATCAACAAAATTTTAAAAAAGACCGAAGCCCATTATTTATACAAAACGCACTTCAACTTACTGACCAACCCCCAACACACAGAATCTACCCATATACATGGACGGATCCAAAACTGAGAAAGGTACTGGTGGAGCGGTTATTTTAGGATGTGATGCATATGGAATGAGTCTTCCTAAAAGCAGCAGTATGTACACCTCTGAATTGAATGCCATACACCATGCCACACATACATACTACAACACATGGCATTACTATATTCAGTGAGTCATTAAGTTGTTTACTTTCCTTCACACACATTTACAACACTCATCCCTTAATTATTCAGTTTTTTCAAAATGTTGCAAAACTAAAGACAATAATCTGGGCTCCAGGAAATGAAAGCATTGGACGTACAAACAACGACGATCCCGCCAGATATGTATCACAGAGATAATATTTAGTCTTTAGCTTACTGACCTAAAAATATTACAGACACTATTAAATGAATGGCATAAATTGTGGCATACAACAAAATAAAATCATCTTCCAGAAATAAATCATTCTATAAGCAAATGGCCAACCAGCCGACGTGAAGCGATATGAAGTTTTACTCACGAGACTTAGGACAGGACACACATATTTAACATATTCATTCCTCCTGACTAGAACAGAAAGATCTTTCTGCAGAACATGCCATTAAGGTTATTAACCATTTAACACTTACTGACATCCCGCAGAAAACTGCACATAAAATGTATAAACTTATTACTGACAGGTATCCACGTATTGACAATATACTTATCATCATCATAAAAACATAAATTTGGTTTACAAAATGTTAATTCTGTTCATTTTTTATTTTGATTTATTGAGAAATTTGGTATAATTTTAGCAATTGTAAATAATATAAAAATTTGAGCATGTAAACTAACATTATTTATTTTTAAAACAATATTACAAGTAACATATTCCCAGGAGTAAATCATCACAGTAGCGGATCATCTAAACCCAATTAATAAATAAATATTCACAATCCGTTTTTAGAAAATTTGGAGAAGTATTATTAAACATGGCCTTTCAGAGCTTGTAATGGTGAGTTTCCTGAAAACATTTCTATATAGAGAGGATTTCTAAGTGATTGAAAACATCCCCTCTGCCTTTACTCATTCTGATTTAATATAATCTCCGTGTACATGAACATGTTGCATGGACTATCACGTTCAGATACAGTACTAAGAACTAGTCTAAATAAATAATGGGATGAAATAGGATGCAAATGCCGCTTCTCTACAGTGGTGTATTCAACATGAACATATGTTCTGAGAAAGAAATTTAAGTAAAGTTAGAAGGAATCAAAGGATTTTCGAGGTTAACTGACTATTTATATCAATCAATATCGGTTTAGAAATATCAAAATTACGCGAATAATTATTATATTTACTATTACTTTTTCTGAAATGTGGGTTGGAACGTGACTGTATCAAAACAAAATCGGAGATAAAACTTTCTTGTTGCATCAAGTTATGTTTTGGCACGCACAACTACTGTTTGTTGATAAAGCTACAGTAGATATGTCTAGTTATGTATTATTTATTTATTAACGTCCACTTTTATTTATTTATTATTTATTCATACAATAATCTCATTTGGAAACTGGGGCGATTTAGCGACGTATCAGTTATTTACATATAACATTATTATATTTACGTAAGTATGCTCATTTCTGCAAATATTTTCAGTATTGCCCTACATTATAATTTTTTGAAAATGTTGTTATGTTTCAAGTAGTGTAATACGCGGTCTATATACGGGCTACAGTCATGTAGTAATTCAGTCAAAGTGTATGGTAGGTCTATGTGAGTCCTTAAATAGCAGTCAGTAAGTATATGTTTTGAGGCTGTACTCATGACGCGATTTTCGGAATTTTTATAGTAAGTCTACAGTTACAGTGTTGGCAGTAGGGCTCGTCTTCTCCAGTAAGTATGAGTTAATCGTGAATGGCCAATTCTCAACCTTTTTAAAACTACTTCTTCTCTTTTACTTAGCCTTCTAAATGTTTTATAGTCCTCTCAAATATAAAAAATATATCTTTTTGTTTCAATTTTATTTAAGAAAATGTATTCCTTGAACAAAATTTGTTTTCTAGAAACAGTTCAATCCTTATAATAATAATAATAATGAATTAGCACCTTCTATGAAGACGAGTCTCAAACTAAATATTTTGAATAATACCTAACATTTTAAAATGATTTAAAAAAAAAAAAAAACCGAAGACTACAATATACTAGAAATAGTTCGTTTATAAAACTGGCAATATTGTTAAAGAACTTCCTAATGAAAAGTGTAAACTGATGCCTTCCCATGACTTACAGCCTACATTTAAGGTATTATTCTGCTAGAAAATAAAACTCTGGGCTTTGAATGATTTTAAAGAATTCCTATAACCTAAAACTCTTTTAAATTATTTATTAATGGATATTTTTTGCAACTAACGCTAATTGGGACGGGTTATCTACAGGTTACCACACTTTTCTAGCTAGGGTGGGACTTAGGATGTTATTTAATGAATTCCGTCACTAAATAATTTCCTTTTCCCAGGCGAGAACCGACCTCGCCACTCTACATAGGTTTACCAAGTGAGATTAAGGTCAACGTTTATCTCACATGGCTGTTCTGAGTCCCAGTTATGTATTATATTTATGACAGAAATCAATCAATTTTATAATTTAAATTACTTAATTGTAAAATAGAGACTGTGGAAATTGATCCAAAAGCATATCTGATCTAATTTTTTCTTGGCATGGGTCATTGAGTAATTAAGAAATAATTTTGGAATTCCTCTTAAGTAATGCCGTGGCAATGATCTAAATAATATTTCCTCTAATGATGATTTTGGTTGGGAGAATTCAAAAACTTTAATATGTGGTAAATTATTTTTAGACTTTGCTAAGTTCATTAGAATTATATTTTAGACATGGCTAGGTGAATGGAGAGAAGCCATCTTTAAACGGAAAATACGTGAGGAAAATAAATACATTGAAGGGGCTGAAATTGGATGTTTTCGTTAAAAGCTTGCCAAGGGGGAAGTTTGTCGCCCAATTAAGGGGCTTGGGCTGAAGAGGCCGTGTATTTCGGCTTTTCAGAAGTTTTTATTCTGCTGGTTCGAGTTGCACAACTGTCGCGAGTCTTAGCGACTTCTCACCCTCGCTTTCCAACTCACTCCTTACAGTTCACTGTCTTTACACTTGGCGCAATATGACTCCGACCCCTTCTTCCCAAGTCTTCCTCCGCGTCTTCCCTTCTCTTTCTCTTTTAATGAGATGGCTTCGAACAGAGTTTTGATGAGTTAGGCCGTACCCACTTTTACTTTTAGCCCCATGGGGCTCAACATTAAAAAGCTGGACGTCACTTATGTCTGTATCGAACGTTATTGTTCCTGTATAACTAATGACCAATGGGCGAACAAGCAGAAGTGGAGGGGGGTTGGTCTCTGAAGGTGTAAAATGTACAATCACAAACGTTTGCTATTATTATGTAATAACGTGAATATAAAAATTTAATTGATAAAAATGCTATTAACAACTAATCTTTATTTAACAAAAATGTTCTTATTTGACATTTCATCAATTCTTCTCAAACTAGAGTGTTAAACGAGTTTTGTATATATTTCGTTTTCAACCTTCATTAAACCGCTATTACAAAGCCTGCAATTCTCACTTTAGACTAGTATATCCCTAAATATCTTTCCTTTGGATTAAATTTTGTATAATATTTAAGCTATAAATAGAGGACCTGCTTAGTTTTCAAAGCCCATGGTTGACGGACTTTATTCTTTTAAAAATTCTAAGATTTTATTGTTGTATGCATGCTTGAAGGGGCTATTTTTGTGTTAATTGATTTAATGTTAATTTATTTATTTAATACCTAATATATATATAGTTATATATATATATATATATATATATATATATTATTATATTATTTACGAACTAGAATTAAATATAACTGACGAGAATTTACATTAAGATATCTAGAAAAATCTAAACTAATAAGATTCATATATATTTTACCTAAAATTAAAGCATTATATTTCCAACATAATAATGTTAATAAATTTTTCATCATAATATTGGTTCCTGTTCTTACTAATATATAGACAAAACAGTACTAAAAACAAGTTAAGAGAAGAAGAGAAATTTGACAATGTTAGCTCAAATAAAATTCTCGGAGTTTGAGGCTATTTCTTGAATATTTAAAAATGTTAATATATATATTTGTCTAGTTGCACTATTTAGAATATTATGAAGTTGTGAATTATTAACTGGCGGTACATGCTGTTCTCTGAAAGGGGAGTAAATAGGGTAATGATGCATTATATAATAAATGTCTTCATTCTTATTTAAATTACAGAATGTGCGAACTTATTTTGGATTAATATAGTATACATTTTTCATTGAAAACTTTATAAAATAGTTACTTGACGGTCTTTACTGTGCAATGGTTTTTATAATTTGGGATGGCAAACCAATAGTTGTGAAAATGGCCTTTTGTTACGGACTACAATTTGACATTTGGAGTTTTTCAAGGTCTATAGAAATTAATTTACTTCTTTATGCTTCTACTATTGAGCTAACGTGTAATTTAATTAAGTATTTTTGTGATTGTCTAAAAGAATTGTCATGTATTCAATAAAAGTGCCCTAAAATAAATGGATAATTTATTATATCAAAGAGATAACTCTTAAACTATTAAGAGTTTAATGGAAAGGGTAGCTGAGTGCTTGAGTAATTTTATTGAAGTTGTAATCAGTCAAGGGTTGGATAATGTTAGTCCATCAGCTCTTGGTTGTTTAATTCACTCTTAACAGTAAAAAGTTATACGTCCATATGTATGTAAGTGAATAATACGTACAATAAGTATTGTGGCTATACGTTATTAGTTGCTAGCAGATTTTCCTTAAGGGAATTGAATTGGAAAATTGTTTTGGCATTTTTCAGAATTTTTATTTGGTATTATTTGAACAATATAACGTGAATTAAGCATTAGGGAAAAAGAAAATTAAATAATATTTTAGTGGAGGTGTTAGTTTTAAAATCACTGTAAGATGGTTATCTAGACGCTTTGAAGAGAAAAAGACATTGACATATAAATTATTAGAGTAGCTACTTACCGAGAACGAGGGACGGTTATGAGACTGGACACTGTATTTTAAGGGGTTCTGTCCCATAAGTGCTCCGCTTATCTTTTATTACGGTTGCAATAAATTTTTATTGCATAAGATCGTCTGAGGGGAAAACTCTTCTTATATACTATGTCTACACCGTTTTACTGAATGGAAATACCACGAGAAATGTACACTTTTTTCAAATTAACATGTCTTTATTATTCTTTTTGTAAAAAAAAAAAAAAAAAGAAAAGGTTTCAGTTATAACGGAACTTAATGCCTTAATGGATTGTTAGCGTAGAACAGCTAAGCCCCTAAAAATGAAACCGAACTAAATAATCACATACAATCAAATAAAAATCATTTTATCTATCATTTTCATCATCATCAAGTCCGTTTTAGGTATTGTTGATAAATCAGTTTATTTTTCTTTTTGTCAGTTTGAAACCCGAAATTACCTACTAAGATTTATGAGAGAAGATTTTGGTAGTAATTATTTGAGTTAGGTCTAATTTGTGATTTCTCAAAAAAAAAACGAAATATTAAAAGGTACCAACACTTCTTTAAAAAAATATTATAAGGTATCAACCCTCCAAATAGCCGCTGTAGCAAAAAGTGAACGTTTGTAAAAAAAAAAAAAAATAACCTGCCCTCTTTCTGAGGGTACCTGTATGGTCAGCCTCCTAATCGGCCAATTTGTTGGTAATAATGTTTTGTTTTTGTTTAAATTAAATAAAAATAAAAGGTATCAATGTCACTGATTTATTTTTTTCATAATTTTTTACTTTTATCAGATTCCGAAAACGCTAGACAAAAGTTGCTTTATGTTTATTTATAGGCTATTGCTTAGATTTCAACCCCTATCGTCATAGATTAATTTATATATATATATATATATATATATATATATACTTGTAGATATCTCCATCCCTGCCATTCATTTTTTAATTTTTGAAAAAAGGTTGGTTAACGTTTTACATTCTTTTTTCGTCATTTGTCGATGTTGATGACTAAAATCTTATACTCAATTTTTATGAGATAAAACACCCTGAAAGGCCTATTAAATGAAGGCCTAAATTATGAAGTTAACAAAATGTTCTCAGTTACCTTTCCTAGTTAGGGTGACATAAATAAGTCTTTTTATCATCAGCCTTTTTATGCAAGCGTAATGCTCTCCTCCAAAATATTGTTACAACAAGTTTATCAACATTTTACACTAATGCCGATTGGCACTTTCTTTCCTCTTTACATAATTATTATATTCTCCTGTAGGTAAGAACAGTGAGAAGAGGATCGACATGCTAGATAATCATATTGTCCATAATAAATGTAAATACCGAAATAAGAACATGTAGGATGGGATAGAAATGAAGTGAGATAGACTCCATGCCAAGGAGGATATTAATAAAACTGAATATATCTAGTATCTAGGGAAATTTCATAACTCCAAGCGCAATTCTTCTTATGGAAATTGACAGAAACCCCAGAGTCAGGTCTAATTTATTTATTTCTACCTCGTAGTACCTCTTAACTCAGCTCATGCATTGCATCAAGGAGATTCCTTTAAGTAAAATCAGCTACTGAGGTAGTTTATGATGCCATTTTCAAAATATGCATTCAAACATCTGAGGGATGAGAAAATGAAATCCGTTCAAAATTATTAATGTTGTTGTACACATGTTTACTATATCTCGAATATTAATCGACATAACATCGACTTAACATTTTTTTAGTTTAAACCCGGGAGGGGGTTTAAGCCCTCCCCCCAATTCATGTTTTTCATATTAACTATTAACTCTTGAAAAATATATCCCTACTTTAATATTGTTTTAATTGAACCTTTACTCTCAGATTTATGGAAATATGTTTGGTGTGAGAATAGAGAATTGTATAAAGCTAAAGATAAAATATGATAATGGTGAAATCTGTCGAGGCCTTCCGTTTATTCAATGGACAGTTTTTGGATAGTAGAATAACGGACCCTCATCTTGTGTGAGTCCCAATTCAATGATTTTTCGATTTTTATTTTAATTTTTAATAGGTTTAGGATCAGAGTCATACATCAGCTTAAAGTAATTCCTGAAGTACTCAGGTAATTTAAATTTATACCGTCAGATGAAATAGTTAGCGCGACCAACTCCTTGTAACGCGTGCAAGACAAAAACAAAACGCATTAAGAATATTATATATAACGAATTGTATAGATGTTTTTGACCATGCTATTATTATAGATGGTGTTACTATTATTATATGTGTGTATATATATATATATATATATATATATATATACACTATATATGGGTAACTGGTCCATGTAATGAGTGTAGTATACCATCATCCCGTTACTCACCTATGGATGTTCTAATGGCGGGGGGAGCTGCCTCCCCTTTCAGGTCTAATTGGCTACAGTTTTCTCAGAAAGTGCTTTACCTCACTCCGTCTCTTCTTATTCCCCTCAGAGAATCTCATCTATTTCTAATCTAAGTACTAGCAACTTGATTAGGCCTTGGCGCTCTCTCTCTCCCTCACACCTACCTCGGTTTCATTCCCTTTTAGTCATTTGTATCTTAAAGAACGGCTCTTCTCGGTTGAATAACAACTCAAAGAGGTCTCTGTAATAGGACGTCTGGGATATTGAGCTCTGTAATCAACTGAACCAGCCCGAAGAAGTTTACCACCTTGTCGGGACTGATGCACTCATGGCCTGGAGGAAAAATGATGCTTTGGTTTTAATAAGTACGAATTTGACTGAATGAAGTTTTGAGGGTTGGCACATTTACAACATATACGTTAGCGTGCGTAAATAGCATTTTCCGCATTTCTTAAGTCAATCTGTGTGAACCCTAGTCAGTATATAGAATGGCCGGAAGTTATTAGAAATGGTATTATCGCTTAGTTTTTCACATTAGATTAAACTATCATTTACCCAAAAATGCAGAAGAGCTTCCAATGACGTTTATTTTTCTATTAAGTAATTAAGAACAAATATTTATTATAAGTGCGTCACGCAGGAGCTGCGCAAACTAACCAGAGTTCCTACGTCCTGGTATGACATACTATGTAACTCTTCTCCCAAAATATTTTCTATTTCTAAATTAAAATCCTGTAAGAATAAGTGGAGATTTATTGAAGGCAGAAAACTAGCAAGTACGAATAATTCGCCTAATATTTACGTTAAGAAAAATTGTATAGAACAACAATTGTAGAACACCTAACAAAATTGCTTCTGTATCATTTTTCAATACAATTTCTATACTAACGGAAATATTTTGAATTTCTGGATTCCCTCCTTCGTAACCCTTCCAAACTGGAAGAATTGTAGCCATTAAAGACTATTTACTAATGTGTTGAATTAAACGGTTAAATATTCATCACGGTATAAATCAAATAAACATTTTTGAATAAAGAATGTAAAATCTTAATCGATGACTTCATCACATAATGTATTTTATGTAACTCACTAAGTAAATGTTCATTGCAAAGAATATTTGGTATTTAATCTTGGAATGAAGTATTCATTGTTTTAACAGCTTATCGTTAATATGGTATCCTACTCATCAGTGGGGCTCTACAGAAGGCCAAAAATCAAAATATGCAAATAACTCGAATATTCAGGATAGAGATAAATGTATATCATTACATTTATAGAACATTACATTTACAAAATGACTTATCATATACAATAGTTCAATTTAACGCATAATATTGGAGATATTTTGAATTTTCGAAATTCCCCCTCTTCCACTGGTCGGATTTCACCCATTAAAGAAATTTAGTTTTACATGAAACGTTTAAATACCGCATTTGGTATTCCGACCGCTTAGCGTTATCAGATAAATATATAGTATTCAACGGATTCCATTTTTGTAATCTTCTGGGTGGGATCGATCGACATTACTGGGTATTTTTCGAAAATCACATCAAGAGTACCTGAATAGTTAATTTCCCATATGGTATATCTGGTAATAAAAAAAAGGTCTTATTTACAATACAATTTTTCATGCAGGTCATATCATAAGTATTTATTTAAGCTATAAAAAGAGAATCTGCTTAATAACTTTGGGCTTAATTATTTAAAAAAATCTCTCAGATTTTATTGTTGTATGCATGCTTGAAGGAACTATTTTTGTGATTGCCTTCGATAAATTACCCTAAAAATAAATGAATAATTGATTATATGAAAGAGTTAAAAGTTTAACTCGGGAAAGGATAGCTGAGTACTTGAGTAATTTTGTTGAAGTTGAAATCAGTCAAGTGTTGTATAGCGTTAGCCCATCTAGCTGTTGGTTGTTTAATTCACTATTAGTTATACACTCCTGAGTGAACAAAGCTCTAATCCTCGGGAATTGAATTAGTGTTAATAACTCTATTTGAATTCCTTTGTTGAATTGTTGCCTTAGCAGAGAGGCTAAGGAGATTCATTTACACCCACATATATGTGCATCGTGATGTCCCATAGCAACATATAACAGGCAACATAAAGTCATCTTGTATATCTATCAGGGTGAGAATAGAGAATTCCAACCACTACAATTCTATAGCATATGAATTGCAATTTTTCTCATAAGAAAAGAGTCAAACATGTATTTATAATTATGAGCTTAAAATAAATTTGAATATAGCAATGTATTTAAAAGCGATGGCATTGCGCTCTGGGTTAAAATCCTGAGTGGACAAAGGGAATATTGATATTTATAGTGACGGACTCTCTTAACAAGATTACTTTCTTCATTCTGGCTGGGAAAATACATGCTTACAATCCGTCCTGATTAGACTTAGTTGCAAAAAGAATATTCATGAATGATTATTTGTAAATGAGTTAAATATTTTATCAATATTTTTATTTATTTATTTATTTGAAGAGCTCCGCTAGAAGAAGAACTAGGCGATGTCGCTCAGTACCATTTATTTGAATTCTCTAAATTAAAATAAAGATAAAATGTTTTCAGAATTTTTAAGACATAGTGTAATTCAATAGAGATATTAAATAGTGGTGAAAATAATTAAAACATTTGGTCAAAAGTCATTATTTATAAAATAGCAAAACAAAAATTCTATATTATTACATATGGAAAGAAAGAATAACATGACAGTCCATGCCTTAAATGATGGGAGTCACGACTTATTTTTTTTTTTTTTTGAAAATAAAGAAATACATGGAGGATAACAGAAGTAGACCCTATTTTTTGTGCCAATATTGTACATTCATGTCGATGCATTATGACGGAGAAACATACAATTTTACATGTTAACCTTTCTCCAAACCCCTGCTCCTATTGGATTAACGAACTCTAAGACGAGCCAGGAAACAAAGTCACGAATATTTGACTGATGTGTGTTTATTAGCAGATTTCCCTTAAGGGAAATCAGCTATTGAGGTAGTGTTCATGACGCGATTTTCGAAAGTTTTCTTCAAATGTCCATTGATCCTATCCAGGAAATGACGAAAATGAGGTCCGTTCAAAACTGTATATGTATACATATATTTGTCTGCTACAGCTCTAGCGGTCGCAATTTTTGTCTTATCTTTACCAAACTTGATATATAATCGTTTTTTACAAAAAGAAAGATCAAATTCGTTAACGGATGAAATCGGACCAGGGGAAGAGGGGGGGGGGTTAAAGGGGGAGAATCTCTAAAATTTTTATTTCCTCCGTTATTATGCGTCAGATCGTAAAAATGTTTAGAACAAATCTTATTGCAATTGTAATGTGCTATAAATGCTCTTATGTAAATTTATTCACTATCTTGATTATTAACTGAGATATTAGCATTTTTACTTTTCGGTCTTTAGTAAAGCCCCATTCCTACTCATATGTTTTATAACAATACGCTATGTGTTTATAACAATATGCTATTATGTTATAAACACTTTATTTGAAGCTTAAATACCAAATATTGTTCTCATTGCACTTTTAAATTTTTAGATAAATGCAAATACGTGACGCACGTGGGAAATGTGCTTAGTTAACGCAGCCCCTGTGTGATGGACTTTTATATATTCTGGGTGCCCATGATAAACCGGATCAAATGCTTTTCACGGCTAAACGGACCATTTAATCAAACTATGCCAGAGAAAAAGTTGCCTTCATCTCTAGATTCAACATAGAGCATTACTTTACAACTTTGACGCGTCATGAACGGTTGACGCATGTCCACATTTTGTGGTCACCAGATGACATCTATATTTTATTACACCCTTTCAAAGTTTTTAGAATGTTATTAATGAATCAACAGATCGCATTTCGATATCTTTGAAATTAAAGGATCTACGTCATTGAAAAATCTGGTATCCTCAACAGCTTTATAATTTTTCTGGCGACTTTTGTATTGGAATTTTGAAGATCTAATACTTCTTTCATTTGTATTTTTCCTGCTATTTTACTTAAAAATGTCTACCTATGTGTAGGTGCTACATTAAAGTTGAAAGCTATAAAAAGTAATTCTTTAATAACCTTTTCACTGGTATTTTTCAAATAAAAAGTTAAGTTTACAATATTCTCTACATTTAAGAATTTAATCTAAAAATAAACAGATTTTGATACAAGAAAAAGAAAACAATAGAAACAGTTTTCTCATTTATATGTACATATATACTGCTCAAAAATGAATAGGGATATTGCTTCTTTTTACTTATCCTATTAATTTTAATTAAATCGATCTTAATTAAATTTCTTTTTTATGGGGAAAAGACAATAATTTCTAATAAATATTAATGATATTTGTAAGAAAAAAAAAATATGCTAGGTCCTATAAATACCACAAAACAGCCAATATCCCTATTCATTTTTGAGCAGTTTGTATCATTTTTGACGTCTACTCAGTAGGATTGATAGACATTTGAAGAAGCTCTTCGAAAAGCGCATCGATTGATTTCCTTTAAGGGAACCTTGCAACAGAGATTAAAGCTATATTTTATAAATGTATCACTTTTATAAAAGTAAGGCTGCACCGTTTTTATAATAGTAAGTATTGTAGCTGACCAAGCAAAACGGACAATGGAATATAGAAAATATTTCCATAGGGGCGCCATTAAGGGTCGTAAGGTTGGTAGAAGTGGGTCAGAGGCGAACACCCTGAAGAAGCCATCCTATCCAACTGCTGCCTTCCCATCATCTCCATCTGATAGATTGCTCTTTTAGCTCAGCTTTCCTTTTGTGTTTCCCTATATTTTCTTTAATGTTTATTTATGAAAGCCTGACTTATAGCAAAAGAGAAATCGGAGGAAATAATAATGCTTTGTGTGAGCGCACTTCTCTTTCCTCCTCCTCCAATGCTTCCCTATTGTTATCATTTGGATGTATTATCAAAAAAACAGTATTTATGCCAGTGAGTTTATTACGAGTCCAAGAAACAAATATATACGCTCCCAGCATTTACATGTAAATATTCATTTTAGCAGATTTCCTTTAAGGGAAATCAGTTAATAAGGTCGTACTCATTACGCGATTTTTGAAATTTCTCTTCAAATGTCCATCGATCCTACCTAAGAGATGATGAAAATGAGGTCTGTTCAAAACTGTCTCTCTCTCTCTCTCTCTCTCTCTCTCTCTCTCTCTATATATATATATATATATATATATATATATATATATTTGTCTGTTACCGCTCTAGCGGTCGCAATTATAGTTTAATCGTTACCAAACTCGTATTTAATCGTTTTATCTAAATATAAAAAAAAAAATCAAGTTCGTTAACGGCTGAAATCAGACCAGGGGGAGAGGGTTTAGAGGGGGGGAATTTATAAAACTCGAAATATCACCTATAATATACGTCTGATCCAAAAAAATTAAATGTACTATAAATATTGTGGTATACATGTATCCCCTATCTTGAATATTAACCGAGATATTTGCGACTTCAGTTTTCACCTACAGCAAAACCCTATTTCTAGTCATGTTACATAAACAATACTCGGTTATGTAATAAGCCACATTATTCAAAGCTTAAATACCAAGCATTGTTTTCAAGAGACAATTATTATACCAGATACGTGCAAATGTGTTCCTGGTGACCCCCCCCCCCCCTCCCCCAACCATCTTAAGTTTTTGGACTACTTAAATTTGATTGAGATAAAAATTATTCTGATTCATTATAAATTACAGTACTAGATATAGTAAATAGTTTTCAATCGAACTAATACATTTTATTCAGATATATTTCAGTAATTGTTTTTCTTTCCGGTAAGAAGTTGGCAGAACTGTTTGTTTATATTTCAGATGCTTTCCGTCGGGAGGTTTCTTATTATCATTTGTATTCACTTAATATTGACGGTTGTGTTATGTTACCGGTATGTAGATTTATCTATTTTTAAAACTCACGCGGGAAATCTGTTTAGTTTACGCAGCCCTTGCATGACAGACTTTTAATATTTCAAGATTGATGTGCAAATTTCTGCCAGGATTTTATAGGAATCTTGCTGTTTCTAGATTTTGACTTAACGGACTTGTATGCTATGAGAGCTCCATTATAGAAACGAAGTTCGTCATGCGGAGGTGTGGAAACTAAGTAGAAATCCCACACAAAACTAGACTTGAGGTTTAAGCTGGACATGTGGTGTTCTGTAAGGCATTGCTTAAAGCGAAGATCACACGAGTAGGAGTGGGCGCTATTCAACTCTGAGCAGACAAAGGCCTTTAACTGAAATAATATTCCCCTAACGGCAAATTGTATAGAATAACCATTGTTGGAGACTACTTTATCAAAGAAATTAGTTGTTATATAACCATCCATTTTGTATGTACAGATTATACACAAACATCCAGGATGATTCAAAATGAATGAATCGTTTCTATGGTTAAGAAATTAAGAAAGAATAACAGCAAAAAATAATAATAAAAAAAAACTAATTTAAAAGCATTCCAATTAAAAACACGTTTTACTTCACGCGGTACTATCAAGAGAATATAATTCTTGTAATTTAACACGAAACAAACCATTTAATAATTTTTGAGATGCTGGATTTTGAAGGAATTATTATTTCAGGTAAGAAAAGAAAGACCTCGTTCGTTCACAGTATTTTATTCTATAGCGCTGGAACTAAGACACAGGGAATTCCTTGGTTTCAGTAACATATTTGTGAAGAGGTCACTGATGATGGAGCGTATGCTCTGAAAGTGCTCTGTCGTATAGAATAAACTACTGTGGAGGAACGAGGCCATTATTTATTATTATTATTTCTTGCCTGAGACAAACTATTTAAGGTGGTAATTTTAGGGCACGCCTAGATAAGGTGCTCAATGTCACTCTATTTGTAGCTGAAAATAGAAACAACAAGAAGATAACCAATTGCTTAAATTAACACAGACAAACAATTATATTACATAAGATTCTTTCATTACGTAAAGGAAGGATTATTTACTTTGAAAAATTCACTTAACTAGAGATAGCTGTCCTTTTAGTCGCTATGCTTTGAACTTGTCCCTGTATTCTTCTCCTTTGACCAGGAAAGATGGCGAAGTACAGAAGGAACCAACGGAATGAAAAGTGCATTGCCCGACACGAGGACTTTTAAACATTAAGTCTTCTTACAGAAGGAAACTTTTTCCTCTCTTTCAGTTTCTTATTTCTTTGAGCAACAGTGTTTTAAGTAGGAGCGATAGGGAAAAGAGAGGAAAAAGTTGAATGAAAGTGATGACACTTAAGTCACTGAAATAATAAAATTTATAAAAGAAATTGATTTTCTTTGTATCATCTAGCTGGTTCTCATGAAGTGGTTTTTATGAAAAATCTGAGTTAGTTCGTTATTCTCACATCATATAAAATTTTCAGAAGCTTTTAAAGCATGTATCATTTAAAGCAAATTGAAATTAATATAAAAATTTCATAAAATGAGCACATGACTCCCGGAAAAGTATGGGTATTATATTCTGGTATTCTCAACCTGACTGGGCATATGGAGGCAAACTTTTCTAAAGGTGTAAGATGTGAAATATTTCCAAAGACATCATATAAATATGTGTGTGTGTGTGTGTATTTATAGATATATAATTATAGAATAGAGTGGCTCCTCTTGACTAAATGCCTTTAACTTGTAAGATGGAACCGTGGTACTGGGTAGCCCTAGCGCCTGCTGTGGGAAAGAACAGGATAGAAAGAAGACGTCATAGCTCAAGAGAATATTTGTGATGACATCATCAACTGTTGGTGTATCATTTGACGGGTTAGCACTCGGTGTCATTGCAATACGAAGTCCACTATTGAAATGAATATTAAATGTGATGTATAATACAATGTAAAATGAAGAAAAAATTGAGAAATACATAACTGCATACATTCTATGCACACACATTCACACAGCTGAAAATAGAAACAACAAGAAGATAACCAATTGCTTAAATTAACACAGACAAACAAATATATTACATAAGATTCTTTCATTACGTAAAGGAAGGATTATTTACTTTGAAAAATTCACTTAACTAGAGATAGCTGTCCTTTTAGTCGCTATGCTTTGAACTTGTCCCTGTATTCTTCTCCTTTGACCAGGAAAGATGGCGAAGTACAGAAGGAACCAACGGAATGAAAAGTGCATTGCCCGACACGAGGACTTTTAAACATTAAGTCTTCTTACAGAAGGAAACTTTTTCCTCTCTTTCAGTTTCTTATTTCTTTGAGCAACAGTGTTTTAAGTAGGAGCGATAGGGAAAAGAGAGGAAAAAGTTGAATGAAAGTGATGACACTTAAGTCACTGAAATAATAAAATTTATAAAAGAAATTGATTTTCTTTGTATCATCTAGGAAATATTCTGTACAATTGGCAATATGTCTTTTTATCCAACAAGTTTTAATACTTTTTTACATTTCAAACCCAAACGGCAGAAAGACCTCTGCCGAATTTTATGTAGTTGATTCATAATTTTACTTAAAAAAATGAGGGTTAAGGTATATGTTGAAGTAGAAGAGCTTGTTTAAAAGCATATATTCAGAATGAAGTTACTCTCCCCAAATATTCGTCTCTGTTTCGAAAATTTGCAACGCTTTTGGATAATGAATGTGAGACATAGATTTATTCCATGCTGATATCAACTTACATGAAGCCCTGAATAGAAAAGTCTAATTTAATTATTTATGCGTGCTCCCTTATTTAATACAAGTTAATACTGTGATACATGCCCGTACAATGCCATATTTCTACGTGTTACTTTATTCTAATTATTAAATGTCTTACAAAGAGATTTATCGCGCGCTAGAATGATACACAAAAGAGTCAATCTCAATTCTCTTCTTGATTTCTCC
The DNA here is from genome assembly GCA_019009955.1 of Riptortus pedestris. Lineage (NCBI taxonomy): Eukaryota > Metazoa > Arthropoda > Insecta > Hemiptera > Alydidae > Riptortus > Riptortus pedestris. The sequence continues at coordinate 100,329,327 of CM032229.1, forward strand.
CTGTGTTCACAAGAATAGGTGTTGGAGATTTATGAATGCTGAACCCCAAATTGCTCCATACATGCTTGAGTTGAATTGTATAGAGGAACTACAGTAGACCATCTATATCAACAAGATTTTTTATTTAAAAATTAGGGCCTCAATAAAACCAGCTACTACGTTCACCCCGATTCTTCTCAGTCCAACTTCTGATAGTAGAATTTTCGCAGTACATGAAACGCTCGCTACATGTGTTTAAAAACAAAAAATGTCCCCATTTGAGCCGTATATGAATATACTTGTACATACATATATGCCTGAGTATACGTGCGTGCAAAAAGAAACACTAATATTTTTGGAACTGATTTTGGAATTTTTTGTTTAAGGTAGTACTCATGGAGCGATTTATGAAAAATTTTCTGAAAAATCCATCGATCCTACCTAAGAGATGACGTAAAAAGATCCGTTCAAAATTATATCTATTTATCGGTATAATTTTGTCAATTGTTCGATTGTTACCACACTTAATATATAAGCGTTTTATGTAAAATTAAAGATCAAATTTCGTTAACGGCTTAAAATCGGATTGGGGGGGGGGGAGAGAGGAATTTCAAAAACTCTTGTTTTCAGTCTTCAGTATGCCTCCCCCCCCCCCAACGCTCCTCCTGCTCATATGTTTTTTACATAGAAATAAGAATATGTTGTGATATGAGGTCAAAAGTGTGCTGTACCAGTGTGTGGGATTCTATATGGTCTACGCAGCCTCTGCGTGACGGACTTTTTTATTACTGTGAGGTTGTACCCTTTATATTAAGGTCTGAAGACAGTCAAGTAGGTCAGATGAACGTACATGAAACACATAACAATAACTTTCTAACAGCATATTATTCATTTTAAATGAATAGAGCTTAATATAAGTACGTTCCTTTGCCAGAATCCAGAATAAGGTGACAATTCAAAATGTATTCATAATACTCAATTAACAGTACATTCAAAGTATGAAGCGCAAGAAAATAAATCATGCTAACTCCATAGTTACTGAGAAAAAGGAAAATGAAATGTTCTTAAACCACTGAGGTCAGATATTATTGTAATTCCTAGGAAATTCCTGTATAATTATAAAAATTAATTTAGTTGGGAAAAAGTAATCATTTTAATTTTCTTGGAATATCCGTAAATAGATTTCAGTAAAACCAGAATTTCATTAATGCAGATTTCCGCGTATGTTGATGAGCTGGTTCTCATGAAGTGGTTTTTATGAAAAATCTGAGTTAGTTCGTTATTCCCACATCATATAAAATTTTCAGAAGCTTTTAAAGCATGTATCATTTAAAGCAAATTGAAATTAATATAAAAATTTCATAAAATGAGCACATGACTCCCGGAAAAGTATGGGTATTATATTCTGGTATTCTCAACCTGACTGGGCAGGAACTTTTCTAAAGGTGTAAGATGTGAAATATTTCCAAAGACATCATATAAATATGTGTGTGTGTGTGTATTTATAGATATATAATTATAGAATAGAGTGGCTCCTCTTGACTAAATGCCTTTAACTTGTAAGATGGAACCGTGGTACTGGGTAGCCCTAGCGCCTGCTGTGGGAAAGAACAGGATAGAAAGAAGACGTCATAGCTCAAGAGAATATTTGTGATGACATCATCAAGTGTTGGTGTATCATTTGACGGGTTAGCACTCGGTGTCATTGCAATACGAAGTCCACTATTGAAATGAATATTAAATGTGATGTATAATACAATGTAAAATGAAGAAAAAATTGAGAAATACATAACTGCATACATTCTATGCACACACATTCACACAGTTTTGAATGGCATCTCCTGTGTAGGATTGATGGACATTTGAGAAAATTTGTCGAAAATCACGCCATGAGTACGACCTCAATAACTGATTTCCCTTAAGGATGATAAGTTTCATTTCATTATTGTTTGGAATGAGAATACTATGATTACTGGATAAACTCGAGATTGAAATTAGACACGATAGAATAATGAGAGGCCAATAGTCAAATGTGGGCCTAATTGTATATAGTGGTATCTCAAATAAATAAATAATTATGTATTTAGAGAGAATTATATGTCTCATTCTTCACAAGAACTTAATAAATAAAACTTGTGTAGAATTGGACGCTTTATTCTATAAGTACACTTCTTCACTTCCAACAACACTACTGTGAAATGTATATTGTGTTTTTATTTCATTTCCTGTTTTTGTGGGGTTTTAACTAGTTTTTATATATTAATTAGTATTTAAAATTGTTTGCAGTTGATGAAGAACGACAGAGCTCGCAATCCTGCTGGCTGAAATAAATATAATTACGCCAGTGACCTTTGACAATGTGTTGGCACTATTGATTTGATTTGAAATTGTTTTCTTTTGTTCCCAATTTCAAATAATTATATAATAATGACGCAAATGCTGGGAACGGAGGACAATCAATACGTGCTTGAAACAGAGCACTGCCAATGTTTCACAGGTTTAAGCAGATTTCCCTCAGTGGAAATCAGCTATTGAGGTCCATTTCTTCAAATGTCCATCGATTATATTTAGGAGATGACGAAAATGAGATCCGTTCAAAATTATATATATATATATATATATATATATATATATATATATATATATATATACACAGGGTGTCCCGACTTACCGTTGGCACCCCCACCCCCTATTAAAATCTGCAATTGTATTAATAAAAGACTGAGACTTGCTATGTCATAATTTTGACCCCTGAAGAATCTTTTCAGTCCATAGTGAACCTCTGCCTTATCCAGAGACTTTGGAATTTTCTAATGGAATGCCATACTTTTTAAGAGGGAATCTTGTAGAAAATTAAATTTTAAAACGATTTTATATCATTGAATTTTTTGATTTGACGCATCCTTTTGCCGTAAAATGCAATAATCGTTATTTCTGAAACGGTTCATTTTATTGAAGAACGCTGCTACATAAAAGCTGTAGCCAAAAAATTAACTTCAAAACAAGTCTACGAGGAAAGGAATGGATTCTGAAGTTAAAAAATAAATAAAAATATTTACGAAATAATGCAAAAGTATTCTTGAATGAATCCAAAAAAAAATGTATACACACTTTGAACTTCCATGGAAAATTTATTTACCGTTCTACAAAGTTAAATTTCAAGAAATTAGAAAGCTTAAAGTCCAATGTAAATGAAACGAAAAATAACAAATGTTAATACCGTTCAAATTGGTGACCTCCAGCATCAATACAATTCTGAGTACGAGTCACCACTGATTCTGTACATCGTATCAAAACGTCCAATGAGATTTCTCTATACACGGCTTGAATCTCATTCCAAAGAATGTCTAGGTTACGTGGTTTACGTTTGTACACCTCATCTTTTACTGTGCCCCATAAGAAGAAATCCAGTGGTGTAAGGTCTGGAGAGCGTGCTGGAAACTCGATTGGCCCCCTGCGTCCTATCCACTGGCCCGGTACCACTTAATAACCTGCTTACGTTCTTCAAAACTCAAACTTACGTCCGCCATGTTGATATTACAAATTCCAACTGACAATATAACATAGAGGGACGATTATGCTGCCACCTGGCGAAGAAATATAACATTAGCCTTGTAGAGCGGGAAAACTACGATAGTTTAAAGTGTGTATACATTTTTTTGAAGCACCCTGTATTTACACGTATAAAATGATAAGTAATTGTCCCTGAACACGATTTTCACGATATCTCGTGGAAAAAGGTCCATTATGTCGTTAAAGTAAAAATTGTGTCTTAAATGCTGTTTATAACATACCTGAACTTCTTTAGAAAAACAATTATTCGTGAAGATGTTGACTAGACTGAAGTTCCTAACAGTGTCAAACTCAAAGACCAGTTCTACGAATTTCTTCGGGAAGGAGTCGTTCCTCCAACCAACCCATCCACTACCTGCAACAAATACAAATCGTTGTCACAGCCATCGTTATATTAGACATAAATCATGAAAAAAAATTATTGATTTCACCTTACATTAGAGAAAAAAAACAATACATCTTTCACTAAGAAAATGTGTTTACACAATCGTAATGATCTACATGTTATAGTTTGTTATATTTCATGCAAATTCATTAATTAGCTGGACCAGGTATCCACGTTATCATGCTATTCAGGCATGCACTCCTCCAACCGAATCGTACAATCCCAGTCACTTAGTTGTCGACCATTCTTCAAGGTAAACCAGAAACCCAAACTAATGCACTCAGTCTGTGGTTTAAAGAGAAGGCAATTAATGTTCTAAATGTATGTGCTTTTTATAAAAATTAAAGGTGAAATGCACCCTCAGTACATATTAATATGTTTTATATAAAGAAATTACCCCTGTCACTCAGTGGAAAAAATTAATGAGAGAGAAAAGTTCCCAAAATTCTGAAACTTTCGGTAGTTTTGATGTTGTTTTTTTGAATTCTTGTAACTGAAAAATATATTAAATTAGCTGATTTTTTTATAGAGTAAATAAATATAATAATAAATCCACATCAATATTTTTAGGGCAGTAAAGACTTTAATTTTCGCTATCTTTATGTCTTGATGGCATAATTTGAAAAATAAACTAATATTATATGGAACATATATGTTCAGTTTGTGCACATGCGAGTCTTTGACTCAGTTTAGCTAACGCAAAATATGCGCGCGTGGCTGAGTCAAATAATATTATCGTCCCCTGTATTTACCAAATGGGGATTTACTGAAGTTTATAATGCCAAACTGCATGCTCAGATGGCGGGTTAGTCCGGAGTTTTATGGACTATACGTTTAACATGTAGAGGTTCAGAGTTTCCGTGTCAGATTTCTGATATATTTTAGTAATTGATATTCTTTCCAGTGGGACGTTGGCAGACCTGTTTGTTTACATTTCAGACGCTTCTTGTCAAGAGGTATGTAGATTTATCTATTATTAAACTCCACGAGGTAAATCTGCTTAGTTTACGCAGCCCCTGCTTGACGGGCAGTGCGTTATTCGAATTTCCCAAGCGGAGTAAGTAAAAGGAAATCTCTGGAAGATTGAATCCACTATGGGGTTGTCTTCTTCATGTCTGTATTCAATGTTGATAGTGAATTGGAGATGTAATTTAGTAGTGAGATTCCCCCGGGTTCGGCTGTAGGTACACCCTGCTTCATGGCATGAATTAGCGGTCTGTGGTTTGTTAAAACAGTTACCTTCTGCACTATCACGTAAAGGAAATGATTGTTCTCTCCATTGATGCTAGTAAATCAGTTGTATTTAGTGTAATTGGGTAAGTCTTTAAACTCTTCGTTACTGGCATCGATTGATAGAAAGTGAGGCATAATTCGCGAAGAATTAGTTAGACAAGCTGTATTGGCAGGGCTGTATTTTTTCAAAGGCATCTCGAGTAGCAAGTATCCAGTTTATAGGTTCCTCAACCTTGAAAATGCATTTTCTATGAGGGGGGTTACACCATGATCGTGTAGACGAGTTATGGCCCTACCCCCTCCTCTTAAATTGTTTCCAAGCTCACGTTAGCTACGAGAATATTATCCAAGTTACAAATACTAATACCAAACATAGAAGAATTCGGTCTATAAACAACTGGTACGTTTGAGAAGCATTGCATCTTGCTGATCAGGCTAAGACTGGGCACTAGAACAATTCAAAAGGGTATTGACATTGCTGTTTTTTGTTGGTTTTCAATGGCTACTGGAAAGTGGCGATTAACACGTTTGAGCATCAGACTTGAATGCGGACATAGGGATGACATAAAACTTTCCGGGGGCAAAGAATTCGCCTTAGTGATTGCAGATCAGGTCCTTTAACAAACGGACGAAGAAATTATTGTATAATACACCAAGTGACTGATACGTTTGTGACTAGATCAGTAATCGCAGATTGACAGTTGCCTGTGATAGTGACGTTTTCCATCTACGCCCTGCATGTACACCGTTGGGAATTTAAAGACATTTTTCAAAAATCCAGAGTAAATTAAGAAGTCATTTTTTTAAAGAGAAATCTGTTACAATACCTGTCAAAAACAATCGATAGAATTAATTAAATTACCTCAACTGAGATGAATTTGAACTTTAGTGAACTGGTCTGAAAACGACAAGAAAAATTATGTCGTTGCCAAAAAATATACATAATGTGTTGTTTGGAGTAACATGAAGTGGAATACTGCTGCTAGCAAATTTAGTTTTAATTATGGAAAATAGTGTTTGTGGAGGAAATTCACTGTGTAAGCTGGGGTTGCTGCGGTGTGGGTGTTCTTTATTTGATAACATCTAGAAACCAAGTGTAAATGTTTCATGCTTAACCTACGAAAGAAATGACAGATACTGCCCTAAAAAAATATGGTGAAAAATGTTTCCTTAAATCATTAAAATATTAATGACTGACTTGGAAATATAAGGTTTCCAGAAGGCTGGGAGTAGAGCTAGTTAAAGGGAGGCAGCTTTATAAAGAAGGACAGTAATGCTTTTATTGTGTGAGATAAATATAATTTATAGGTGTGGGGCTGGCAGAGGAGCCCCTCCCCCATCCAAACCTCATGAAATTCAATATTGGAATTGTTGTAAGCGTTCCTGCTACACCGTCGCCATCCTACCGCTCTAGCTCGCTCTCAAAATATCATAAAAACAGCTAGGAAGATCGAGATAGTCTTTCAAGCTTTTACCTTCAGGTACCTAGTGCTAGCTTATTTCCGTCTTGGTCTTCTCGACACTTCTTCATTTTTAGACTCCAGATTTACTAAAGCCGTTGGTTCCTGGACAAATAGGGGCAATGCTCTAATCAGCCTTTTACTGATTGGCGTAGAAATACATTTCTTTTTTTCTACGAATTAAATTAGCAAAATACATAATTCAGAAACAAAACATATTCTTAAAAAAAACTATTTATTAATTAAGGATAATTCAATCAAAATTGTTTATTACTATAAAATTCTATAAACACAGTTTAAGAGATGCCACGCATCATTAAAAGGGTTACTAACGAATTTATAATGTGATTTTAATTTAAACCGCCACCTAAAGAAAGAATTAAATTAAAATGTATCTTTATATTCCAATAGTTAGTACAGTTGAAAGCTATTCAACCCTTGTATGTCTGTTTACGTTCCTAGCTTCTTCTTTCTTGTCAATTTATTTTCCTATAAGGTCGACCCTACTAAATGCAAATTACTTATGCGTCAGCTGTTAAAAATAGTGTATGTTATTTTTTATTAATTATCCTAAAACTGAAGAATATATTAATGAATATTAAGTACACATGCGTTTGTCACAATTATTCAATGATATCATTAAAAAAGTAAATCGATGCAACATATAGTAGGCACTTTTAAAAAACGAAAGCCAAATTTCGTAGTGACTGAACGCGAAGGGTGCTGTAATTAAAAGTGCTGACTCGTTGATAGACGGGTGCTAGTTATTTTTTACTAATTACATATTTTTTATTTGTATCCATCAATCAAGTAGATTCCTTGTTACTTGTATGATTTGAATTTAAACGAATTTGGCTACGGCTTCGCGATATAGGAAGATTTCTCCATACCAGCCAGTATCTAAACTTCTCATTTCTACACATGCTCTAGCGAGGCAAGGTGGGTTATCCTCTTAGTTCTCCGTGCTTCCTGTTCATCTAATTGCAGTTGTTGGCTGGACCCTTTTCCTGCAGCTCTGTGGGCTTCAGTTTCCCTTTCTCGTTACATCTTAAAATTATCCAGTACTTACGGCTGCCTGGTAAGAATCACGAAGAGTGGTGAGATTCCAAATTTCCCTTTGAATCTTTTCCTTTACCTGTTTCCTTTATTTCACCCATCAATGCTTTCTTTCTCTGCACAAATAGTGTAGAGGTAAGAAATATTTATTATAATATTATTGTTTAGTAGAAATGAGTTTAATTTGTCCTATTTTTTCTATCTGAGCTCATCTAATGCATTTTCTTATTATTTATTATTCATTATTTTTAATTTACACGGCAATTTATCCATTGAGGATTCTGATTCATTTTGTAATTAATTCTCTGGACTTACGTACTTTTTATGATCATTTATTATATATGAACTACAGGCCACACCGGGCTTGTACCTACTAGGACAGTCTTAACCAGTTCCTATACTTCTATTTTCTGTGAACTTTGACGTATATTCCTCATGTTTCTGTGGTCCCTAGGATTTTGGGAGTGTATTTTATTTTGATGTCACAG